>CM067074.1:18719684-19239684 GCA_033980235.1 Diadema setosum
CCCCCCCCCCCCCCCCACTTCCGGCGCCTATGCATACACATATCCATACACACACACACGAGAGCGAACAACGCGAATCCACAAAGCAATATTGACTGTGAAAGACTGAAATCGAAGCATACACAAAAATCTCCATGGCCGCTGTGGTTAAACGTTAACCACAAATACAGTCGATCCGTATTCATCTCTACTTTTTATCCTGCTAGTCTTATCCAGTGTAGTCTATTCGTTCTTACTTTATTTGATTTGCTAAATATGAGGAAATACAATTATATGAGATTTGACAGACAGAATCAAATCTCCTTTATATCATGATTAAAATAAAAAGAATAAAATGTCAGAACACCATGTCTAACCCAGACATGAAAGTGAGTCTAATGCAAATATTTCTATTACTTGCAGTACCAAAAATAGCAAGCTGGATGATATTTATGCTAATATTTGCTGGTTTGTTCCTATACTCATGTTTACTTTATACTTATATTCTCTGGCTTATTCGTGATATGCGCTAGCAGAGATGTACCTTTTAATGGATATGGTGTAGCCGAATGAAGAGTTAATACAACAGCATATCGTGTGTCCAAGCCGATGAACATTGCACTCTGCTAAAAAAAGAAAAGAAAAAAAAATAGCACCTCAACATAGTCATGTGCAAAACAGGTACAACGTTTGAGTTCACACTTCACCACCTGTTGTTAAAATCGAATGAGACTACGAAATTGAGTACTGTAAGGAATGTTGACAACGTACGACCAGGGAGGTGGAACCACCTCCCTGGTACGACCCAGAAAATCATGCGGGGGCCCAAAGGGGGGGGGGGGGGGGGAGATACTTCAGGCAAACAATACTGACCTTTGCACAGAAGTTTCCTTCCGTGATAATGTTTCCCAGGCCTGTGGGGAAAGCCAGCTGTGGTGAAACTACAAAGAATAATCTCTAGCTGTTTGTACCTTTCGTGTGCCGTATTCACATACGCCTACTGCTGTTCGTACGACCATGGAACCTGTAGCTCCATGGTATTGACAGAGCAACCGTTCTGTTCGACGTTAGAGTTGAGCATGCATGTGATAGATATATCGCTGCCGGGACAGACGTATACGAATTCCAAGATGTTAAAGGGATGGTACAGTATTGGTGGAGATGAAAATTGGGTTTTAACTTTTTTTGGGAGATACCAAGAAAACACTTATGATATAGTACAGAGCATACCATTTTAAGAGGAATTCAAAGTTTATTTGATGAAAATCGGGTTTTAGAATAGCTGAAACATCCAAAAACAAAATAAGCCCTAAAACAAAAAATTGTAATAAAGTATGGGTCCCAGGTACACTTTATTAGGATCACTCTGTTTTGGATATCTCAGGTATTTCAAAATCAATTTTCATCAAATAAATGTTGAAATCCTTATGGAATTACATGCTCTTTCATATTTCATAATTAAAGAGGTTTCTCACTATCTCACCAAAAAAAAAAAAAAAAATGATAAAAACCTGAAGTTAAGTCTCAACCAAAACTATACGATTCCTAACTGAAACGTAGAAAGAAAGATCTTGTGACCTTCCTTCATGATCATTTTCTTGAAAGTGTTGAACATCTATTGGTGCTATATCGTGCCAGTCCCATGCACGATTATAGTATTATTAACGTCACATTTTCTGATAGATATATTCTTCCAATAGTAAAGATTTCGCTCAGTTATTGTGTCAAAGTGTACTGCTTCAGATCAGGGAGGTGTTTTGTCACACCTCCCTGTTCAGATATCCTTGGAAAAAATATCACTCCTATAACAAGGTAAATGATATACTGTGAACTACTCTCCAGGGTAGGCCCCAATTAACTGATGATAGGCATAGACGCCTGTCCTTAATTGTCTAGTCAGCGAATTCACACTAATGAATTATGATAACTGACATCAAAAAGCAACTGTTTCTTAAAACACAACACTGGTGACAAGATAGTATATTATACGCATCGATGCAAACCACAGATGTGTGTTAATAATTATTAACCATTTTTATGCCTCCGCCACGAAGTGGTGCCGGAGGCATTATGTTTTCGGGTTGTCCGTCCGTCCGTCCGTCCGTCCGTCCGTCCGTCCGTCCGTCCGTCCGTCCGTCCGTCCGTCCTTCCGTCCGTCCGTCCGTCCTTCCGTCCGTCCGTAATGAATTTTGTGGACAAGGTAACTATCAAAACCTGTTGAGGTATCCTAATGAAACTTGGCATGTATGTGTATTAGGGGGTGAAGTTGTGCCTATCAACTTTTGGGTGCACATGCTCAAGGTCAAAGGTCAAAAGGTCAAGGTCAAATACATAAAATTTCACTATTTCCACCATATCTATTGAATGCCTGAAGATATTTTCTTGAAACTTAGTGTATACATGTATTACCCAATTAAGACTCTCTGGTGAAAGTTTGGGTCATGAGGTCAAAGGTCAAAGGTCAAAAGGTCATGGTCAAATACATAAAATTTCACTATTTCCACCATATCTATTGAATGCCTGAAGATATTTTCTTGAAACTTAGTGTATACATGTATTACCCAATTTAAATTCTCTGGTGAAAGGTTGGGTCATGAGGTCAAAGGTCAAAGGTCAAAAGGTCAAGTAAAAATATTAAAACTTCTTTTTTTTTCTCCATACCTTGGAAAATTGTTCAAGGTATCTTCATGGAACATAGTATATACATATACTGACTGGAAGTGATTATCTAGAGAATGTAGGGTTCATGGGGTCAAAGGTCAGGGGTCAAAGGTCAAGTGCAACACTTCAAAATTTTACTATTTCCCTCCTATCATGCAATGCCAGCAGGGTTATTTTTTTTTTACACTTGGTGTATGCATACATGTGTAACCTAATAGAAATTCTCTGGAAAGTTTTTTTTTTCTTCTTTTTTTGCCTCAAAGGTCAAAAGGTCAAAGATCAATTGGAAGTGCTGAACTAACTTTTTCCTCCATATCTCGGAAGTGGCTCAAGTTATCTTGAAACTTGGTACATATTATGCATGTTCTACCTGAAAGTGATTATCTTATGAATTTTAGGGTCAAGGACCAGATGAAAATGGTAACAATTTACTATTCAATTCAGAAATTGTACTTTTTCTCCACACCTGTACCTTGAAAATTACTCAATGCCTAAATGTATGAATGGGTCAAAGTCGAGTTACAGTCCTTAAATCCCTAGATACATGCTCTCCTATTCATCCAATTAAACCTAGGTCAAGGAAGGTGAACATTCAACACATTTGTGACAAACTTGTCATTTCAATATTTTGCCAATTTTGTGAAAATGTAATCACACATTGTCCGCATGTACTATCTAGACCTATTGGGAAAATCATGCATCATGGCGGAGGCATACCAGTCGCCAAAGCGACATTTCTAGTTAAAAATCTACTTTACATAAAAAATAACAATAACCTTGATGGAAGCATCCGAGAGTGTGTATACTCAGTGCATTTGGCTGTCAAAACATCATTGTACCCAGACTAAATCATAATTAGCTAATTTGGAACTGAAGAACAAAACAAAAGCAGCGGATATTATTTCTCAACTTATATAGAAAGTGAAAGAATGCGTATTAGGCTCTGGTAAATCTTCACTGATCATTTTTTATTTTTTTTTATTTATTTTTTTTTTTTTACATGGAGGACAGATTCATAATTTCATGAATATCTCTATTCCCCCCGTACACAATGCAAAATATTATAAATCTTAACTGTCTGTCTGTCTGTCTGTCTTTGTATATGTGCATGCATGTAACTGTCATAATTAGTTGTTATAGCTGTGTTACATGCATTTTACTTTTGAATCTAAGTTTGTTGTATGTGTCTTGCATAGTTCTATATGTATTCTTTAGTGTTTATGATATTTGTTTTGAGGGAAAAAGATTTGCGGTAACATGTTTTGTTTTTATTCAAGATGTATGTATTTTGTGCATTTTACCGTTATTTATGTATATGTATGTGATGGACCCCTATGGAAACCAGCTCTGCTAATCAGGGCGATCCAACCCTATGAAGTGGCAATAAATTCAATCAATCAATCAATCAATCAATCAATCAATCAATCAATTAATCAATCAATCAATCAATCAATCAAACAAACAATCAATCAAACAATCAATCAATCAATCAGTCAAACAATCAGTCAAACAATCATTCAATAGATTAATCAATATATTTATATAATTAATTATTCAATTATACAGACAAGCGATATTCATGTATTTGTATTGCATTGCTTGTGAATAATGATATAAGCACCATAATGGAATGAATTATGGACTAAAATAGGATTGTCCATAAGTATTATTCAGGCGAGGCTCCTCATAACCATAGAGATGTAACTACATAATATACACATTCCAGTTTCCATCTCTTTGCTCCTGTAAGCCAACAGTTTGATGGAGTGTTTTGTTTTGAATCTCATTGCCTGTATGCAGCTTGTCAAAGATAATAACATTCACGTGGAGATGTGTCCAACGTCAAGCACGCGGACGGGCGCCCAGAAGACCGATTTCACGATGCACAGCGCACACCGGTAAGAAATAATCTTTGTCCATGCACTCATTCATAATTTTCCCGCGTAAAAATAGCAAGCCGTGTGCAAAAGAGACCACGGAGGTGTTATTTTTGGCGAGCCGTGTGCAAAAAGTATTGGCGATCGAGCTCCTTGAAGTTGATCAGATTGGACCTGCAATCTCGAT
Organism: Diadema setosum; assembly: GCA_033980235.1. Lineage (NCBI taxonomy): Eukaryota > Metazoa > Echinodermata > Echinoidea > Diadematoida > Diadematidae > Diadema > Diadema setosum. Next base: position 18,724,389 of record CM067074.1, read on the forward strand.
CAGACTTAACGTTTGTAACTACATGTATTCATGTTTGCATGACATTATTGTCAGGCAGTGCTAGGCCCTATAACGCATCAATCACTTCGGGAAGAATGAATGATTATTATGGACATTGTGAGAATTTCACACAGTTGAATCGATTTGCTTTCATAGCCATTCAGTATGTTCGATGAATAAAGCACATGCAGTGCACCGACAAAGAAAACTGCTTGAATGTTATTCCCTAAACACCCATTCTGCACATTCTGCACATTCTGCACATGGACATCATGCGAAATAGGCGGGAACTGATCATGCTGCTGCGGCATGTACGTGTTCAGTACATTGAACTTCCCGCGTTTTTCATTGTATTCACTCATTGCAGTCGTGCGTTCGGCTAACACAACAAAGGCAGTTATACGCACGTGTTAACAGACAACGACAAAACAAAAATGATTCCAATGACAAGACCCGAATCCAACTCTAAGAACGTCACGGGTACATACGTCCATTGCATAGAGTCTTTTGATTATGCCTTGTGTTGATTGCAAACGGTTTCACATAACAAAAAGAACAGAAAAGGCAACCGCACACGAGACTGAATTGTACAAAAATCCCCACTCATTTGGCCTGTGGCTGAACGCGCGGCGGTCGTATCCGTTCTGTGTAGGCGCGAATTTTGGTTTCCATACTGGGTTTGGTGTCAGCTTTCGTACTTGACTGACGTAGATCTGAAATAGAATACTCTCTAGTATGATGATCCGGTTGTAACCTACATGTAGTGCTAAAATGCCTCGGTCGGAGTAGTTACAAATAGCCTGTTTCAAGGAATACGATATTCTATATTAAAACCTATCCGGAGGTAAAATTCTAACTAAACAATATTGATAGTTATTATCTTGGTAAATATGACTGAATTTGCATCGTATGTGCAAATAAGTGGCACGTACGTTTGTCAATTTAATGTTTATGCATGTGATTCAAGGGAAGCAATTCATCGGTGTGGCGATTTTCAACAATACCAAGGAGATATTCAAATCATGTCGAACTTGGCTTCATAGGACTATTATTTCCAAATAATGTACAGACCTATCTTATATCTACAATGAGTGGTGGTGAGTTGATTCACAGTACGTTAACCCGTATGGAAATGGGAAACTTGAATTTTTGTTTCATAAAAGTAAGTTTGTCATTCAGGCACTGCTAAATTAAAGTCTGACATGCATATAGACGGCGTTTTCTGTGCAATTGCATGGGTCAGCCATAAAACGATAAAATCTTGATACGCAGAACTAGTCAGATCTCAATTGATTGTGTAATGCTACAGCTAGTTTTGCAGCAGTAAGTGATTTAGGCCCCTTTTCAGCGGAGATGATGGAGACTTTTGGAGTAAAAGAGTAGCTTTAATATGAGTAGCAATCCTGGGAATTTCCATGCTATTTTATTATGTGTAACTATAAACATATCTATAAATAAGATAAAAACTGAAAGTGATAACAATGGCCTCAAGTAATAACCAAACCTCATGTTTAAAAATGTTATTGTTATTATAATTGTCTATAAATAAGATGAAAACTGACCAAAGCTCATGCATAAAATATAAATATTATTATTAGGGCCTATCATTATTATTATTATTATTATTATTATTGTTATTATTATTATTATTATTATTATTATTATTATCATTATTATCATTATTATTATTATCATTATTATTATTATCATTGTTGTTATTATTATCCTCATCATCTTCATCATTATATCTGTGAATGTGATGAAAACTGACAGTGATGGCACTGGCCTCAACTAATATGATAACCAAACCTCCTGCTAACTCTTCTTTGGTGTTGAATGTATCTTTAACCAGATGAAATATTGTGACTATCGAGAAATCCGTATAGGTCCTACCATTGTGCTGTATCTCATTCATAATACCCCCCCCCCCCCCACATCCGGTATCTCATGGCAACGCCCCTCCCGCTTTCCGGTATGACATGGTAACGCCCCTCCCCCTTTCCTCCTATCCCATGATAACTTCTCCCTCTCCGCGTTTTTCTCACAGATTCCTCAAGGAAGGCCTGAATATTTCTTTCAACACCGACGACCCGACTCTCTTCGGATGTACGATGACGAAGGAGTTCGGCATAGCTCGGACTCACTTCGGAATGAACGATGCGGACCTCGCTAAAATGGTAAGTCTCTCGGAAATGTTCGCAAGATGCGCGTGTGCTTGCAGACAAGCCAGGTTGTCCGTGTTCTGGCAATATAGTACACACTGATACATTAACTATGTTTCCGTTTGCTGTGGCATTTGTGCAAGAAATGTTGTTGGGAGCTTAATAGGCCTTGGCCTACCTGTTTATGGTAAATATTTAAAACATAACCGTTCAAACTTCTTTGAATGCAAAACTACTTCATGTTCAAGCTGACTTTGAGAAGAGTAAAATGAAACAAAAAGACGAACAGAAATATCAGAAAAATATCCAATATAAAGATATAAAATGGGGTATGAGAAAAAACAAATGAAGAATAAAAATTCTTCACGTTTTCACGATGCAGTCATATAAAGATAATCAGAATCGCAATTCTTAGTAGGTGACATATTGAGAATACCATCGCCTTTTAACCGCCATTGTCTTGTTCACAAATACAAGAAATCTTTGAGAAATCAAATACACTAGATCCTAGAATGTTCTGTAGCCTTTGCGACTTTGAGAAGAAAGAGATAAGACTAGAGTTGACTCACGTATTTCACTGCATTTCATTTCTCCTTCTTCTCGTAGACCCTGAATGCCGCACGTTCGTGTTTTCTTCCCGACGACCAACGAGACAAGCTCGTGATCAAACTGGAGGACAAGTTTTCTAAAATTCTGGAACAGTGAGAATGTTGGGGCACAGGGTTCATCGTATACGTCATTCGTTCATCCTTTATAGACGCTTGGCAGTCAAAGTACACTGTATAATGCCTTTGAAACTTTCCCAGCAAATTGCTAGACACAAAGAGTTAAAACTGCCACCCGCTAATTCTTTAGAGGAGCTCCAGAACAGGTTTGTTGACCCGAACCCTGAACCCAGGGGTGCTGTTCGTTATTCCGAAGGTTCGCTATTCCGAAGGGTCGTTATTCCGAAGGGTCGTTGATCCGAAACGCAAATTCCCTATACCTAGAGGTTCGTTACTCCGAAAATGAAAAAGGGTTCGTTAATCCGAAAATTTGTGGCGATATTCCGAAGGTTCGTTATTCCTAAGATTGGTTAATCCGAAAATGAAATTCGGAACAATGAACCTTCGGAATAACGAATCTTAGGAATAAAGAGCCTTCGGAATAACAAACCTTCGGAATAACGAGCTGTAACCGGAATAAGGTTTATTTGCACAATCTAATGAGGTAGAAAAGTATATTTTTACATTCCTTTACTCCAATCTCTCGGGAACAGGTGTACAAAGCTTCTCCAGCAAATACAAAACAGTGTAGTCCGCGACCGTAAAATTAATTCCCGGTATTATAATCATTGTTCTTGGTTTACAAAAGAGTTGGATCTACATGTATGTCCCATAATTTTGAAATCCGAAAGATTTGATAGAGATTCAGCCAGATCTGAGGTAGTGAAATTCTCGTGTTTGATATTCAGATATCGACGATGCAGAAGTACATATATTTTATTTTCTATACAGGCAAACGGGTAAAAATGGGAACATGAGACCTCTCCTAGACACAATAATAAAATATGTCAGGAAGTACAAGATCCTACAACTGGCCAAGCCCGATTATAGGAACAGACAATATGCCACTTTTCAGGAAAACATGCGCTTGGTACTCCGCCAAGTAAATTCGTTGTCTGCTCGGGTTTTGATAACCTAAATTCTAGAATTAACGCCACTCTTCATCTATTCACTGAAGTTTATCCAAACATTCTTAAGTCAGTTCTCTTCCAGTATCTTAGTTTCATATCTGCTCCGAGATGTTATTATTATTGTACAATATATTCTATGAATGAATGGCTCTTTTTTTTTTTTTGTAAAAAGATCATCGATATTAAACCTACCCGTCACGAAAATATATTCTTTCATTGTAGTAATTCTATAGCATCATTTTACTGAACATGTGAACGGAAACCGTATCCAAACCCGTATCAAACATCCTGTACATATATCACGCACTGTATAACATGGCATGATGCAGCTACAGCTGTGTAGTTTTCAAATCGCATGTTTTCTAAACGCATAATTTGGATTTCTGCAGGAATTGCATTGTAAGAAGATACCTCTTCTCCTATACCGGTATTGTCTCCTGACTGATGAACGCCAACACGAAAATCCCTCTGTTTGTACAATGCAAACACACAATACACTACTTGTATACAATACAGGCGCTCTTAAACTGTTATTTTCCGAGTAGGCCTACTTGTACAGTGCACCAAGTGCTTCGAAACAGTCGATAAGGCTTTTCATGATTGACATACGCACCGATGTTTCGTGTTGCGTTTTGTAAACACATTGTTGTTGCTTAATTACCAACCCTGAAGCTAAAATATATAAGCGCTGTAATAAAACAAGGAACTGAGTGGGACATGCATTTCGAATGAATGGTGAGGGACATGATGTAGATACTGGATTGATCGGGAGTTACATGTTGTTACATGTTTTGTATCTTGAAAACAATGCCGAAATAATACAAGGGAAGTAATGCAATCGCCGCTGAATTGTAAATTCCGAGAAGAGCTGTAATTTAAATGAAGTGATTCGAGGGTTCTTCTGCAATGTCGTAAGTACCAGTGTTGGGCGTTGTGTTTTGCCGCTAACACGTTGATATTGCTTAATGATTACCAATCCTGAAGCTACGATGCGTAAGCGTAGTAATTAAAAAAGGAACTGAGACAGGGAACTAAGTCGGCTGGGGTAAAACTATGTGCATTTCGATTGAATGCTGAGAGACATGAAGTAGATACTATACCGGAGTGATCGGCAGTAATACACACTTGTCTCTTGAAAACAAAGGACAATGATGAAAGGGAAGTTAAAATGCAATCGCTGCTGAATTGTAATTTTCCGAGTTGTACACTGCTGTAATTTTATCAAGTGATTTGAAGCAGTCGATAGGGGCTCTTCTGGAATGGCATACGCACCAATGTTGGTTATTGAGCTTTGCAAACACATTGATATGGTTTAGTTGCCAACCCTTAAGCTACATTTTATAAGCACAGTAATTAAAAAGGGGGCTTAGACGGGGAACTGAGTCGGCTAGGGTAAAACTACGTGTATAATGAATAGTGAGAGACATGAAGTACTAGTACATACCGGAGTGATCGGAAGTAATATACACTTGTACGTTTGTTTGTTGAAAAAATGCCAAAATAATGCAAGGAAAGTAATGCAATCACTTCAGACCTACACTGTAATTTTCCGAATACTTGTCCCATTTTTTTTTCGAAACAGTCGATATTAGAGGGCTCTCTTACAATGACATAAGCACCGATGTTATGTGTTGTGCTTTGCGAAAACAATGGTACAATGTATCGCTTAATTACCAACCCTAAGGCTACAAAGTATAAGCGTAGTAATAAAAAAAAGTAACTGATCATGAGTCGGCCGTGGTAGAACTGCTGAGCATTTCGATTGAATGGCGAGGGACGCGGCGAGTATATACCTGAGAGATCAGAAGGTTATACAGTGTACATTATTTTGTACAATCTATCGTGGAAAACAATGCCAAAATAGTGCAAGGCAAGTATTGCACTTGCTCGAAACTGCCGAAATGTGTGTAAATCAGGTAAATTGAACTTTGATTGCTTGCTTGTCCGTTTGTTGTTTGACGATTAGTTTGTTTTTAGCCTTACCATTTCTCATATCCGTGCCTTCATAATTATCATCCACGGAAGGATCATGATTTGTGTTTGCATTTCTTGGAAACTACATTTATGTTGTACATGTAATCAGTGAAGTTTTCGAACAGGGTTTTGCATGATTTGTTGAGTAATCTTGCTGTGTCAAAGTGTTCAAGCAGAAAATGTGTCAGAAAATTAGGCGCTTTCTCGTACAAAGCTATTGCAATGTATAATAAACACTGCGAAGACGTTTTTTTCATCTCATGCAGATATTTCATCCGCTTTGTCTCGAATTTCCTTGTGTGTTTTTCCTTACTTTGTTTCTAGCTTTACACACGCAAATTAGGTGTCATTATGAATCTGAAAGAAATGGTTCTTTACAAAAAAAAAACAAACAAAACAAACACAGTTGAACATATACATTATCATACCCATACTACAGCCTCCCACTAAGTCCTACAGCTTTTGAAAGTAAATAAGAGTGGAGAGCTGTGAGCGCTCCGTGTTTCTGTTAAAGAGGTTCTAAGTTTTGTTGTTATTAGAGGGTGAAAAGGATCAGGAGGGGGGGGGGGTACAAGTGTTAACACATCTGAACGTCTTTATAAAATACCAAGCGTGCTTCAGCTTGAACACGCAATTACAGTATTTGTGATTGATTTAATCGCACTCGTCGCCTTGCGAGAATAAGTTATAGCTATATGTTGCTTTAATTCCAGTGATAACGACTTAATGTGTCTTGAAAACAAAACAGAAGAGCAGTAATTTCGTGTACATCTGCAGGAAATTGATTCACAAAGAATATCAGCATATATATATATATATATATATATATATATATATTAAAATGAAGGGTTTGTTCGCAAAAAAATGATAAGTCCATATTTGCCAAATGGAGATATTTGCGATTAAAGGTCAAGAAAAATAAAGAGAATAACAAGAACATTTTTTCTTTTGACCAAAACTTCCAAAATGGATAAACTTACGTAACAATTTATGGGATTCATCAATCCTGTTCAAAGAAAGAATGAACTTGGGTAGACCAGATGACCAGAATGATCCGCCAATTAATACTTGGGAAAGCATCCATTTCATTATTTTGCATTGAATGTATTCACAGTCTCTTTCTGTTGATATTGCCAAATACTATTTTTGCTGTCAGGTGAATGTGCTGGCTAGCAACATTTATAAGGATTACATGAATAGTCAATACATCACAGATATAAGCCAATGAATCCAAATACCATGTTTGCTGTCAGGTGGACGTGCTGGCTAGCAGCATTTATAAGGGTTACATGAATAGTCAATACATCACAGATGTTTATGTCAATGAATTAAAAAAATCAACATGTCTGTTGGTACGAATGACGTTTTTTCTGCTCATGCGTAAAGTTGGCTAATTGGACACGGGAAGCGTGACTACAGCATGACGACGTAGATTAAAGCGCAGGGAAACTTTATTAAAAATTCAGTCGACAAATTTGTACAGAGATCATGATACATTTCATGTCATTTCACACACATTAAATAGATTTAAATCTTGTCATGATTCGTGATTGTTTTATAAGCCATGGAACACCAATAATAATCTTCAAGTGATCTGAAAAAAAAATATCAGTAAAACAACAAACAACGCCGACTTTTCTTAAAAACCTAGATCACATTCATACTGCTCGTTGATGTAAATGTAAGGATTAAAGGAAAAGAAAACCAGTTTTTGATGCATCTTACAGGAATCAAGAGTTTCACTGATCAGTGGGAATCAGTGGGAATGCTGGGGGTGATTGTTCAAATCCTTGTGGATTCATTCAAGAGTACATTATGTATCTATTGTTGTGTGAAAATTATTTACTTCAGAACGGTCTCATATTCAAGTAATGTGCAGTTTAATGTTTCCAGGTTAGCATATGCCTGTACAGTGACGGGGCGATCGTTAACATTAAACTGCACATTACTTGAATATGAGACCATTCTGAAGCAAATCATTTTCACACAACCATAATGTACTCTTAAATGAATCCCACAAGGATTGGAGTACTAGTAATCATCCCCAGCATTCCTACCGATTCCCACTGATCAGTTACTAGCCATCCCCTTTAAAGGGCTTGAATTAGTTTTTGCTGGGATCAGGATTCAGGTTATTTCACTGTTATGCAAGATAATTAGAAACCACTTCTGAGATATCAAAGATCATACAGTTCTAGGAGGAATTCATGTTCATTTGATGACATTATTGGTTTTCAAATGGCCAAGATATCCAAAAACAACAAGGCCCTAATAAAAGGCGGGTCCCACCGTTTATTAGGACCACCTTGTTTTGCTTTAACTTTTTGATATCTTAGCCATTTCACAACCGATTTTCATCAAATGAACTTTAAATTGCTCTTAGAATTGTATGCTCAAGAATATTTCATATAAATGGTTTAAAATTATCTCCCCCAAAAGTGAAAATCTGAATCCAAATCTAAACCAAAACTATACCATTCCTTTCAATAACTGTCCATTGTATTTCTATTTGTGGGCTTATCCTCGGTGTCCATAAAGATTAAAAGGCGGTTTCTTTGTCTGCTGACAATATTTACATTTTGTTGCATAACACACACAAAAAGGCACTCTTTCAAGAAAGACATACCAGTACGCTAGAAAGACAATATACGTAATACTGAATTGGATACAAGAATTTGCTACACAAACTACACCAAATATTACTGAAATTGGGAAACTGTTTTGTTTGCTAGAATCATAAAATGGACGGCTACATTCAACATCATGCTAGTTTTACCTTTCACTCAAAGTAGGATTGTTTTCAGAAATGGACAATGAATTGCGCACATGTTTAATACAGTGTATGGATTTCAATGCCCGTCAATATCATATTAGAAAATGACTATACACTCATAAAAGAATGTGTGCTTTTACATACATGTAAAGTACATAAAACAGTTGTGTGCCGAGTACACTATAACTATCAACCGAGTACCCAAATTCATTGTCCCTACACTAAATATGGAAATTGTCAAAAAATAAGCCCTTTGGCACTTTACTGCTTTTGCTTTAAATTTGTTTTTCTTTCTCATGGTACATTTTGCGAGTGACAAAAAAAAAATGGCACATACTATAATCATTTCATTGAGAACAAAGATTGTATTTGAGTTCAAGGTGATACACATCTTGGGGATATTTGGACGGAAGCATGACAGAAAAAAAAAAAAAGTACAATTTTAGATTACACTGACAGACAGCACTCTTCAAAACCATATATTATATACATGATTGTATCTACCAAGATTGTCATTCTCGCATAAGGAAGGCTTGGACAATGCGCGTATTGAATATCTATTCATTCAAAGTAAAAAATGTAATGAGTTATTTCCATTCTTAGCGAGCAGATGGAATCACCACTGTTCAGTCAGGGAGTTGTTAGGGAAGGAGTGGAATTTCTTTGCAATTTGTGCAAATTTGTGTGTAAGTTCAAGTGCACGACAATGGAATGCTTACTATTTCACTGGCTTTGAAGCCCCATGCTCCAAGGCGCTCTTCCAGATTTTGGACATGGAGACCAAAGGAGAGGTTCTTGATTTTAACAATTTTAAGCGGTATTTCAAAGGAAATGTTGAAATCCTGGAACTTGGTGGAAATCTTGTACATAATAACTACAAATGCACTTGAAGTTTTTCTTCAAATCTCCTTGTCATTAATACCCACATAGTGAAAAAAGTAATATTTGTACATGTACCTCATAAAAAAAGTTAATACACAACCATCTTGCTCAAATTAAATTGTGCATACTATTGTTCACAAGATTTAGCACTTCAATGTTAAATCTTTAAAATTAAGTACCAGTACCGGTAATTGCCTAGTGCGTGTTTCTGCGAGTTTAGTAGCATTTTGCAAGTACAGAAGTACAATTTTTGGTCATTTTCTTTGCATGTCAAATATTCTTTGCACACAAAACAATTACTGCAGAAAATATTGCAAGGGACAGCGGCTGCTGCTGTTGCTGTTGGCTCGGTACTGTATTTAGTATTTTGGGAATAATGCATACTTAAACAAAAGTGCTATCTTTTGTCTTTTGTCAGTGCAGTTTACATTTATTAACACCTGCAATAGAGTGCATAACTTCTCGGGGGCAGGGAGCATGGGTACAAAGGAAAAATTCCTCCTTCTCTAACACCTCTGTGGCTCAATCAAAGGCCAGACAAATGCACAAAAAGCATACTCCAAAGACTCCAAGACTAGATCTGTGTGTCCAAAGGGGAGATCACGTCTTCAGCCTTTCCAGATAATTAAATCAGGCCAGAGTCTTATGGATGAAAAAAACTCATCTCTCCTTGAGCTCAATCACATCACTTGCATAATAGATGGAGTGCAGCATTTGCGATCAAAAAACTCATAAATTGTTTGAACTAGTCCTTCTATGATTACATCAGAATGTTGTGCCTTTACATACCGGTAATCTTCATAAATATATAGTTTCTCTACACTCAGAATCTATGATAACTGCAGAGACTTATAAAATTCAATATAATAAGGATCTTTTCTTTGATGATCACATCAATTTGCTGAGGAAAATACACCTTAATCAAAATATTAGTCATCACAAAGAAATTTAAACAATATTCTCCTCTCACATGAAAGAAATTAAAAAGCAAACAAACAAAAACACTCAAACACATTGAAAAGAATGTTTGACACTCCTATAAGCTTAAATCATAAACACATGTGTACATGCTTTGCTATAGAAACTATCAATCGAATTCGAGGTACACTGCATGTACAATAGTTATGACAGAAATTACATGTATGTGTTAAAAAAAAAAGTTTATCCACATGATAACTTCTCACACAAAACTTGGAATGATATTTCGAAGATTATGAATGATTATGGTTGATATATATATATATCTTTTTTTTATCGGAAGCAGCAGTAGAAAAATCCTACAACACACAAATGCACATCACTAAAACAAGTATTCTTTAAGTTTTCTTCACAACACAACGCTGTGGTCTATATGGAACGAATCCTCTCTACAATTTGCACATGAACGCGTCTCATTTTCGACAGTAAACTTCACACACAAGCAGATCACAATCTCCATTTCACGACAAGTGACGGATTTACATTCTCATCATTGCAGAAGAATCACATCAAAACATGCTTGATAGAGAAAAAATATGTTAGACATATATACAACAAGATCCTCTGAGAAGCACATGAACATGCAAAACACAGCAAATCGAATCAATACCGTCAGATCAGCCGATCCATTTTATACAATACATACACATAATTATATATATTTTTTCAAATGTGTTTATCGCAACATAATTTGTGGTAATTGCTCCTACAACGCAACTTATTGCATGACTGAATCCAAATCTCTTGAATGTTGGCATGATTAGGCTCCATAAATACTAATCGACTGATTAGACATCTGATGAAGATAAATTAAAAATTTGATTTGATCTGATGATGATAAATTAACAATTGTGTCGACATTGGACATCTGATGAAGATAAATTAGACGCTGAATCTCAAATACAGTTTACATGACCCTGCATCACAAAACCACCAAAAAGTCGCCAGGCGTGGATTTTAAATTGAGGGTGGATTCTGAAAGAGCAGACTCTAACAGCTTTAAAGGGGAAGGCTAGTAACTGATCAGTGGGAATCAGTGGAAATGCTGGGAGATGATTGTTCCAATCCTTATGGGATTCATTCAAGAGTTCATTGTATATCTATTGTTGTGTGAAAATGATTTGCTTCAGAACGGTCTCATATTCAAGTAATGTGCAGATTAATGCTCCGTCACTGACCAGGGACGCTAACCTGGAAGCATTAATCTGCACATTACTTGAATATGAGACCGTTCTGAAGCAAATCATTTTCACACAACAATAGATATACAATGAACCATTGAATGAATCCCATAAGGATTGGAACAATCATCTCCCAGCATTCCCACTGATTCCCACTGATCAGTTACTAGCCTTCCCCTTTAAAAATGACACTTCCTGAAATACAAAGGGACTTTCCAAACCCATCCAATGGTGGAAAATATGTACACACTCTTGGAAAACTGTGTACTGACAAAAGAGGCTTTGAAGTTTATAGGGTCAAGTGTAGTGCCTACAATGTAATTTTATCCCATTGTGCTCTATGCAAAGAAAGGAACAAAGAGCGGGACATGGAGCTCCGTGGTAACCACTTATGAAGGGATATCATACTAAACTGAAAGTTTGCACATCATCAAGTACATTCTATTCATGACCGATACTAACTCACAAAGACACAGCATCATCCTTCCAAAAGATATCAGGGTTGAAAGTGATGAGTTCTTAAAGCGTTTCTGGTGCTCCAAATCTGTTAATCTGACAAAGCCTACATCAGACCGAATCAAAGTATTCTTGAAAAAAAAAAAAAACGCAGAAAGATAATCTCCCATTTGTTTTATGGTCCTAAATTTCAGAAATATATGGAGGAAGAATCGCTCTTTCAGAAAGTATCAAAATCTACCAATGACTTGGTTTCCTTATCATCTGTAGTTGATCTGACAAAGCCTACATCAGACCGAATCAAAGTATTCTTGAAAAAAAAAAAAAACGCAGAAAGATAATCTCCCATTTGTTTTATGGTCCTAAATTTCAGAAATATATGGAGGAAGAATCGTTCTTTCAGAAAGTATCAAAATCTACCACTGACTTGGCTTCCTTATCATCTGTTTTGAGTCCTCACGGAACATCAGGTTGTGCGACTTTTTGTTGGTTTTGTGATGCATGGTCACATATACAGTTGAACCTCTCGTTTCCGGACAAGTCGGGACCGGGGCTCATCCGGATAAAGGATTTGGCCGGATACGGGAGACTCAATGCTTTATACATGTACATATACATACACATGTACTGATGTAGCCCATTGTAGTACCACATGTAGTAATGTGTATACTGCAACCTTTTCATTGTTACTTTTGGGGATGTTTGGGGATGTTAAAATGTCTGAAGGTAAGCAATATGGAAGGAAATTTGATGTAATGTATGTTAATCATGTTGAAAGTAATATGTAATTCATGTGTGTTTGTGTAGGAGTTCTCAAGGAGTTGGGAATCCCCCTTTCCTCCCGTAATTATTAGAAAAAAAAAAATCACGGCGAGATTGCGTCCATATAATAGAGAGATCCAGATAAAGGGAGGCCGGATAATAGAGGTTCAACTGTAAACAGTGTATATAATTATGCACACAGCTTTGATTCAGTGGGCAAATGGGAGTACAGTTGAAATTCATTTGCAGCAGTACTATCTTATGCCAAAAAAAAAAAACATAGTCCCATATTTTCCATGTGTTCCCCCCTCATGCCTTGAATGACTTTAGTAGTCCTGTCCTCAGCAGGTATATCCCTGGGATATCAGATAGGAGCTTATAATTACTATGACCAAATCAATAATATTTGAGCAGGTTGTTGGCAAAACCAACATACAATATCCCGGATTACGACTTCCGAATGCATTTTTGCATTAAAAGGAACACCCCTGGTGCAATTGTGGCCCAAATCCCCCCCCCCCCCTTTAATACAATGTACCAGGTAATAAGAAGCAACTTCTGATAGTATATCATGCATATGGACACATACACTTGTTGTACATATATTTGTAGTCACATTCTATTGATTGGTGAGTCTCTACAATCAGCTCTCACATCATAATAACATGTAAGACTATTGTCCCCAATAACCTGATTTATCATATTGCAAGATGATTGACACAAATCAGTTGTCATTCATTGTCTGCAGTATCCAGTCAACGAAGAGGGATGTCCTGGCGTAGATGCCAGGGAATCCTGCATAGGCACACCCAGCACCTCTGCTGGTCACGCCTACCAGATGCCAGCGACCATCACCACCTTCACACACCAGTGGGCCTCCGCTATCCCCCTGTGGAGTTTTACAAGGAAAAAGACGACCCCATGAGAATTAGTACTACACGTACGATGAATACGACATATAGCAACTTGTTTCTCTTAGTCTCACACCTCATAACTTGCGTGGGCTTTGTTGACATACATGTACGCGTACATACACAGTGGACAGGACACATGCTACGGAACATCTCTTTTTAGATCTCTGCACAATCGACAAGCAAGTATTTCATATTCACTGCTTGATTGACGAATTAAATCTCTCATCAACAGACGATTGCTAACTGATTGATTTATAAATTGTTGTGGATTAACCCTAACCAGGCTGGGTGTTTGTTTTGGCTGTTCCGTGGTTGGGATTGCGCAATTGCCATAAAACTTGGCGTGTACGTTTCCTGTGGCATCATCTACCAAACTAAAAAAAAAAGAAGAAATTCTCATTCTTCATATTTCAAATTCATGAATAATGCCAATTATTGAGTGAAATCATAAATTTTGCTCTAAATAAGAAAACAAGGAAAAGTACAAATTACGCGGTGCGTAATATATGTCCCCGCCGGAAGTAGCATTTTGTAACAAAATGTGCAATATAGGTAAAAAATCAAGGTCAAAGGTCAAAGAAGTCAAAGGTCAAAATTCTGTGTAGAAGTTTTGAAGCCCTCACCTAGTGCCGTCACATAAAGCAAATGGAATCGAAATTGGGTTAGAAATGGCGAAGGAGTAGCATTTTGTAGCCAATGTACAATATAGGTCAAAAATCAAGGTCAAAGGTCAAAGAAGACAAAGGTCAAAATTCTGTGTAGAAGTTTTGAAGCCCTCACCTGGTGCTATCACATAAAGCAAACGGAATCGAAATCGGGTTAGAAATGGCGAAGGAGTAGCATTTTGTAGCAAAATGCACAATATAGGTCAAAAATCAAGGTCAAAGGTCAAAGAAGTCAAAGGTCAAAATTCTGTGTAGAAGTTTTGAAGCCCTCAACTAGTGCCATCATATAAAGCAAACGGAATCGAAATCGGGTTAGAAATGGCGAAGGAGTAGCATTTTGTAGCAAAATGTACAATATAGGTCAAAAATCAAGGTCAAAGGTCAAAGAAGTCAAAGGTCAAAATTCTGTGTAGAAGTTTTGAAGCCCTCACCTAGTGCCATCACATAAAGCAAACGGAATCGAAATCGGGTTAGAAATGGCGAAGGAGTAGCATTTTGTAGCAAAATGTACAATATAGGTCAAAGGTCAAGGTCAAAGGTCACAACTGAAATTCTGTGTAGAAGTTTTAAAGCTCCCATGTAGTGCTATCATATAAAGCAAACAGAATCAAAATTGGCTCATAAATGACAGAGAAGTAGCAAATTGAACATTTTGATCACACACGGATGCACACACGGACGGACGGACGTACGGACGGACGGACACACACACACGTACGGAACCCGTTTCATAGTCCCCTGCTCGAACTCGATCGGCGGGGACAATAAAGCCACTACAATCCTAATATTTGGTGTGAATATTCTTTGTAGCATTCCTTACAATATACTTGAAAAAAAAAATCAAATTCAATTTCTGATGTATTCTATTATTTTATGAATTTCTTACGTATGTCCTTGTCATTCACCTCTTTTTGTTATTTTTTCCACAAAATTAATCACAGAACCTTTTTCAGGCATAATCATTCTAGAATGAATTGATTTTATCCAATGAAAGTGAAGAAAAAAAATCATATCATTTGGAATTAGGTGAGAAAACTCCATTTGCATTGACTTTGTACAGAAAATCATGTTTTTGAGCCACTTTTGGTCTGACGAGCATGAACTGTATTTTTACTCCTAAAATTACCTGGTTCAGCAGCGTCGTAACGTACGACCGATATTTGCAAAAATGGTGTCATAAGATGTGTTCATTCACCCCCCCCCCCCCCCCCCCCCCAACACCCCGGCCGCATTAGGGTAAAAAAGTTTCCTTGATTAATAGATTTAGTTTTCATGTTCAATTTGTTTGTTATTTTGCATGTTACTGACTTCTTTGAACGATTATAAGTTATTTCATGCAAAAACAAGCAAACATACAAACAAAATATAAACACCAGGGGCCTACAATTCCTTTTGGCCAGTAATTTTGATAATTCTGTGTGTGAGAACTCCAGAGAAATTTGTGCAACATTCAACCAAAATGTTTGCGGACACTGGCCCTCTGAAATGGGTTTGACGGAGGGAAAGTCCGACTTCGGAGAAGAATAATGCTGTTTCCATGGGAACGCACCTGACAGGAGTCGACGCCCCCCTCCTCATATCCGGCACATATTTCCGAGTCCGCCCAGACGTCGCCTTGATAGTATCCGTTGCAGGTGTCAAAGTCAATGAGCTGAACAAGAGCCTTCTGTAGAACGTGGGAGATTACTCCTGCCGAAGCACAAACAAGACATGAATTCTCATTTACTCCGAGAGACCTACAATGTACCATGGCACAGATCTACTGGGGGCATGTTGCATAAAACTATTATCCTGAGAAAACTTAGGTAACTTTGTAACAGTTTGCTTTTCTTCTGTGTTCAAGTCAAAGGCAGAATTGTGCGAACATGAGGTTTCAGTTCTTACAGGAGTATTTCCCAGGTAGAAAGTTTTAGACAACAGGTCCCTGGTTTAAATGCACCAACATTTCTTGTTTTTCACTTCATTCTGTGTTGCTGCATAATCGAATTGAAGTTTAAGACTTGAAGATCTGAGCTATTCATGGGTTACACAATGTATATAAATGCGGTTAAGCAATCATATATGTTACATAGGGGACCTCTCTGACGAGTGATTCATAGGCTTGTACATGGTGAGGACAATTTTGAATAACGTTTAAAAACACTAACCCATTTTTTCTACTGGTCCAACCTTTCTGTCAGACCAGTAGGTACCCAGTTTTTCCATTTTTTTTACTGGTTCATTCCTGAAAAAGTTACTGGTCTGACAGTGATTTTTACTGGTTGGGGACTGTTGGACCAGTGCCAATGTGCAGCGTTGTATAAACAGTAGAATAGGAAACCAATGGAGAGAGCTATGCTACGGTTGAGCTGGAATACTTCCTTCAGCCTTGAATACTCACAGTTGAATAAAATGACACATCAAAAGTGACAGGACAACACAACAGCTTTAAGGAAAACCACTTTTGTACCAAATAATACGCAACATGTTATTCCATAACAATATTTTTATCTGCATCAAGTGCAGTTATCAGTTGCCTCATGATGTCATCCATGAGGACGGACTGAATTTGCTACAACACAATTTCCCATAGACACCAGCCCGGGTACACTCGGGACTTGTCTTCAACGGGTTAAGTTCCAACATAAGTCATTAATTCTCACAAGTAAGCCCATCAGAACTGAGTTAATTTTTTGGTGTGATTTTCACCTTGTCCTTGTTAACATTTGTTTTTGCAGTTGTGCTGTTTTGTGATATTTTTGAAATTTTTACCCTCTTTTGATTTAAGAAAATGTGGAAGAGACAGGTACAGGAGGAACTCCGGAGGGTTGGTTTGAGAAAAGAGGATGACAAAAATTGGGAAAGATGGCTAGAAGGTGTGAGAGCTATTGCTGTGAGAGCAGTGAGGTAATTTCAGCCACACCTGTTATCAAATACAGATCCGGATAAAAACTGGTATGATGATGATGATGATTTGGCGGTGTTGCAATTGTGGCAGTGGTGTAAAACAGTAGCATTTGTGCTGGTGGTGCTGTTTTTGGTGGTGTTATTGGGGAGGAGTGGTATTGTACATTGTGGTGGTGTTGGTGATGTTGTGCTGGTGGTATTGATGTGGTTGTGGTGTGCATGTGCTGTTGGTGGCACCTGTGTGGTTGGTGCTCGTGGTAGTGGTAGTGGTAGTGGTAGTGTTGGTGTCAGTAGCATTGGTGGTGTCGGTGCCATTTGTGGTGTTCTTTGTGTTGGTGTTGGTGTTGTTCTGGCATTGGTGGTGGCTGTGGTGGTGATGTCCAGTTACTCTCAATATAATGGTCTGATGTCTGACCCCCTCCCATTTCTAACCTCCAGACGATGTGGTCCCCCAGCCTGCAATCCAGCATCGTGTGTAGTCCTCAGTCTCGTTCCTACTCGTTGCTAGGCAAGCTGGCCGGATGTAGTCGGTGAACTCCACTGGTTCAGACAGGAGCAAGAGGCTGAGGTCAGCGGTGGGGTGATTGAAGTAGCTGTCGACACTAAGGGTGACCGTGTGTTCGGTGGGGTCAGTCAAATCGCGCAAGCCAAGGTACACATTCTCCAATGCCCAAGGTCTGTGGAGAGAGGAAAATAAAATATGGGATGGAAGTTTGCATTTCACACCAAATATTTTGATTCTTGCATCTTTAATATCTAAGTCATATTTGACCAAAATAACCCCTTCCTACGGTTTACAAACTCCTTTGAGTTTCATGCATATCTACGAGGAAGCCTTGCTAGAACTCCTGGTCCTGTATTATTTATTTTCAAACTTGACAGTGCAGGTAATTTGAAGTGTCAGTTTCACTTTTGATGTTATCTAACAATTAATTTATTGATGGTACAGATGATAGATGAGCAGGTACAATGTAGCTACACAATATTTTGTGCATAGATTTAAGGCCTGACAAAATGAATGGATGGATGGATGGATGGATGGATGGATGGATGGATGGATGGATGGATGGATGGATGGATGGATGGATGGATGGATGGATGGATGGATGGATGGATGAATGAATGAATGAATGAATGAATGAATGAATGAATGAATGAATGCATGCATGCATGAATGAATGAATAAATGAGTGAGTGAGTGAATGAATGAATGAATGACTGAATGAATGAATGCATGAATGAATGAATGAATGAATGAGTGAATGAATGAATGAATGAATGAATGAATGAATGATGAATGAATGAATGAATGAATGAACGAATGAATGCATGAATGAAAGTGTGAATGACAGCCTGAATGGTTGGGTGGATGTGGCGAAGAAAAAAAAAAGCATCTGCTAACGCTGACTCACACACAGTGTTCAGCAGTAACCACCCATCTGTCAGTGATGAGAGTCCCCGCACACATGGATGAAGACCGGACTGATGCGATCCAGGGGAATTCCCCAAGGTCGGCATCGACTCCACCCACTATCCTGGGCTGGGAGCTGTCCACAGCTGGGCGGGTCCCACAGATGTCTGTGCCAGAGACATCTGAGTGGGAGATTAATAGAAGGAAGTGGATGATAAAAACATGTTGGAATGATTAGCAGAACATCAATACTTCATTGCATTCATACAGCGTAGAACCTACAAGCAATATTTTTTTTTTTTGTAACTTTTAAAAAAGTTAACATTTTCTTTATTGATAGTGGGCAAGATCAGGATGAGCATTGTGAAACATTCCCTTCCATCACAGTACATTCAAAAGCCTTTGGTTTGGAAAGAATTTCATACCTTTTTCCCACTAAAAATTCATTGGGGGCCAATATGGACAGTGGATCTTTCTTTTTGTGTTTTTTTTTTCTTTTGTATTGCATTCTTGTTGCTATGATGTATTTGGCTATACGACAGAGGATTTTCTAGAACTGTATCACAATCCCACAGGTAAGAAATGTAGCAGTAAAAGTTAATTTACAGAATTTACATTCTTAGTCCTGATTCTAAGTACTATTTCAGTCTGACCATCCTCATTACCACTAATATTCCTGTTGTTATCATATCTTTTGTACTCTTGTATGCTCTTCAGTGTAAATGAGTATCACCAGAAAGGCTGCAATGTTCCTTGTTGATTATGTCCTTCAATTACATGTACTGTTACAAAAGTATAGCCGTGTAAGAAGAGTTTCGCGTGTTTTTAATACCGTGGAATCAAGACATCAACTATGGGAACATATGGCAAGCAAAAATATTTGCGTGCTTTTATTTTTACGCTAGTTTCTGGTTGCGCGAAATGCGCGAAACATTTCAACACCGCGAAAATTTCCACTTTCACAGTATCTTAACCTGTAAAGGGATGGCACAGTTGTGGTTTACATGGGGCTGCAGGTTTCCAACTTTTCTGTGTGTGTGAGTGTTTGTGAGATAGTGAGAAACCTCTATGAAGTATGAAAGAAAATGTAATTCTTTGAGGAATTCACAGTTTATCTGATGAAAATAGTTCTTGAAATGCAATCCTAACAAAGTGTGAAAGGCCACAACTTTTATTAGGATTGCTTTGTTTTACCTCGTTTTTGGATATCTCAGTCATATGAAAACAAATTTTCATCCACAAAAACTTTCACTTACCCTAAGAATTGTATGCTCTTTAACAGTTCATAGGGTGGTTTCTATAAATCTTGCAAAATGTTAGAAGCTGAATCCTCATCTCAACCAATACTACACCATCAATTTAATTCCCAATCAAACAGAGCAAAGAAGATTTGAGCGTTAACACCTATCCACTTATCGAGCATCTCACCTCCCTCCCCACCGTCACAGAACTTCTCGTCCACCACGCCGTCATCGCTGAGCTCTGCGCAGTCAAAGGGCCAGCTCTGGTCCGTGGCCTCCAGGTAGGCGCTCTGGCAGGCGTCCATCACCTCCTCACACACCGCCCTGCAGGGGCGCCGTGTGGGCCCGTTGTGGAGACACTCGGGGAAGAGCATGCTGCAGAAGACCAGTTCGAAGTCCGGATGACACTCGGCCGCGCCCTGCGCATCTTCCATAACGAGCTGGGCGCTCGCCTGGCTGTCGATGCTGGGGTTGGGGAAGTAGGTACGGCTGTAGGGCACGACGGACGAGCACATCATGAAGTTCAAATCAGAGCATCGAGCTGCAAAAGATGAAAGCATACGAAAAGAAAAATATTCCATAAATCATGCTGATTACATGAATCCAGCTGATTAAAGGCATAGTTTATCATTTGTAGATGAAGCAAAAACCCAGCTGTAGTGCTTCAAAATAGTTCTAAAATGTGAGTTAGGGATATAAACAACCAATGTAACAATTTCAATCCATATAATTAATGTTACATGTAAGTATTGTTGATTATATGATTATGATTACGTCTGACAGTTGGATAGCCCATATTCGGCTACATTAAGCTGGTCTTCCATGGGGTCCAGTTGGATGTGAGGCAAGACCACTTCACAGGTTAAACACCCTGCTCTTTGCGATGAATGAATGAAGCGGGATCTTTTACGTGCATGAGCAGTTACTCTCTCATAAACGGGACCTCCATTTTATGTCCTATTCGAGGGACAGAGTGTTTTGCCTCTTGCTAGAGGGGACAGTATGCTTTACACACAACATTGCTCAGTCCAGACTCGGGTTCGAACCCGGGCCCTTAGGATCGTGAGGCAGACGCGCTACCGACTGAGCCAACTCACCGCCCTTGAATATTGTTCAATATACAAAAGGTGAACAATAGTTATTCTAAAAATGTTTCTACACTAAACCATATGGCAGTGGCGAACACTGAGAGAAGAAGTATGACAACTTACGGCACTCGTCCTCATCGGTGAAATCTGGGCAGTCAGGTACGCCGTTGCAGACGTCACTGGCGCTATAGCAGGTGTCATTGTTGCTGCACAGATAATCACAACTTTTGGGTGTTGTTGACATAGTAGTTGTTGACGGTCTTGTCGTTGAATGTGCTGTCGTGGTATCATCTGCAGGAAAGAAAAAAAAAATAGTACAACCGTATATAGTGGAAGACCAGACACTAGGAACAATATCAAAATTCAGGCTTGTCATGTTCTGAACTTTCATTTCCCAGCTTGAAGTTCCATAAAAACTTTCCATTACATAAATGGACAATTCAAATTAGTGCATTTATGATGACACCAATCGAAGACTAGATTGGTTGGAAACTTTAACTGGACAACAAAAGTAACACAAGAAAGAAAATTAAACATGCAATTGCATAAGGCCAGCCTCACATGTACATTGAAGACATTAACCCTAACTTACCGGGGGGGGGGGGGGGGCATTATGCCCCCCCCCCCCCCCCTCGATGAATTCTGCGACCATTCCAGCGCGCAAAATTTTTTGACTGCGCCGTTCGCTGACTTTTTACTTTCAAGTCTCGCGCAACTTTTGAGACCACATTTGTCGCGGCCAGGCATACCGTTCCAAAGCCACGCCCCTTCAAAAAACTTTCGTCAACCCCAAAATTACTCAAAAACGTGATTTTGTGTACAAAGTCAATACAAATTGTGTTTTTTCAATTAAAGGGAAGGTAAACCCAAAGAGCAATGTGGATTGAGTGAAAGCAGCAACATTAGTAGAACACATCTGATCAGTGAAAGTTTGAGAAAAATCGGACAATCGATGCAAAAGTTATGAATTTTTAAAGTTTTGGTGTTGGAACCGCTGGATGAGGAGACTACTAGAGGATATGACATATGAGTGGACAACAATACAAAGAAAATATAAAGGATATTCAACAAAAATTCACTTTTCTAGAATTATGAAAGAGCAGTGGACCAACCGCTTTCAGAAAGCAGGGGGAATAATTGCTACCCTTAACATATGTCAATATCAAGTTGATGGAATTTGTAATTTTCATGAAAAATTGATTTTTGTAGTATTTTCTTTATATTTTCTCGATATTGTAGTCCACTCATACGTCATAACCTCTAGTAGTCTCCTCATCCAGCGGTTCCAACACCAAAACTTTAAAAATTCATAACTTTTGCATCGATTGTCCAATTTTCTTCAAACTTTCACTGATGTGTTCTACTAATTTTGCTGCTTTCACTCAATCCACATTGTTCTTGGGGTTTATCTTCCCTTTAATTCATATAAAGATTCATATTTTCAATTTTGATGGCTGAAATCAATTCATTTTAGTATAATTATGCTTCAAAAAATGTGTGTGACAAATTCTGCTGAAAAACAAGGAAATACATAAAGAATTGATAAAACAATAAAAAACATAAGAAATTAATTTTGATACTGAATTTTTTTTTACGCACAAATGTTAGGAATGTCACTAGGAATATTTAAACCAAAAATCAGCATTCCATAAGCTTTTATTAGCCAATTACAGGCAAAAATGAGTTTTTTTGCATATATTTGCATAATTAATTGATTTAAAATAGAAAATGCAAATTTTTTGAAAATTTTGCGGCAATCCCGTGATCGACGGCCGAGATCTGAAGGGGGGGGGGGGGCCATAATGCCCCCCCCCCCCCCCCCCCCGAATTCAAGCTCGCTAAATAGCCCAGGGCCCCGTTGCTAGAAACTTTGCGTTTAAACGCAACTTGCAACTGATTGTCACTGGCCAATCAAAATCATTGTTGCATGCATGTCTTCTTAATAGGGCAGACCCTGAGCCAATCAGAATGGTTGTTTCAAAATTAGCAATTATTTGCAATTGACTGCAACTTTCTTGCAACGGGGCCCAGGTAAGTTAGAGTTAAAACCACACAACACGATCCAAAATAGATTACATGCCTATGTTTATGAAAGTTGAAAATCCATTTGAGAAGTGAAATTTGGCATTTACAGAAGCTAGTTTTTTGACAATTTGAAACTTCACCTAAATTCTACTCCAGAGAGTGTGCTTGGTACCAAATGACTGTAATGCAGACACATTTGTAATGAATTCCCCATTGTGATGTGTGTTGGCATCAAAACACCTTTGAAAGATTAAACCTTGAATGTGCTTTCGTGGTAAGATTATCATTTGTGCGTATGCATAAACTGAATGCATAATTGCCAAACAGTGCTTGAGACAATAAAACATTGTCAACTTAAGAATAGGTGCAAGGAGATGAGCTGCTACATGTCACAGACCCTTATATTATCAGGCAGGTGTCTATGGGAAATGCGTATTGTAGCAAAATCAGCCCGTCCTCAATGGGTTAACAGATCCTGATGGTTTGTAAGTGGGTCATACTCATGATATAAAGGTGTCCAGGACTTATGGTCAACTCTAGCTGGTACATAGATCAAGTTTATTACCTGGACTAAGTTCACTAACTGCACAAAATTCAGTACTTGGACCAAGTTCAGAACCTGGACTATGTTTAGTACCCAGACCAGGTTTTAAAGTACTTGGGACAAGTTTAGACCTTGACCAAGTTAAAGACCTGCAGTAAATTAGGTACCTAGACGAATTTCTGTACCTGCGCCAAGTTAATCGGTTGATGACTTGTCCCGAGTATCGATACTCGGGCAGGGGTCTATGAGAAACATGTGTTAGACCAAAATCAGCTCATCCTAAACAGGTAAAATACATTTTGTACCTGGCCAAAATTTAGTACCTGGACTAAAAGTGCCTGCCACAGGATCTGGGCAAATTTCAAAGTAGTCCTCACAGCAGTCACCAAAGGAATAACACTGGTCGTCGCAGTAGCAGCTCCCTACATAGCAGTCCAGATCTGGGTCCATGCAGCAGCTAAGGCGACAGGAGCCTTCTGAATAGGATGCTAAACAACAGTGATTCAGGATTTTAAATTACTTTAATATCACAACAATGAAAACAACACTGCTCCTTAAGGACAGTGATAGGGCCTACTAATAATGCAACTAAACATATAATGTGTGTTTTCTAATTTACTGTAAGTGTGGTAGTTAAAACATGCTATAATGCATTATTATCCAAGTCATAATTGTAACAAGACCTGTAGCTTTAAAGTTTTCACTTCACTCTTGGGGGTATTCAAAGGTGATGGCTGGGACTGGCGGTAATTTCAAGTGGGTTTTCACTTTATCACCCACACATAGTAAATCCAACATGCAGCTTGCTATGAGGCACACATACAATATATTGGGATTAATTAATTATAACGTGTCCTATTCTAGGACACAAGTGGAGTAACAGAATCTTCATCAGGACCCTTTTCCATGATTGAGTGGGAGTAAAGTGTTCAATTCTTGACATCACAGACTATCCACTGTTCAATGTGGCCAAACTCTATAAAATCCAATTAACAACAAAAATGCTTATACTGTGTGAGTAGAAGAATTAATGTCATTCTCTGGACTAACGCTCAAAAATTTTAGAATATTCTACAAAGTTTTCCCCCGACCGATGTTACTGCCTTTAAAGAAGAAACACAAAGATTAGTTTGCATGACTTACGGCCTGTTGACGGTCTTGTCGTTGAATGTGCTGTCGTGGTATCGTCTGCAGGAAAGAAAAAAAAAAATAGTACAACCGTATATAGTGGAAGACCAGATACTAGGAACAATATCAAAATTCAGGCTTGTCATGTTCTGAACTTTCATTTCCCAGCTTGAATTTCCATAAAAACTTTAAATACATAAATGGACTATTCAAATTAGTGCATTTATGATGACACCAATCGAAGACTAGATTGGTCGGAAACTTTAACTGGACAACAAAAATAACACAAGAAAGAAAATTAACCATGCAATTGCATATGGCCAGCCTCACATGTACATTGAAGACATTAAAACCACACAACAGGATCCAAAATAGATTACATGCCTATGTTTATGAAAGTTGAAAATCCATTTGAGAACTGAAATTTGGCATTTACTGAAGCTAGTTTTTTTTACAATTTGAAACTTCACCTAAATTCTACTCCAGGGAGTGTGCTTGGTACCAAAGGACTGTAGACACATTAGCAATGAATTCTCCATTGCGATGTGTGTTGGCATCAAAACACCTTTGAAAGATTAAACCTTGAATGTGCTTTCGTGGTAAGATTATCATAAGTGTGTATGCATAAACTGAATGCATAATTGCCAAACAGTGCTCGAGACAATAAAACATTGTCAACTTAAGAATAGGTGCAAGGAGATGAGCTGCTCCATGTCACAGACCCTTATATTATCGGGCAGGTGTCTATGGGAAATGCATATTGTAGCAAAATCAGCCCGTCCTCAATGGGTTAACAGATCCTGATGGTTTGTATTAAAGTGGGTCATCCTCATCATAGAAAGGTGTCCGAGGACTTATGGTCAACTCTAGCTGGTACATGGATCAAGTTTATTTCCTGGACTAAGTTCACTAACTGCACAAAATTAAATACTTGGACTCAAGTTTAGAACCTTAACTACGTTTAGTACCTGGACCAAGTTTAATACCTGCACCAGATCAAGTACTTGGGACAAGTCTAGAACCTTGACCAAGTTAAACACCTGCAGTAAATTAGGTACCTGGACGAATTTCTGTACCTGCGCCAAGTTAATCGGTTGATGACTTGTCCCGAGTATCGATACTCAGGCAGGGGTCTATGAGAAACATGTGTTAGACCAAAATCAGCTCATCCTAAACAGGTAAAGTACATTTTGTACCTGGCCAAAATTTAGTACCTGGACTAAAAGTGCCTGCCACAGGATCTGGGCAAATTTCAAAGTAGTCCTCACAGCAGTCACCAAAGGAATAACACTGGTCGTCGCAGTAGCAGCTCCCTACATAGCAGTCCAGATCTGGGTCCATGCAGCAGCTAAGGCGACAGGAGCCTTCTGAATAGGATGCTAAACAACAGTGATTCAGGATTTTAAATTACTTTAATATCACACCAATGAAAACAACACTGCTCCTTAAGGACAGTGATAGGGCCTACTAATAATGCAACTAAACATATAATGTGTGTTTTCTAATTTACTGTAAGTGTGGTAGTTAAAACATGCTATAATGCATTATTATCCAAGTCATAATTGTAACAAGACCTGTAGCTTTAAAGTTTTCACTTCACTCTTGGGGGTATTCAAAGGTGATGGCTGGGACTGGCGATAATTTCAAGTGGGTTTTCACTTTATCACCCACACATAGTAAATCCAACATGCAGCTTGCTATGAGGCACACATACAATATATTGGGATTAATTAATTATAACGTGTCCTATTCTAGGACACAAGTGGAGTAACAGAATCTTCATCAGGACCCTTTTCAATGATTGAGTGGGAGTAAAGTGTTCAATTCTTGACATCACAGACTATCCACTGTTCAATGTGGCCAAACTCTATAAAATCCAATTAACAACAAAAATGCTTATACTGTGTGAGTAGAAGAATTAATGTCATTCTCTGGACTAACGCTCAAAAATTTTAGAATATTCTACAAAGTTTTCCCCCGACCGATGTTACTGCCTTTAAAGAAGAAACACAAAGATTAGTTTGCATGACTTACGGCCTGTTTCATTAAAGAAGTCATAGTCGTACTCGTAATAGACGTAGTCGTCGTCGCCGTGGTAATCGCACATGTCGTCCTCACCCCAACCCTCGTCCGTCAAGTTCTCGCAGTGAAGCGGCCAGTCCATGTGCATCTCGAACTCAAAGAACGGCTCGCAGAGGTCCGTGACGTTGAAGCATGAGGAGCGGCAAGGCCGGCGGTGCGGCCTTTCGCAGTCGGGGAAGGCCATGGCACAGAGGACCAGAGTGGACGAGTTGTCGAGGCAGTAGTCGACGGCGGAGATGTTCTTGAGGAGGTCGATGGCCTCGAACTGGTCGAAGGCAAACTTGTTCGGGAAGAAGGTGGAGTTGTAAGGGAGCACTTCGCTGCACAGGTCATACTTGATCTCCTCGCAAGACCCCTTCTCTGCAATATCAAAGAATAATGATACAGTCCCACATACTTATTTTGCAGTCTTGCTTGCACTTTGTCTTCTCTATGAGAAAAGGAGATGGCAAAGTTACAAAGTTTTCTTGACAAAGTGTTATTATGGAATATCAAGCTGATAGCAATTTTAATGTATGATGCACAGGAAGAAAGCAAACACTTATGCACAACAATGGTCTTTTATATGAAAACAGTTTACAAATGTTAGTCCTCTGTATGCAAATTAACATTCGAAGTGCTCTCCATTTGTGACTTTTTTTAAAGCAGGCTTAGGGTACTACGTCACAGATCATATTGAACAAGATATCTCTCCCATGCCTGACTAGTGTTTAATTTTCAAAGTAAAGCTATATTAAAGACAAGTACCAATAGTGCCTCAAGCAAACCTTCCTGGAGGAGGCATAAAAATGAGAATAGAAAGTTGAGATCAACTGGCAGATGTTGAAGGAAAAGAAAGACTAAAAGCACTAACAAAAAAAAAAAGAATACATGACCATAAGCAACTCAAGCAAACACATCATCTCTAGCATATTACATTTAACACAAGAAGACACAAAACTTGATTAAGGAAGGGTTTGAGGACACCACTGTCAGCCAGCAATGCTCTTTCACCTTTGACCTTTAACCTCTGACAGTGCATGAGCACTTTGCATTCAAGGCACGTGGGATACAGAGAGATAGAGAGAGGTAGAATTGAGGTGTAGTGATGTTAGAGAGTGATTCATTCCTACCTTTCTTGTAGTAGGCGCTGATCTCCACCTCAAAGCCCTCCCGGGTTTCACTGTAGTCTGTGGTGAAGACCAGCCACATGTTGCTGTCGAAGGAGACCACATCCTTGGGCAGCAAGGGACCGGTCAGCCTGGCCAGCTCCGAGTGGCCGTCAGTAGGGTCCAGCCCCCCGCCAATGAGCAGGACGTCGTGCTTGAACTCTAGGTCGAAGGCTCGGAAGGAGGCCCGGGCCAAGAACTCCGGCGGGCCCATCACCAGCCAGCGCATCTCGACGTCGTTGGGGTAGTTCCCGGGGAAGTTTGGCGACTTGATGAGGATGGGCTCGTGGACATCAAAGTAGAGAATATCTACCTCATCATGGGCATCTACAGGAGGAAATAGATTGTGTGACAAAAGTTGATGTCATGTGCATACATTTGTATCTTTTGTATTTCCCCAAGATATTCTCAAAAATATTCTCCTTCATGAGACTGGTTTGTCAGGCCGCAACATGTCAAATATATACCACATACATTGTATTATCTTGCCATAAACTATTTGCAAACAGAACGAGGACACACAGAGATCCCACTCAAGAAGACAATATAATTTGTTTGTTCCTTGCATCATGCCTTGCCAAAAAAGCCCCCCCGAAAAATGCATCTAATGTTCAAGAGTCCAACCAAAACATAACTAGCAAAAAAAGGGGTTGCGTTGGAAAGAGAAAAAGAAAAAAAACCTTGTCGCCTCTGTATTATATTACGACTAGAGAAGCACTCTAAGAGTGCAGACCTCTGCCAAGCAGCTCATTTCCACCATTGATCTTGTTCTTCCATTGAGATCAGTGATTTCCATCCATACACATGCATTCTTAAGGTGAAAGTTGCCCGATTTCCTAATATAGATTCGCCTTTTGCTGCGTCATCAACTTCCAGCTGCGCGGCGTACCTCGCTTTGATGGAGCACTCTATTGTGCATATGAAAACCTAAAAAATGCACAGCTTGAACTCCCAAGTTCATTAACTCTACCTACCAAAATAACAAAAATCCTTCATAAAATCCACAAAAATTGCTGGATCACTACTAAAATTGAATCATCTGTTACTTGTGTCACATTCAAACTTCCCTGAAAGTTTCATCCAAATCCATTCACAACTTTTTTAGTTATTTTGCACACAGACAAACCAACCAACAAACAAATGCCGCAGAAGACACAACCTCCTCACTTGGTGGGGGTAATAAAGACTACATCATACTGTATATGCCGTTAATTTCGAGTACAGATATTTTCGTGAATGAGGAGGTCACAGACATTTTCGCGAGATGTTGTTTTCGCGAATTGACACGGAGGCCTACATAAGTGCACTACTACCTTCGCGTATTGTTAAATTTGCGATCCAACTGTGATTCGCGAAATTCGTGAAAATTAAACCCTCACGAAAATAACAACTTATACACTATATTTTGCGAGTCTAAATATTCCCGAATCGGGAATTCCCCAATGATTTTGCGAGTGGTTGAATTCGTGATCGTGAAGTCCTGCACTGGACTGAGAAGAGTACACGCATACGTCACATTCACATCGGGATCAGAGTCAATATTTTTGCGTATCTTTAATTTCGCGAATAGCACCTGACTTGTGAAATTCACGAATCAAAAACCTCGCGAAATATTCAGCGTATATAGTACTCACCAACTGCCGTAAGTTCCATCTCAAGGTGATCATGAGAGCGGAAGTCATCCGCCTTGAAGACGATCCACATCTCGTGGGTGCGGGAGACAAAGTCTTCCAGCCTGCTCTCGGCGTCAAATTCCTCTATCACTGTCATAGACTGACCCGGCGCGAGACCGTCACCAAAGGTCAACGTCTCACCATCCCATCCGTCGTTGTTGCCCTACACAACACAGAAATCAGGATGAGAAAACACCAACTCTAGAGTTGCAGGACTGGAAAAAAGAGTAATGCAAATCCAGATACACTCTACAAATTATACATTAAAATAAAAACCAAGAAAAACATTACTCAACCACTTCTAATCAAGTAGTATCATTGCACCTGTTCTGTCAAACTGTAAAAGTTTCAAGAGACATTTACAATTCCTTTATTTGATCGATGTAATATTTTGGTAATATTTCTCATCTTCCTACTGACAAGGCTAACTAACCCATTTCTTCTACTGGTCCTACCTGTCCATCTGTCCAGTAGGTATCCAGTTTTTCCATTTTTCATGGGTAAATTCCTGAAAAGGTTACTGGTCCAACAGTGATTTTCACTAGTCAGGGACCAGAGCCTATGTTCAACCTTGTCCTACCTCACGGAATGAAAGTCTCTTTCTACAAAAAGCAACCATTATCTCAAAGCTTTTCGACATTTCATATCCCACTTATCAACTTAATCTGTGGTTGACAGTGATAAAACTGGAAAAGAAAGCAGCACCTCATTACATTGTGTTCTTTTAGTTTTATCTGAATCCTCATGGCCCAAATAGGTTAAACTAAAATAAAATACTAGATTGCAGGTCAAGTGAAAACATTGCCTTATGATCCCTAAGCTGATCAACCCACAAAGTTTACATCAGTGTCAACTTGTGCCTCACTAAACTACTGTTTATGGCAATATATTTGACTTTGATAATAAGGTATCATGCAAAATGATATCTTTCACACGTAGTACGGCCTACTACGAACATAAAAGCACAGGAAGTACAATATGTCAAACCCAAACAGGATTCCAGTTTTCTACATATTTCTAAATTGTTCAGAGATTTGAATAAAAACAGCTGCAAGGAATTATTCTGAACTTTTGCCCATTTCACTTCCGCACTCTTGTTGGTCTTACCCTAAAGTGGACTTGGATTTTGAAGCGGTCATCAGTGGAGAGAGTCCAGTGAGCTTCGTTGCCATTGGCAACCAGGTCAGGAGGTAGCATGATGCTTAGATAATCATGGACATCAAGCTCATAATGTTCCTCCGTGACAAGGTCTGCAAACACAACACAGAGTTTTGAAAGAAAAAATCAGTTACGGAGTAATCTTTTGTGCAGTTATCATAAACATACACCCATGCTACCATGATGACTGTATCTGATTAAGAACACAGTATATATGAAAAATGAGCAAAGGAAATGGGGTTTCAATAGGATCTCAACCCAAGACCTTATGATTGCTAGACCCAGCTCTTACCAACCAAACTATGGAAGGCACATAGTGTGATGTTCATTCAAGAAACTCCTCAATCATTAATGAATGCTTCTGTGGTCAAAAGCTTTACGTAAACCTGACATAAACCCAAAAGGAGAGAAATCAATTTGGAGATAAATGTGAGGTATCACCAAAGTGATGCAGCTTTTCAAATATTTGAATGCAAACAAAGGGAAACTGACCAGAAAGATGTATGTATAAATGTACAATAAGGAAAGGAAATGGGGTTCCACAAATGGAATGGGAATGGGATTAAAAACACATTATATCTGCATTTCTGTTCAACCCTATCATTCATATTATTGCTCATTATAACACCAATGTCTTTATTGGTTAAAACAAATCTGGGGCCTA
This sequence comes from Diadema setosum, assembly GCA_033980235.1. NCBI lineage: Eukaryota > Metazoa > Echinodermata > Echinoidea > Diadematoida > Diadematidae > Diadema > Diadema setosum. Next base: position 18,755,859 of record CM067074.1, read on the forward strand.
ATTACAACTCTATTACTGAATCACAATGACAAACTCAACTCAACTTCTGATAAGTTCATGAATTCTCCCTAGTAAATTTTCCCCACGCACACCACACTGTGCTGCCAGTTTTAATAGTAAATGCATTTTATTATCAAACCCATTGAGGATGGGCTGATTTTGCTCTGACATGCATTTCCCACAGACACAGGTCTGAGTATTCTTGGGACTCGTCCTCCATGGGTTAACAAATTTCTTTGTCAGTAGTGAAGGAACTCATAAAAATTTTGATAATATAGCCACTTTTAGTTTGTTCGGTTTCTAACAAACCTTCTGGAGATGCCGAGAGGACGTTGACCCAGAACCCACTGTACTGCCACCTTCCATCGGAGGTGAAATGGAGGAACATCTCGTTGGAGTCCGAGATGACGTCATCCGGGAATTGGAAGCGACCGGTGAGCACGGCGAGGATGGCGCCCTCGTCGTCGGCGTCCAGGCCGGATCCCACGGTCAGGAAGTCGTTGTCGGTCTGCAGGTTCAGCATGGCAACGAAGACGGCCTTTGTGCGAGAGCCACGGGGCCCCGACACCAGCCAGACGATGTCCGCATCGCGGGGGTAGGAGAAGGGGTAGGAGGGTGACTTGATGTTGATGCTCTCGCTCACCCCGAAGTATTCAACCGCGGGACCTGACCAAGAAGAAATGGAAAAATCATGTTTATCTTCCAAATAAATAATATCTTGTCATAAATGGCACAAACGTATCAGAATAAATGTGTAAAGTACAAATCTATCAAACCAGGGCCCTCTTTAATGAATAGCTACAATTGATTACAGACTAGTTTCGATCATAAGTCTATGGCAGCCTGTGTGTTACGGAAATTTAAAATCAATTGTATCTTTTGGGAAAACAGGGCCCAGACTGTCTAATTGGCGGTGAGAAAACTCCCTAAAATGTATGTTGTTTCTTAATTTGGTGAAGAACTAAGATGATTGATCTATCACATCTACTGTTTCAAGACTGATTGCTTGTAGAATGCATACCTGCCAACAATATAATGTATCAGTAAAAAGGAAAAACTGGGAGAAAATATTGCAAAAATAGGAACTTTCACCCATGTCCCATATACCACTAACTATTAGGAGATGTGACAAAAATAAGAAAACAAGGTTGAAATGAAGCTTCTTCTCTCCTAATAGGGATGTTCCTTTTACCGGTAAATGGGATCAGTAGGCAGGTTTGGAAAACGGCAATACGTATGTCAAAGTTGTGTTCTACCAATAGTAATACACTCTAACAAAGAAACTGAGAATCAAACATACTTCAGAGTGGTTATAGAATCTAATCCATTGCTGGTAAATCCTTATCAACTGTTTATCAACTATCTGCTGACCACTAAAAGTGAAGATCAATCATAGAGGTCATTAACTGTCAGCCATTACAGAAACGTACCAAGCAAGCAAGCAAGCAAGCAAGCAAGCAAGCAAGCAATATCACTGGAGAGATTTTATAATTCCTTCAAAAAATCTGTGCCACATTTGTGAAGAACAGATCTGTTCCTTTCTTGCTCTGAATCTCAACTCCCATAAACAGGACAGTCCATATTTTCTGCAGCATTCTTACAAATCACTCAAAAAGAGGTCCACTGGCCTACACTGACCTTCTTCCATCTCAGATGCGGTGAGCTCCACCTCGAAGCCCCGGTAGGTTATAGAGTAGTCTGTCGTGAAGAGGATCCACATGGCATTACCGCTGGACGTCACATCTTCAGGAATGGACAGTCCAGTGAGGTTTGCCAAGAGGGATTCAGGCTGATACGGCGACAAACCATCGCCTATGACCAGGTAGTCATAGTCTAGCTCCAGCTCAAAGTCCTGGGATTGGAAATACACGTACATCAAGACCAAGCTAGTACTGTCATAAAAGTCATTAGCAGCTGTATTATCTATTATTTGGAATCTTTCAAAATTATTTGAATTAATTTGGAATCTTCCAACACAACACATTGAACCTATAGGGATTTTTGACACTATAAAACAACAAATGTTTGCGTGCATATTAATTTCGTGAATTTCGCGAAATGAAAATGTGCATGAAAATTCTTGCCTACATAATACGCATTGGCTGCCAATAGCAATTCGCGAAAATTTCATGCTGCGAGAAAAGCCGTCGGCTCCAATTCGTGAAATGTCAAAGCACAATGAAACATACTAGTACTCTATCTCAAAAAAACAAAACAAAAACAAAAACAAGATGATATACTGTAGTGTCCTCAATCATTCTGCACAGGAAAGAAAAGATTAGTACATAATGTCTTCAGCTGGTTCCAACTGAGGCTTGAACCAGTGACCTCACAGCTGTGTGCCAGGCATGCAGACACCTGAACCAGCCTCGTACCCATGTTTCCCTACATACGTACCTTGAAGGAAGCGGTGATGACCCAGCCCTCATGTGTGGAAGCCGTCCACGTCCTGTAGACATAGTTGTCATAGTAATCAGGATACCCCGGAGATGAGAAGAGGGCAATTGATGAGATTGTCAAATCAAAGTGATTTGCGTCGCCGAATCCTGAAACGAGAGAATTCATCCATCTCAGTGTGCTACTTCTCATTCTTCAAGTGCTTGATATGTATGCATCATGCTCACAGATCAAACGCATGAATTCATAGGGTAAGAATGATAAGGTGTTAACCCTAAAAGGGCTGGGGGGGGGGGGGTGGAATCCGCCCCCCCCCCCCCTTGACGTTTCGCGCTATAATTCTGTAACGCAAGAAGGCCTCATCGCGAGGCTTCTTAAGCTTTGTTTGTTCAAGTCTTGCGCAACTTTTGAGACCAAATTTGCAATGTCCGCGCATACTTTTGCGAAGCCACACCCATTTTTGTAACGGAATGTCGCCCCAAAACGGGCACAATTTTGTGACTTTGTGTACATTTCCTATGGAAAACAGTGCTCTGTCATGAAAGTCATAAAGACTTGATTATTTTTACAATTAATCACTTTCATTGATTAATTTTGTGCTAATTATGGTAGAAAAGTGGTCAGTGACAATTTCCAATGAAAAAACAAAGAAAAAACAAAAGTTGAAAAACAGAGAAATACATAAAAATTCTGAAAACAATAAAATACATAAGAATTGAAATGAGTTTTGGAAGTTTTTGTGATGTAAAATTGTTGAATATGCTAAAACAGAGTTACAGATCAAAAATTAGACTCTCAACGCTTTTAATTATGCTAAAATATGATCTTGAGCTTAATTCGCATAATTAATTTATAAAATTAGAAATTGATTGTTTCAGAAAATCTTATGACATTTCATCGCGATCGCACCACCGATGGCCAAGATCTCGGGGGGGGGGCGGAATCCATTCCCCCCGGTCTGAGCATAGCCAAAAAAGCCCGGCCCTTTTAGGGTTAAAGATAATATAAAGTTTTGGTATTACCTCAAAAGTTTCCCTGAATTTCCTTGTCTTAGTTTGTGTTTCAGGTTAAAGTACCTTTCATATAACTAACACTGTGAGGCTTACTCGCCCCAAAGTGCTCTCATGTCTTAGGAATCATGCAATAATGGTTTCGTACCAGAGCCGCCGCCATATGGCGGCGAGGTAGTACACGTATTGTACGAAACCATTATTGCATGATAACTGCGACCAGCAGCGTGCAGCCCCATACGCATACTGAGTAGCTAACTGCGACCAGCAGCCCCATACTCATAGCTAAATGGGGCTTCGCATTGTAGCTTACAGGATCATGAAAGATTTAGTATCGCGGGTAAATATCAATCTAACTTAAAATCCAAAAATTTCTTCAATTTGAAGACTTACCAGTTAAGTTGAAGTATTGAAACAGGCTTCGGGCAACGTTTGGTTCTGCCAATAGTCCCTTTCTGTTCGAATTGATGACTGAATGTGACTCGGTCGAGAGGACCTTGGGAGAGCTACACTGAATTGACGGCCAGCGCATGCGCACACAAACATCTTATCCGTTCATCGATTTGAAAATTTGTTCGCAAATGATGTGTGCGTATGTGCTGGCCGTAGTAATCAGTGTATGTAGCTCTCCCAAGGTCCTCTCGACAGAGTCACATTCAGTCATCAATTCGAACAGAAAGGGACTATTGGCAGAACCAAACGTTGCCCGAAGCCTGTTTTCAAGACTTCAACTTAATTGGTAAGTCTTCAAATTGAAGAATTGTTTGGATTTTAAGTTGATATTTACCCGTGATACTCAATCTGTCATGATCCTGAATGCTACAATGTGAAGCCCCATTACGCTATGCGTATGGGGCTGCTGGTCGCAGTTAATTGCATGATTACTAAGAAATGAGAGCACTTTGAGGCGAGTAAGTCTCACAGTGTTAGTTATATGAAAGGTACTTTTAACCTGAAACACAGTAATTCAGGGAAACTTTTGAGGTACCAAAACTTTTTATTGGCTTTAAGGTGCTTTGAACAATATGCCTTGAGTGACAACTTAACGCCCTTATCATTCTCAACCGACAAATTGTCAGTGGTTCATGAATTGACTTTATACTGTAGCATGAGGCCTGTCCATCTACTTGAGTGCAGATGTGGGAGGAAAATTTTCACTCCATTTTCAGGAAACCCCCAAAATTTCATTTTCAATAAATGTCCAGCTGAGCTTGCAAAATAAAACAATAGCAAAATTCTTTTGAAGAAAATTAGTAATCGGTTTATTCTGACATCACTTCAACCAACTTTCCTGTACAGGCAGATAATAATAATATACATTATACAATTTTTAAATATAATTGTGCCTTGCTTTGATCAATAGACAGAGATCTAGGAAACAGCATATATTACAAGATTGTAAGCTGTTTGCAAGAAAAATATAAGTAGAATAATTCAAGATTGTTAGTTTTATGCATGAGAGACATCAGTAAAATAACACAAGATTGCAAGTTTTATGCAAGAAAGATATCAGTAATTTGTACCAAGAATGATGGTGGGAGTTATTTTAGGGAGGCAGAAAAAATTTACAGGAAAACAGTATTTTATCCCCTTCTGCCATAAAGACATTTCAAGATTAATTATTCTGATGGAAGGTCTAATTTACCTATCTAGTATTCAGCATACAATTTTACCACCTTATGAAAGGGATCTGATATTCAAAGTTGCAAAAGGGACACACAAACTTTATTATCATGCATTATTATGCTATATTCTTTAAGAAATAATTCTTTTTCTTCCTTACCCAGTTCGGCACTCAGCTCAATCCAGAATCCTCGATACGCGATTGAGGAATCAGAGGTAAAGGTCAGCCACATCTCATGGGTGGAGGACTCCACCGCTTCGGGGAGGTCCTCACCAGTGAGATAGGCCAGCTCCGTGCTTTCATCTTGGGGATCAAGACCGTGGCCTATGGTCAAGACATCTGCATGCCACTCCAGCTCGAAGACGCGGAAAGTGGCGACGACGTGGTAACCGTATGGAGCCGATACAAGCCAGGTGTACTCGACATCATCAGGGTAACGCCCCGGATATTCGGGAGAATAGATCGTAATGACCTCATCTGCACTGAAGTATTGGACTTCATCCTCGTCATCTCCATCGTGATCTTCATCGTTGTTATCAGAAAATAAAAAAAAAAAAAAAAAAAATGTACCATCATAATGATTTATATTTTTATCTACATGATTGCTGCCAGACAGTGGCTGCCGGCATCATAATCTTCTTTTACAATGTAGTAATCACTACCAGCACCAAACCATCATCATCGCCATTTGATTACCGCCAACAAATGTACTATCATCACCATCCACTATTATCATCGCCACAATCATTATCACCACTAGCATTCACTGCAATACTTTTCCAACACTCACTACCATTGATACTGCCATCATCAATTCCCCCAGCTCAATCAGCTTCATCGTAATCCACTACCATCATCATCATCATCACCACCATTGTCATCATCGTCATCATCATCATCATCATCACTATCATCATCCCTACCATCATCATCATCACTATCATCATCATCATCATCATCGTCATCATCACTATCATCATCCCTACCATCATGATCATCACTATCATCATCATCATCGTCATCATCATCACCATACTCATCATTATTATCATCATCATCATCACCATTGTCTTCTAGATCATTGTTGCCATGGGCATCATTTCCATCATCAACTTCATCAAATTCATAATTACAGAAATGCACCAATTCCTTTCTGCTTTTCAGAACCATGAATAACCCATTTTTTCCACCTCCCTTTAATATGCTTGCTGGTTCAACTTAATTTCAAGTTGACTCTGCTGCGCGACTCACCAGTCTGGTCTTCTGAAGTGAGTTCCAGGTAGAAGCCACGTGCTGTCTCTGCTCCATTTGTGCGAAGCATCATCCACATTCTGTTGCCGTCGGTGACCACATCTTCCGGGAAATCTGACCCAGAGAGGACGGCTATTTGGGTCCCCCAAAGCAGGGCGGTCAGCCCCTCTCCGATGGCTAGATAGTCACCATCTTCACTCAGATCAAAGTCCTGGTCAAATACAAAGCAATCAATACACACTGCATTCATAAATCCATCAAACATCTTATCTAATTAGACCATCCAATCTATGTCCTTTTTTTCCATTTTCAATGAAATTGTACCTCCTAACTCTTCTTAATTTGATCACTTTTTGAATGGCTTAGGATGGTGCAATTTTAACACAAGTTTTATATCATTCTAAAGCTTGGAAGTTACTTGTATAAACTATGTAGAAAAGTGACAATTCATTTTAGCCTGGTACTTTTTGTAAGTTATGAGCCAGGCAGTCACAAATCTAAAATCAGAAGATGAAGAAGTAAAATGATTTCTACCCAGAAGGTGACGCGAATCCTGTCTCCCTCGTACGTGGAGACAACCCACAGCCGGTAGAGGTTGTTCATGTAGTGCTCGGGGTATCCAGGCGAGGAAACGATTGCATAACCATCCGTGTGGGGCAGGAAGATGTGGTCGAAGACGTTGCCGATGATGTCGCCGATGACACCGCCGATGCCCGTCGAGTGGTTCCCTTTGCCTTCGCCAAGCGTGAAGTTTTTCTCACCATAGGTGGAGTTCCATTCGCCGAGTGTGAAGTTCCCGTCGATCAGCGTGAAGTTGTCTGAGGTATTCGAGAAAAAGGTTGATTATAAGCAATAATCACAGAGTGAATTCAACAATTCAGACAAAATGGCATAGTTTAATTTCAATTTACTATTGAAAAAGAAATCACTTCTATCTTTTTCTCAAGCTCTACTTTATCATTTCTTCCACCACTGCGCAAATCATGACATTGTTTCAAAAAAGAATTTTTGAAATAATCACCTATCATAATATTTCATGATGAGAACAATTCATTACACAATGCAGCAGTCTAGCATATCCATACTCAAGGTCAGATTTTAAGAGAACAGTTCTAAAAATCACGCACACAGAAAGGAAATTAGCAAGTTTTAGTTATAAAGCTCTTGCAAAGAAGACATCAAGGAACATGTGTGCAAGAGTACTTAATGTTATGTTAACATCAGGTTTCAAATGAAATCAATTGGCACATGGATGAAAAAATGCTTCACTTCTCATCTGAAAGCTCTCTTGGGCCACGATCTTGGCCAAAAGAAAGATACAAGAGATTCTTTCTTGGTCTTACTGGGTCTCTCTAAAAAGAAAAAAAAAATGTAGGAGCCAAAGTGGGCCTTGGAGTGAAAAAGGTTGAGAAGCATTGACTGGTCTATTGTATTACTAATGTTCCTAATGTTTGAAAGTTTGGGAACTTTTAAACGACTGATATCTACAATGCTTGCTATAACTGCACCTACCAGAAGAACATGCTAATTCTTGAAACATGGTAACTGTTACCTAAAGCATGTTATAATGGTAGCTATGATTACCAAATTTGCCTATGGTGTTGAAGATGAAGTCGATGAACTGTGAGACCCGGATGAAGACAGTGGGGAATCCCGGAAGACCACACCCAGCTGAGTATGAGGACACGCCCACCAGATGCCACCTGCCATCATCCCCCCTGCAGACCAGCATGCCTCCCTGGTCACCCTGTGTGGTTCATCATTGGTACAAACACGTTAACCCTCTTAACCCACCGTATATCAAAACTCCATTCTCGCTGTGTACAAATGGTTGATCAGTGGGAGTGAAAGGGGTGTATGTAGTCTCCACTGAGAGAGAAACTGTTGTTGTGTCACAGTAGCATAAGAATATGATATGCAGCAGGGTTCCCACAGAAATTTGAAAACAGAATTCCATGACGTTTCCATGACTTTTCCATGACTAAATTGCTGCTTTCCATGACTTCCTTTCTGGCACGGTTTCCAAAATCAGACACGTTATGATGGCCTCCACCTCCCCTCACAGCCATCCCTTCCACCCACTATCTTACTCATGACATGTACATCTACTTTTGTATTATCATTAGTATAATGTCTCAGGAGTTATGTAGAATTTGGGATGTCACAAAACTGGGAAAAATGGAAATCATGAACACCAATTATAATAGCAGAGTATGAGAGTTGCGAGATACGACAAACTGGAAAGCTGGCACAGCCAAGAGGGTAAATGCAATTCCATGACTTTTCCATGACTTTTCACAAATTTTCCAAATTCCCTGACTTTTCCCTGACTTTCCATGACCACAAATTTTTCCAGGATTTTCCATGACTGTGGGAACCCTGAATGCAGCGATATAGATTGTAACATCTACACATTGAGCTGCTCTCCATTCTGTTGTACACAAAAATTTATCCATTTTAATTTTGCTCTGGAGAAAATTTTTTCTTTAGACCTGTTCCTGGTACGTGTCTATATGACAAGAGCACAGCTTGACATCAGCGGTGGTCCGGGGCCACTAAAAGTTGGTTTTGCACCATCAAACTTCCAAAAGGTTCTCTTTTGGTGACCCCTTCAGGCATCTACAATTCTAAATTAATTTTCTGATGTCCTTTTATTTTGGACAATTAGGGGGCCTGCAATTCTTTTTCCAGTCACCAAAATCTTAAATTTTAGAGTAAGTATCCTTGGTGGGCTACAAGAGTAAAAAAAAAAGTTGGTGTGTCAAGTCCTGGGAAGAGTAACATGCTTTTGCATTTCCTCCTCAGCAAATGAGTTCTGTCTGTGTTCAAATATTTGAGAAAATTGAACATATGTACACTTGTCATACAAATTACACAGAGAGATGCTCAATACAATACTACAATGTATGTAGATCACTAAGAATAGCAATTTGTCTAACTCTCTCAACTCAAACTCTAACTCTCTCAACTCAACGGAATTCATTCCGTTTTTTCAAGTGTTTTGAGTTGTTGTTTTTTTCCGAAAATGTTCATTGATCTACTTCTCTAATTTTTCTGTGTTCATACAAAGCAACATAATCAGGATAGAATGTCCCATTAAGGGTGATGGCTGCTGAATATCACTGGATGTGAGAAGCCTTAGGCCTACCTGACAGGTCCCGGCCGCTTCTTGGCCCAGTCCAGCACAGATCATCTCACTGGTGATCTCCAGGTGGTCCCCATACAGGGCCTGGCACTCCTCGTGGTCTATCAGCTGGACCAGGGCTTGCTGCTGGTCCTCGCTGAAGAAGCCTACAAGACATGGTGAGTCAGGTGAAAGCAAAATTCCAACAATAAGCATGAGAAAAAGAAAAAAAAATGTACTTCTATAAATAGGTATAAGGAACACTCATATTGTTGGTGGAGGGAAGATTCCTTAGAACACTTAGTTCAGATTTTGTTTCTATTTCCTACAATAAATCTGTTTTCTCTCTCTGCCAGACCAGATGCACACTCACCACTGGACATGCCCCACCCGGCAACATAGCAGCTACTGTATTCCATGGTCTCCTCCTCCTCCGTTGCCAGGCAGACGGGTCGCACGAGGTCGTTGATGTCGACGGGCCACTCCAGCTTGATGAGGGCCAGGGCGTCGCTGAGGCCCATCAGCCCGATGCCCGGGAGACCAAAGATCTCGGCGATGGGCACCTGCATCTGGAAGTCGTCTTCGTCCCAGATGGAGTCGAGACCGGCGAAGGAGATGGTGTCAAAATGGCCGCTGGGGTCACAGAGAGGAAAGAAAATGATTGTGCAGAGAAAAGAAATTGAGAGAGAACATATGACAGACAAATCTAAAGTGCACAGTAAAAAAAAAAATCTCTTTATATTATACAAATAGTGAATGGTCACGAGTGCAATGGTACGAGATTTCGCACACTCGGCTTCGCCTCGTTGAATAGAGCGCCTCTGTCTTTCACCGAGTGCGAAATCTCGTTCCATTGCACGAGTAAAGACCATACACTATTTGTTTTATACAACGTCCAAGTAGATCTTTGTTATTTTGGTTGGAGGATTGTTGGGTAGGTCTAAGAAGGCCTAGAAGTCTATATATGTATGAAAAATATAGCCATACTTACATGTGGATCCACTGCGACTCTCTTTCTGGCTTGTGCAATCAGTGTAGATACAGGTCACAGCTAGCGCTCACACTAGCACTACGTAGGCCTACGTATTACATACGCGCATGCATGTACCGCACACGTACACTGCGCTAACTGCATGCGATCCTTTGCAACACACAGTACATGCAGTACCGTACAATTTCTTGAACCGTGGAATAGAGCGAAAAAATCGAACCAAGTTGCACGCAAAAATAGAACCAAAATTGCACGGCGCGTTGAATGGAGTACTTATTGAATATCACGTCACCAACAATCCTCTAATCAAATTACAAGGATCTACTTGGACATTGTATAATAATATCTATTTCCATGTATCCATCTGCATTAGCCTCCAAATAATATGATTCACAATGCAAGGTTTACTTTGTTGAGTTACTACGTATAATAATGAGACCTGAGGTAACAGTCCATTCCTGGTTGAGGGGTAAGGGCCAAATATCCATTTATCCATTGATGACATCTTTTTATCGACGCAATTAGCCAGGCATCCATCTATCCATTTAATTATCCATCGACCCATCCATCAACTCATCCACCTATCTGTCTATTCATCCATCCATCCATCCATCCTAAAATCCATCTATTCACTCATTTTTTCATCTGTCAATCTATTCATTTTGGTATTCATCCATCCATCTATCCATTTTTTTATCCATCCATACATCTACCTACAATGTAACTGTCCCTCTATCCATTCATCCATCCATTTATCTATCTTCCTATCCAGCCATCTATATATTTGTCTATCAACCCATCCATCTATCTATTCATCTGTCCAGCCATCTTTCATTCAATCAATCACTCTATCCATCTAAGTACTCATATAATGTCCAGAGGTGTTGCCCATTCTTGGTATATCTATCTATCTACCTATCTATCCATCCATCCATCCATCCATCCATCCATCCATCCATCCATCCATCCATCCATCCATCCATCCATCCATCTATCTATCTATCTATCTATCTATCTATCTATCTATCTATCTATCCACCTATCTACTTACACACAGTGTCCAGAGGTGATTGCCCACTCTTCATTGAGAAGTGAGGCTGAGCATTCGTGTCCATGGTCCGACTGCAGACTGCCCAGCCATGGCCACTCCCCAAGCATGGATGCCAGACCACCGTCCACCCACTGACCAATCAGTCCTCCCACCACATTGACGATGGTTGGACGGAGGCCGCACAGTAGGGAACCAGTTACATCTAGGAGTAAAACAGACATTGTTACATAGGAATAAGAATCAGACATCTAGTACAAGCATATTTATTTGCATAGGCAATGAGGTAAGACTATTCATTATTGATAACAAATGAGAGATTACACTTTGTAGCTTCTTTGGCCAGAAAGAATACATTGATCTTTTGAAGCAAATGAAATTAGCCAAAAGTGTGCAAGTAAAATCAGATGAATACATACACATATCTTCTCTTTCAACAGAATCAAAACATGTTTCTCTGCCATGGGATGTACTGTAAAAGTGGAAATATTTAGCAGTGTGGAAATTTTCGCGCATTTCATGTAACCGTTAGCCAGTGTGAAAATAAAGCACACAAAACTGTTCACATGCCGTATGTTCCACTCGTTAATGTCCTGATTCCGTGGAATCAAAAACATGCAAAATTCATCGTACCCGGCTGAGCACAAGAAATTTCTCGCACGAAAATATCCACTTTCACAGTAACCATCTTGAAGCACTAAAGGCAACTGTCTTGTTACAAGCGTCGCAAATCATATCGTCAATGTAAAAGGCTTTTTGAACAGGTCAGAGTAGACTTTCTAGTTTCAACCACAGAGGTACCATACAAGTCATACATAATTATATAGTATGGTATACTTGCAAATAAATAAAACACAAGAATGCAGACTGCTACCGGACCAGTGCGTCAAAAGCAATGTTGTGTTTTATATGAAGAGTTTGCTTGCAAAACGAAGTAAGTGCCACATTTAACTATTTTAAAGTATTAAGACCGTCATCACACGGCACAAACTAAGACCTTTCCAATGATACCTCCTCCCTTATTGTATAGACAGGGATATTCTTGAAGGTATGATAAAAACACATGCCACATTTCCCACTTTTTAATGTTTTTTGTTTTATTTTGTTTTGTTTGTTTGTCTGTTGTTTTTTTTTGCAGGTATAATGGTAAATATCTAAACCTGACGAGAATGGAGTGAACTCATTTTGTAAGTGTCCTCTTCATGCATACCTCCATCTCCTCCCAGACAGAATCCCGTCTCGTCCCGGCCGTCCTCCGGGAGCCCCTCGCAGTCCAGCTCCCACTCCTGATCCATCTCCTCATACCGCTCCCGGCACTCCCCAGTCACCTGGTAGCAGGTGTCGGCGCAGGGGCGGTAGGTGGGGCCGTCGTAGGGGCAGTGGGGGAAGAGGGTGGCGCACGTCACCCCCAGCAGCATCTCGTGGCAGTCCTCGATGGCGGCGGCGGCCGAGAGGACGCCCTCCGCGTACCGGAGGAACTCCTCATCCTGCGTCTGGTAGGTGGTGTCGTAGGGCAGGACGTGCAGGCATTCCTCCAGGACGATCTCCGAACATGTGGCTGTTTGATTAAAGACGAAAACAAACAGAAACCACGAGAAATACGGGTAAAAGTATTGTTGTGTCATGGGATTGCCAGACTGAATCCTTGCTAAGCTTTGTTAGCAGCTGAATGCCAAGCAGTCTTGAGTGAGTCCTTTACCAATTGGCTCAGATGTCTGGAAAGTAATTGCCAAAGAAAAGAGATTACCTACTGTATATATCCCCTTAATCCCCGTTGTGCCACTATGCCCTTCTAGTTGGACTCAGTACAATGAGTGGGCTTACTAACTTTACAACTGCACTCAGTAGGTCAAGTTTGGAAAGATTTAATACAAAATGCTGATAAAAAGCCTGGCAAGTATAAAAGTGCATGACCACATAAAGACCTTGCTTTTCCACAATTATACATGCCACCCAATATGGATACAGTGCACTCCCGTTATAACGAACACAGTTACAACAAAATTCTGGTTACAATGAAGTAAAAATTCAGGCCCCAACATAATCAACTCTATGTTTTTTTACTGTTTATTTGTTTGGTTGTAACAACATTTCAATATAATGAAAGAAAACTGGTGGTCCTGAGGACTTCCTTTTAACGGGAGTCCACTGTATCATTTTTTATTAAACAAGAACGGATGTTCAGGGCTGCCAGCATTCCAACATCAAATCAGGGGAAATTCCAAATGCAACAAGAAAGATACTTTGAAACTTGCTCATTTCACATGACAAATAAACAACAAAAGAGGATGAGATGGTCAAAATGTTGTAGGAAAGTGCTTTTGGTAACCATGGCAACATAGCTGTATCACTTACGACACTCCTCCTCATCACTGTAGTCCATGCAGTCGTTGTTGCCGTCACACAGAGCAGAGACTGGTTGGCAGACAGAGTTTGGACACTCAAAGTAGCCCTCCGGACAATCTGAGGACAAAAACAGATCATGTAAATAAGATTAATAACACTGACTGACTGAATGCTATTATATGTGTGTGGTGTTGTTTAGTTTGTCTGTTATATCTTATGCAATAATACATTGTATGTATAATACATTTAAATGTATATCATACAGACATGGACTGCTTTTTGGGGCATTGCTGATCTTATTGCCAAAAGGGATCTTCACTACACTCTAAATTGCTCCCGGAGTCATCGCATGGAGTTCATATGCCGACGGGCAATAACATCAACATTTCCCTATAAAAAAGCAGTCCATATCTGTTTTATATACTGAGTAAGATTGAATGAAATTTTACCTGACAGACAGTGATCATGCCAGCCACATCAGACATGGTAGCAAGTTTGCTATTTTTTTTGTGTAACTCATATTTCTTTTAACAATGCTGGAGAATGCAGTACAGATATACACCAAAGAGGGTAACAGCAAAACTTTCAGAAATCATTTATTCTTTTTCTTGATATTGCTTTCATTTCATCTGCTTTTCTTCTATAGCACTAGAAGATACTTCATTCTGCAATGCCAAAGACAGCAGCAATTTTTTTTTTTAAGATATACTCCTGATATGTGTTGCTGTTTTAGTTTTACTTTTCTTTCTGCTAGATGAGTGCTGAAGGAGATACTATCTCTGTAAATGCATGGCCAAAAGAGGGCAGCAGACGTACCTTCAAGAATGGCTGGAGAGGCAGCGAGCCAGAACCCGGTGGACGTGATCGAGTAGTCGGTCTTGAAGTTCATCCACACGAGGGAGCTGTTGGAGAAGAAGGTCATGTCCACCACACTGCCAGTCAGCGAGGCGATGAGGGTACGGTTCCTACCGAGCTCCGGACCATTGTAAGGCAGAAAACGCTCCATGCCAGGCTCAATTCCTACAAAAGACAAAATGCAAACGTAAAACAAAGATGGGTCTGATGATAAGCCACTGCACTTAACTCTTTATGTGTCATGTTCGCACCCCCAAGTCAGTCGACGGCGTGCCAACTTTGCATATTCTGCTCCAATGCAAAAACCTGCCCAAACCGATCCATAAATTGCCAAATACCACAGTACAATGAGAGCGCGTCTCGCGATTCCGTTCCTCTCACACATACGTAGCTTGCATTTCATGTGGTGATTGACTAATACAAGGTGTTTCTTTCTGGATTTGTGTGTAAATTCTCAGTTTCTGTCACTGTTTTGTGTGTGAAAGTCATACCTTTACAGTAATGTAGCTGTCTGTCATTATAATCATTTGGTTGTAAAAGAAAAGCAGTCACATATTTGTCATACAATTCACATCACTGCAAAGCTTGTATATGTGACCCGCTACAACAAAAAGGTCCTAAAGTCGCGCACGGTCGAAGCCGTGAAAATCGAGTTTGAAGTCAGAGCATTAAAATTGGTCACAACTTACGATTTTCTGATTTTGATATATTATTGGAGTCTAACATGTCTTCTATCATCTGTCGAAAGTTTGAAGCAAAATGATCAAAGGAAAGAACAAAAAATAATGTTTTTCTGAGCCATGTTTTTTGGCGTTTCAACAAAGCAGAAACTGGTTGGAAAATTTGGATTGAGCGCCACAGATAGGTTCCGCCCCTAACAACGACCAGAGTGATCTTATTGGTCAGTTTGCTGCTTGCTGCCAACCAAAGCGTGAAGCTCGCACACTGCCCAGTCGACTGGTGCGTGTGGGCGATGCTCAGCCGCTTCTCACATGCTGGTCACTGATTGGTTGGTGAGGAGACCGCCAACGCTGATGTGCTTGAATGAACTCTTCGGGGGTTGCTAGGGCTTACCTTCTATTGTCCAGAGGTGAACTGACTTTCGTGTCCCTTGATCGCGATTGCGTCGAAAGGAAGACTTTTAGGGCGCTTTTCTCGAAACAGTGATTTTCCAGACGTCTCGACATGCTCTCTTTTAAACCTCGATATCTCCGCAGCCGATTATTTTTATAAAATGTGTTATATATCAATTTAAAGCAGAAAGATTAGGAAATTATATCATGCAATTTTCAAATAATCGACCTCGCCCGACTTTAGGATCATTTTGTTGTAGCGGGTCACATATTCTCTACAATTTTCCTCACTGCCTCTACAGCTTTACAGGTAATCAGTAAAAAGTTACATCAATTTGAAAAGCAATGTTTTCTCAAAGCAGGGCTACATTGGTGTCTCAGAATAATGTGGCACACAGGGGGTTTCCACCATGGCACATAAAGAATTAAAATATGTTGTCTACACTAATACGCTAGTATTACATGACTCCATCTCTCCTGCTTCGAGGTCATTTCCACAAAATCTCCTGCTCTTCCAGTTGAATTTGAATTTATCTCGATCTAGCTGTGTGTCTCTCACTTAGCCTCCTCCCACTGAACTTAAAGGTGTATGGTCCCGGTGTTTTAATCAAATGCGTACGCGGGCGCACGGCGCAAGTTTCCTATAGAGACCTGTACGCTATTGACTCCTCTTTAGCGCTTACGCTTTGGCCCACGTTCCTGAGTCCGAAGAAGTCCGATTCACTGTAGTCAGTGGTCGGATCACAGTTCGGCTCATTATTCGGCTGAGGGGGATGACAGCTTTAGCAAACTTCTTTTGTGATGTCATAATAACGAGCACATACATGTATGCACGCACCCTGGCATTACTACAGACTGCGCGATGCACAGAGAAGACAACAAAGACAACGTTACTTAGCAACAGCTACGCAGTTACTCTTGATGACAGCTCAACTTCGGTAATGTTCGTATCAATGCTAACGGTGATTGGCAGTATCATCAACAGCGCCCTCTACACTACCGGGACTATGCCCCTTTAACTAGAAAAAGCACTCAGAGAGCACAGACCTCTGCAAGCAAGCAACTCATTTCCAAAAATAGGAGCTTTTTGTTTATGTCATTGAACGGCACCTTTCCCAAGCAGAGAACGAGTACGCATTTTAGTGCGCATAAATCTATGTAAACCTCCAGACTGTGTAGCTAACCCAAGTTCGTTGACCTTACATGCTGAAAGATGAAAAATCCTTCAAAAAATCCATAAGAATTTCCGGATCACTACAAAAATTGAAGGGGTTGTTCCTTGCGTCCATATCAACTTTTTGTGTGAGTATCATTTTAATCTGCACACAACTTTTTGAGTTATTCTGCAAACAGACAAACCGAGGCCGATCACTTAACCTCCTTCCTTGGCGGAGGTAAAAATAAAGATAACACCTGAGAACATTGCTTCAATCCTGAACCACAGCAGCAAAGGGACATCACACTTCATACCATGCCACAGTAAAATGAAAGCGTTTCTCTCCATTCCATTCCTGTCACATGTACATGCGGCTCACGTTTTGTGTAGTGAATGATTATAAAGTGGTGTTCCAGACCAAATTTGATGGTAATCTCACTGACTTTCTGTCACTGCTTTGTGTGCAAAAGTCATGCCTCTTTGATAATACAGCTATTTGTCAGTTGACAGAAAAACAATTACAGATTTGTCGTTAAAATTATATCAAAGCAAAGCACGTCATTTTCTCTACAACGTTGCTCACGTCATCTCCAGGGTAACAAAGATCTATAGATGTTACACAGATTTGAAAGAGAGAATGTTTTCCCAAAGTATGTATGACTACGTTGCTGTCTATTTTAAAGAATAACAAATGTGGCACACAGGGGTTTTCACCATGGTACATAAAGAGTTAGAGGGAGGTAAACTCCATAGGAAGGGGGAAAAGAACACTCTTTCGGGTATACAGAGGGGGAAACAACGAAAATGGAACCAAGATTGACCAACCTTCTCCGATGTGGAGGTAATCATAGCGGTGCTCCAGCTGCAGATGACCGATGTAAACTTTGACCCCTTGACCCTCGGGGGCGTACAGGAGGTAGTGGCAGTCGAGGTCGTTCTCGTAGTCGTCGGGGTAATTCACGGACTTGATGATCACCGGCTCATCACCCAGGCGATAAATCTTCTTGCCACACGGATCTTTGAACAACATTAACGAAATGTCAGAAGCTTCATCAAAATGATGGGAAAAGGAAAAGTGCTTTTTTGCATCTTTAGAAATGTTGACAAAAGCTTGTAGCATGAAAAAAAACCAACAACAACAACAACAGCAAAACCACCCAGATTACTCATGCCATAAAGATATACCCAGCAGAATTTTAATGATTACACACACAACCCTGTATAAGTAAACTGACCGGAATATGAATGAAAATGAGCCCCCTCAAAAAAGGGGAGATTCCATTTAGATTCAAACCCAGGACCTCCAGAATGGTGCCCCTACAATGTATCAACTGAGCTGTGGAAAGTCCTAGTAACTGAAACCCTTTGTTTGCATTGCTTGTGTGGAAAGAAGCTATTACTAGAGTGTATATAAGTCCACTTTAGCAATTATCTCAGGGATAAATGTGAGGGATCATCAAAGTAAAGCAGATTTTTGTATACACAACATATTCGAACAAAGAAGGAAACCGACCCAAATATTTGATATGAATGAACTTTCATGTGACAAATTACGTAATAGGAAAACAATAATTTTCTCTGTCATCAATAATAGAACTGCTGGACCACTATATGACTTTCATGATCAGCGATGCTGGAATCTTCACCTTCTTTTTCCACAGCGCTGAGCTCCATTTTGAAGCCCCGCGCCACGATGAGAGAGTCGCTGGTGAACCTGACCCACAGGAAGTTCTCCCTGGACGTGAAGTTCTTCTGCAGGCTGTAGCCCGTCAGTTCCACCTCCTGCTCCTGGTCGCTGATGTACAGGTAGTCGTACTTGTGCTCCAGTTGGAAGTCAAGGAAGTGCGCCCTCACACGGTATCCGACGGGGGCGGTGACTGTCCACATCTCGTTGGCGTAGTTCGGGTAGTTTCCAGGGTAATTCGGTGAGGTGAGAATGTGGGTCTTGCCAACGGTAAGTTCAATGCGACTGCCATCAACTGCAAAGAAAAAAAAAGGAGCATAACAAATGTGCTGGATAAATTCACACGCTGACTTGAAAGGGTATATGCATCGGGCGATGTTAACATAACAACATGCCATTATCAGCTCTACAATATGGTAGAGCTGTCCACAGACAAAAATTGCATCATCTACTGGAAAGTATAAAAAATTAAAGCAGTAAGGATGAAAGCAATAATTCAACCAATGACTTTGAATGATTTAGCACTAACTAGTGTAGATATGGGCAACAATTTATCTTTAATGAAGGCAAAATCAGTCAGCATTACTGATCCATATGTGCCTGAAGCCTTTTTCCCTTTCTTCTGTTTGCATATTATTCATATTCAACTTACTGTCAAACATTGCAGGTGGTCAAAAATGAAAGCAGTAAGCCTTAAAGCATGAGTTTATCGCTTACCCTCATAGATTGTGTCATTAATCCACTTGAGGAGCTGTGAGACACGTGTGTAGACACCTGGAGCGGAGGGCTGGGCACAGCCGTAGCCCCAGCTGGTCACTCCAACCAGATGCCATCGGCCGTCTGGGCTCTCACAGGCCAGGGGCCCTCCGCTGTCCCCCTGTGGAGAGTTCAGAGGTCAGAGGTCAGGCCATCAGCCACATACACTGTACACAGTACTGATTGCTGTACTTATTATCACCTCCGCCAAGAGAGGAGGTTATGTTTTCGTTGTTGGTTTGTTTGTTTGTTTGTCCGTGTGCAAAATAACAGAAAGTAGTTAACAGATTTGGGTGAAACTTACAGGAAAGATTAAAAATGACACAAGTAACAAAAGATTAAATTTTGGTAGTGATCCGAGAATTTTGGGGGAATTTATGAAGGATTTTTTAATATTTTGACAGGTAGGGTCAATGAACTTCGGAGTTCACGCTGCACATTTTTGAGGTTTTCGAACGCGCACTAAAGTGCACAATTTTGTAGCTTTCCTGTGATAGACATTATCAATAAATTTTGTGATAACAGCTTTCCTGTGATAGACATTATCAATACATTTTGTGAAAACAGCTGATTTTTTTTTGCATGAAACCTGCACAGATTTTTATCAATAAAACACACAAGAAAAAACACTAGCAGTTAGCATCTCTTACAACACATGATTTGTGACCATGCATCACAAAACAAACAAAAAGTCGCACACAATGATTTTGTGTGCGGACTGAAAATGGTGAAATGGGTCAACCGAGCCGATATTGACTTTTTTCAAATTTTCTGGAAGAACAAGTCTTCTTCTACATTATGCTAAAATTTGGGATCATAAAATGGGCAGGAAAGTGTGTTTTTTAGCAGTTTATCTCCAACATTTTTTGGCAGAATAGTGTGATTAAGTGTGTCTTTAGAGTCCCCTTTTCATTACTTAAAAACCTTGTACACGCTCTTCACTTTCAACTCTTATAACTTTTGAAAGGATGATGCTACTGCTTTGAAAACAGAATGTGTTGATATGGCATGATCAATTTCAGTTTAATCTGATAATTCCTTCATTATTGTTACTCCGGTGGTTTACATCCAGTTTGTTGTCCCATTCATCGCAAAGCCAGCACAGCTTGGTAAAGATTAAGCGCTTGAATAGACCCAGTACTTCAGAGCCTCTTTTCTCAGTTCCCACTTTTCCTGAGCGTGTGCTTTCTTTCCAATATTAGATAGGGTAGGAGAGTCCATTTGATTTGAGTAATACACCATTTCAAAGCTTAAAGTCTGCTCTTTTAAAATATGCTCCTAAAGACCTAATAAAATGCTTGCAGAATGTTTTAATATGCAAAAGAAATGTAAAATATATGTCATGATTATCAATGTAAATATGTTGTCAGTGTCGTTCCGGTTTTTATCGCTTCTAGAAACTCCCCCAAATATCACATTTTTGGAGGACCCCGTTGCAGCTTTTGCGAAAAAGATAGTCACGTGACCAACACCCCTGAACCGATTGATGACGTATAAGCACGGAGTTGTGCTCAGTTAGCAGACGCCGCTCAGCACAAGCACTCAGATTTATACTAGCTTGGTACACGCGCGTACACGATAGCTAGCCCGGCCAGGCCCGGGCCCCGCGGGATGTGTGCTCCCGGTCGACACACTGACTGTCGACATGTACGCATTACCACGTATATTATCACTAAATTAGCTTGCACAGATACCTGGTACCTCGAGCATAATGTCTTCCCCTATATGGGTAAACTTCGACATTGATGATGATGATGAAGACTGCAGCTCTGACGATAGCGGAGAGGAAGAGGAGGCACATGAAGTTGAAGGGGAAGATGGGGAGGGAGAGGCAGCCGATGAACCAGAACGTTATCGTGGGGCTGCACCTTACCGATATGAACCAGCTGCATCTCCCCCGCTGCCAGTGCAAGAGCATATGAACATGGCACCAAGCAGAGAATAGACCTCACGGAAACGATCGCCTGGGAAATACAGAGTGGTATGTCTGGTATGCCCCCATAGTTTAACGTTAGAAAGGATATACTGTATTTACATGACTGACATTGTAAGTTGTAACTGTCAAGTAAGTAGATTAGAAGAACGGCCCAGCTCGTTCACAAAGTGAGCGGCTACTCCGGCCGCAGCAAGCAAGCGGGAGCGTCCCGGCCGTGGCCTGGCCCGTCGGCCGGCGCTTACAAGTTAAACTACCAGTAGTAGTCTAGTAGTAGATCTAGTAGCAGTCTACTAGTAGTTTACACTCAGTAATTTAGATGCGTCATTTTCTAAGAAAAACGATACCAAGAATGATCGTCAATTTTGGTCGAGTAGTTTTTGTTTTATGCTAAAAATCATACTGTGGAAGGAAGCCCAAACGCCGTGCTTATCTACCAATGAATGCCATGGTGGGGCTGGATTCACGAGTAGGTCTAGGCCTATAAAGCAGGCGAGTCGCCGTAGTATTTATTAGTACAGACACGCAGTGGTGGTGGGGCTATCGTGAAATAGGCCCCACCGCAGTGCGCGTGCACCGTACCCGTGCGTTTATAGCAAGCAAGGGTAGGTCCTCCTAGGGTTTAGGGTTAGGTAGGGTTGTATTTATGGTTAAATTGGCCGTTAAATTAGTCGAGCCGAGGGCCATATTATGAAGTCATTTTCGCCACATTCACGAGTATTCACTGTGGAAGGCAGCCCCACCGCCGTGCTTACCTACCGAGATGAACGCCACACGGTGGGGCTGAAACAGGCGAGTCGCCGTAGTATTACTAACACTCTGGTTACTAATACAGACACGCAGTGGTGGGGCCTATTTCACGAGTTTGCCGAAAATAATGGATATCCAAGCGTACCACAGTTGTAATCTGTATTATTGGCAGTATTAAATCCAATACAGTTCATTAAATATTCTTTTGTCTAAAGGCTTAGCCAATGACAATAGTGCAGCGCAGCACTTGCTACGCGCTCGCTAGCTCGCTCCCCCGCCAGCGCTAGCCAGTGCATGCAGCCGCCGGCTGGCTGTCGCTAGCTGCGCTGCGCTAGCATAGCCTTGCCAGCTCGCTGGCTACGGCTAGACTGGTCGTGAACGACTCCGTTCTTAGACGTCATCACAATTTAAAAGTGATAGTGCGCCGCATGCGGTGAAAGTATAGCAAGTTTTCCAAAACCGAGGAAATTGCATCCAATATGTTAACAAATATAGAACAAAATTCAGAACAGTAAAAAACCCCGCACAACCATAGAATTACTTAGAATTTAACATTTAATATTATTACATCATTGAGAAAAAAATGCCTAAACCATTTTATTAGGTCTTTAACTAAAATTTCATGTCTGGCGACTTTTCGTTTTGTTTTGTGATGCAGGGTCACGTTTGTACTAACTTGGCATGAATCGATTCCACCTCGCTCGTAGCCGGCGCAGATCATGCGGTCGCTGATCTCCTCCTGAAGGTAGAACGACTGGCACTGGTACTGCTCAAAGAGTCCCACCACGGCTTTCTGAAGCACCTCCGATATGTATCCTGCACATTGCAGAGAGAATCAGCAGCAAGTATGAAAGGTCATCATGTGACTATACAGTATGTCCCCCCCCCCAAAAAAAAAAGAAGCAAACAAACAATCAATGATAATAATGATTAAAGTGTAGCGAAAAAAAAAAAAGCTGCTGCAAACTGCATAGTGGCGAGC
Source organism: Diadema setosum (assembly GCA_033980235.1). Lineage (NCBI taxonomy): Eukaryota > Metazoa > Echinodermata > Echinoidea > Diadematoida > Diadematidae > Diadema > Diadema setosum. The sequence goes on from CM067074.1 coordinate 18,778,839, forward strand.
CACAGGCGTAAAATGGAGTCAAAAGGGGCCTGAGCTTTCGATCCTAGTAGAATCTTCTTCAGAGGCAAAATGACAAACACTCAGGGAAAGTAATCCCACATAAGGACTACACAAAACAAGAACAGTCAGTGGAGGGCTAGGGACACTGAAGAAAGAATTTCAAAACAAAAGGGAAGGGTTGGAGGTCATGGGCAAGGAGTAATGAGTAATGTTTGCCTAAATCTACATCAGTAATGCTTACACAATTCTGTGCACAAGTTAGGAAGCAATCAGATTCACCACTGGACCAAAAATGACAGAGAAAAAGCAAATTCAACATTTTGAGAACACCCAAACATATGGATGGACACACCCACAGACACACCTCTATATGCACACACGTACTGAGGCCATTTCATATTCCCCTCGCCAACCTCGTTTCAGCAAGGGCAATGAAATAGTTTTGCCAGAAAACTTTAACTTAAAACGACGGACGACGGACGGACGCCATTTGGATCCCTTAGTCTCGCCTTCACCTCCGGTGGGCGAGACAAAAAGGAGAAAAACCAGGAAAGCTAAAGAGGGAGAGAGATTGATAAAACAATGCGGAAAAAATTCAGCATGTCACAAAACTTGATACGTATTGTGTGAATGTTGATCTCTACCTCCTTCTTGCGTGACGCCCCAGCCGGAAACGATGCAGCGCGAATACGTCGACGTCTCCTCGTCCGACGTGGCCAGACACGCCGGCCGAACGTAGTCGTTGAACTCCACGTCCTCCAGGAGCTCGATGAGGGCGACGTCCCCGTCGTAGGAGTTGTCGGGGTTGTAGTGCGGGTAGATGTGGATGTGGTGGGGCTGGACCTCCAGGTGGTAGTCGGAGTGAGTAGAGAGGTAGATGTCACCCAAGACCAGGTTGTCTATGTTATCTCTAGAATGATTGGTGGAGTAACAGATAGAGAGGATAAATGTGACCGTGCACCACAAAATGAACAAAAAGTCGCACCCCTTGATTTTAAGTGAGGACTCAAAAAAGGTGAAATGGGTCAACATAGTCAATATTAAGCTTTTCATATTTTCTGAAAAAGCTAACCTTCTACATTGTACATTATTCTTAAGTTTGGGATCATAAAATGAATGGAAAAGTGCATTTTCAGCAGTTTTTCTACAACCCCTTTTTGTAAAGTAGTGAGATCAGGTATGTCTTAGAGGCCCCTTTTTTCATTTCTTGATTATCCTTTGCATACTCTTCACTTTCAAGTCTGATAACTTTTGCAGGGATAATGCTAGTGCTTTGAAAGTTGGCATTAATCATGGACAAAATGTGTTGAAAGAGCATGCTTAATTTCAACTTAATCTTATAATTCCTTCATTGCTGTTGCTCCAGTGGTTTACGTCCTGTTTTTGTCCTATTCATTGCACAGCTAGCACGGTTTGGTAGAGATTAAGCGCTTGAATAGACAGATAGACCCTGTACTTCAGAGCCTCTTTTCTTGGTTCACACTTTTCTAGAGTGTGTGCTTTCTTTCCAATATTTAGATAGGTTAGGAGAGTTCATTTCAATTGAGCTATGCACATCAAATGTAAAGCTTAGAGTCGACTCTTTCAGAACTGCCCTTAATTAAAAAATCCATGTCTGGCGACTTTTGTTGGTTTTGTGATGCAGGGTCACAAATGGCTACATACAACTATGGGCCATTTTCTCAGAGCTCTCTCTTCAGATTAGTGCAGAAAATATTTTATTTTTCCTCGCGTTTACCCAAAATTGATATACATCCTAGGTTTACAACTGCATTTCAGGTGAATAAGTGTGTGTGTGTATGTGTGTGTGTGTCTCACCTCTAATGTGGAACCTCACCATCAGCAATGTCAATGAACATTTGGTTTACATGGATATACTGGTATACATTGTCAACAATGAAGAATGGGCCCCATGTTTTCAGAAGATATAATCAATTACAAATTTCTTTACTACACAGGCTGATATACACTTATCATATAGAAATCAACTACCGTATATGTCAATTATAACTCCTCATAAAACAGGGCTCTTATCTGATTTCATTAGAAAGAGTCATGTTGTCATACAAGTCTTATTGACTTGCCTTTTGATTTTAAAACTTAAATCAGCTTAAACTGACAGATTCTTCTTAACTAATAACTATGACTCTTCCTTTTACACTATACACTATTCCTGAAAATATTGACCTTTTTTTTTTTTTTTTTTTAAAGGACATGGTGTTTGGGAGCTGCAAACGGTCTTTCTTTTTGGAAACATTTTTTGAAGACAATGAATTTAATTAATCAATACTTATTAATTAATAATGAGAATATGATCATAGCTCTAGGATATTTTGAGAAAAATTCTGTTGACCACAACTCTCTTTTGTTGAAAGCTAGTCCAGAAGTCGGCCGGGTGGAAAATTTCTCGAGGATTGATTAAAGGTCCATGAGACTTACACACAGTGGGCTGCGGTCAGAACCCAGCGCTGTGCAATGAGAGTCCCTCCACAGAAGTGACCGCTGTAGTTGTCCTGAAGTGACACCGACCAGGGGAACTCCCCGAGCCGGGCATTGAACCCGCCTACGATGCGCGACATGATTTGGTCCGGTTCATATGCTGGCCGTGTCCCGCAGACCATGGTATTCAGTACATCTGCAGGCACACAGCAACAACAACAACAACAAAATCAAACAAGCTCAGGTGTCATATGATAAAATGAATGATCTCAAAATTTCCAAAAGTTTTCCTTAGTCCCACATGTGTATTCAGTTGTGCAACCTCTTCTGAGTAAATCCTGTGAGATATTATCTACTGTACTACTGGATGGATGGTTCTATTTTTGTGTGCAACTTGGTTCGATTTTTTCGTTCTATTCCACGGTTCGAGAAATTGCTCGGTACTGCGTGTACTGTGTGTTGCATATTGAGGATCGCATGCAGCTAGCGCAGGTACGTGTGCGGTACATGCATGCGCGCGCGTACATAGGCCTACGTAGTGCTATAGTGTACGTGTACATGTATGAGCGCTAGTATAGCTGTGACCTGTATCTACACTGATTGCACAAGCCAGAAAGAGAATCGCAGTGGATCCACATGTAAGTATAGCTATATTTTCATACATATATAGACTTCTAGGCCTACTTAGACCAAAAAGATCTACTTGGACGTTGTATAAATCAAATAGTGTATGGTCTTTACTCGTGCAATGGAACGAGATTTCGCACTCGGTGAAAGATGAGGCGCACTATTCAACTCGGCTTCGCCTCGTTGAATAGAGCGCCTCTATCTTTCACCTCGTGCGAAATCTCGTACCATTGCACTCGTGACCATTCACTATTTGTATATTATCAGAGCACTCAGAGAGTGCAAACCTCTGCCAAGCAGCTCACTTCCACCTATACACCTCGCTGAAAATCGCCAAATTTCCTACACGATAAAGAAGCCTTCAATTGTTTACTTCATCAGCTTCCTGCATGCTGCATGGCGCCTTGAGCAGCTACTGTATACGGCATATATTTAGTCAGTCTAAATTTTTGCGAATTGGGACTTCCCAATGATTTTGCAAGTGGCTAAATTCGCAATCGTGGAGTCCTATACTGAACACAGAAATGTAAATGTGTGCGTCACATTCATATCTGGATTAGAATCATTACTTTCGTGGGTCTTTAATTTTGCAAATAGCATCTGACTTGCAATTTTTTTAGAAAATAAAAACCTCGTGAAATATTCAGCATATACAGTATCTCAAAACAAGCAGAGACCTAAACCCTTGGCATCCAAAAGAGGAAAGATCATGGCTGCAATTAGCATTATCATGATGTTTCTCTTTAACAGAAAAATCACAAAAAATATAACACATCACTATAAAGACAATTTACCCACCTCCCTCCCCACCGGTGCAGAAGTCGCCCTGCTTCCCGCGGTCGTCGTAGAGCTTGTGGCAGTCGATCGGCCACGTCTCGTTGTCGAACGTCAGGGCGTACTCGATGGCGCAGGCCTCGGCGATCTCCAGACACTGCGAGGCGCAGGGCCGTCGGGTGGGGCCGTGATGCGGGCACTCCGGGTACAGCACCATGCAGGCGTAGTCCAGGAGGTCCTCGTGGCAGCTAGCAATAGTCACAGCCTACCAAGGAGCAAATTGAACTTGAAGATGATTGCACTGAAAGACCATCTCGGGTGCGATGAATCATACTCCATGTTCAGTACCCATAGAAATTTAATTTCACACAGATTATCAGAAATGTTTGACTGTAATCTGAAAGAACTTTTATTATCACCAGAAGAAACTTATCATAACCATAAATTGAAATTTCATGGAAAGATACGAAAAGATGCGCTAGAAGAAAATGTTTTAGTACTAAAGAAGTGCTAGATGCTATCGTAGCTAAACAGCCCATTTATGACCACATACTGTACATCTACTAGGCTCAAAGATATGACCATGGCTATCTAGAACCACTCTGCGCTTTTTTATTCTTTTCCCAACATCTACTACCAGCAATGTAATTTTCTTTCTCTTATTTTTTTTTCCTCGCAAAAGTGACCTTTGACATTCTCACTGCCTTGGCTAACCCACCTTCTCCAAGAAGCTTGTCGCTGCATCCTCCCTGCTCTCAGCAAAGCGGTGGGGGAAGTAGGTGGTGTTGTAGGGCAGGAAGACCTGGCAGTACGGCATTGGTACAGGCTCACAGGGGGCTGAGTGAACCAAAGAATGGACATCAAAACAAATTAACAGATACACACACACACACACACACACACACAAACAAACAAACAAATGTTACAACAGTATTTCTCTTCTTTATTTTTATTTATTTATTTATTTTTTTTTTTTTGCTCATTTTGATAAGCACAACACAGTTTTGTCTTTTCCCAAGATGGATGCTCTTACAACTCTAGCTATTCAGTATACATAATATTGTATACTGTTGCATGCGTTGCCCTACAAATGATGTTAATTCACCACGCAGAAATACATATCTCATGCTCACTTTGAAATAACTTTGGTATTGTTGAATCAGTTTAGCTGATGTCTTATTTCTTTTTGTTTTAATCTTTTAGTTTTTTTACCCACACAAAGAATTTTCTTTTTGCTTTTGAAACATTAGAGTCTATCTAGCATGAGCAATAACGTGATGTCATAGACAATGAAAATAAACTGTAGAAATACAGGTTGACAAATACACTGAATGCTGCCATAAAACACACAAGGATTGCTTTATCATATGTATTCACACACAAGGATTGCTTTATCATATGTATTCACACACAAGGATTGCTTTATCATATGTATTCACACACAAGGATTGCTTTATCATATGTATTCACACACAAGGATTGCTTTATCATATGTATTCACACACAAGGATTGCTTTATCATATGTATTCACACACAAGGATTGCTTTATCATATGTATTCACACACAAGGATTGCTTTATCATATGTATTCACACACAAGGATTGCTTTATCATATGTATTCACACACAAGGTTTGCTTTATCATATGTTCACACACAAAAAAAGTATTAAAATGATACAGGAAACAGTTTGGACAGATAAAACACAGCTACATAGTATGGGTGTTGGTTCTAGAAGCACGCAATCAATTATCTGGTGCAAGGTGTATGGATCCTTATCCCATTGAGGACAGTTTGATTTTACTACAAAATGCATTTCCCACAGATGCTTGCCTGAGTATACTCGGGACTTGTCCTCAACAACTTAAACGCTACATTCCTGAGTCATCACAGATAAAAGTACAAAAGATATGAAACTCACGGCAGTACTCCTCGTCTGAAAAGTCGTAGCAGTCATTGAAACCATCACAACGAACATCGGCAGGCTTGCACAGACCGTTGCTACACTTGAATTCACCTTCCTCACATTCTGGAAAGTTGGGGGTAGAGGGTTTTGAAATGCAGATAGTTACAAGTTTAGGGAGATTCACAAATGGTTTGCACAACTTGTATACAACAAAAACTTTTACAGGGAGGCATTTAAATTGAAACAGGTTGTAAATTCTAAGAGATTATGAAACAATACTTCCAAATTGGGATCTACAGTTGTAGTCACAGTTCTATACAATGTACTTCACTGCTTTAAAAACCTTATGCCAAAGTGTTTATGAAGGTCAACACATTTGAATCCACCAACATTTTTTCAGGTCTCAATTTTAATACTTTGATATCAAGGGATCTATCATATGTTCTTCCTTTATAGAGAATGTGATACCACTGCTCTAATTTCTTCCCTAACAAAAAAGTCCTGTGGTATTCCTTGTGGTGCTTGTCAGTACCACACAATGTACCTGTACCACAGACTTGTGTAGTACACGGCTGTGGTATCTGTGTGGTAATGCAGTGTGCACTGTGGCATCAGATGTTACCACACAAAGTACCATAAGAATATTTGATACTACAGGACTTAATGGGCTATGTCCCACAGGCTCATGTAATTGTTTTTGATTTCAACAAAGTAAAATTCACCTGCAAAGCCAAACATTTCAAAAGTGATGCTGAATCCGGTATACTGCACGATGTAGTCCGATGTGAACGTCATCCACATGGCGTTGTCGGTAGAGAAGACCGGCGTTGAGGACTGATCGCCAGTGAGCCGGGCCACCAACTCTTCCCCCGGGATGTCTCCATTGCCAAAGTAGACAAAGTCGTAGTTCGGTTCGATGTCAAGCACCTCGATGTGGGCGACGATGATGCTGTCGTCGGGGGAGCGGATGGTGTACTCACAGTGGAGGTTGGCCGGGTACTCCTCGGGGAAGTTTGGCGACGTGATCATGACCGTCTTCCCCGGGAGGAGGGTGTATTCGGTGTCACCACACACGGGGTCGAAGCCTAGAGTGGAAAACACAGAGTGGAAGGCAATCATGACTAACAACATTGCTTGTAAAATGTATGGTGAAGATCTGTAAAGTATGTAATACAGAAAAGGCCACTGCTGACACAAATTTCAATTTCAGTTCGGTACAGATCAGTTCAGTTCAGTTTCATTTCTTTTCCATCCAACATCCAAAAAAAAGTACAAAAATACAAGAAGATAGACAATACAAAATACAGAAATACAAATACACAATATATTACAAGGTACACCATATCAGGACAATTAGTAGTCCCAGTTGAATATCTGTTTGTGGTAGGGTTAGAGTAAAGATTAGGGTTAGGTTTAGGGTTAAAGTTTAGGTTAGGGTTAGGATTAGGGTTACAATCAGGGGAAGGATTGGGGTAATTGTCAAGAAGGTGATTGCCCTAGAGTCCCAATATACACATAATCAGACACAAGAGGTCTTGCAAACAAACAAACAAACAATAAACAAACAAACATGACAATGATCAAATTCTGAGTTAAAATGGTATGAATCAAACATAAAGCTTAAAAGCTGCAGTGAGAAGTACAACATACGTACCATCGTAGTCTCCGGCCGAAACCTCGATGTAGAATCCCGGATACTGGATGCTGTAGTCGGAGTGGAACTGGAAGATGAGGATGCTGTAGTCTGAGATGAGATGCTCCTCCCCGAGTGTACCGGTGTACGATGTCACATACTCGTGGGTGGAGTTCAGGTCGGACGCTTGGAAGACGTACAGGAAGTCGTGCTCTTCTTCGAGGGAGAAGTAGTAGAAGTTGGCCCAGATCTGTCAACGAGGGTGGCAAAACAAAAAATAGAGCATTTGTTGTTGTTGTTGATTTTATTTGATTTCTGCATTCCTTTTTCATACAAGAGTATAAAATGATCAGCCGATTTAATGGTTATTGAGTCATATTTGAACAGTTAACTACATATAAACAAGTTTTAACTCAATGGTTGAAATAAGTATACATCATTCTTTTTCTTAATACATGTAGTACAAAATGACTGCGAGTAGGTGTCTTTTACACTTACAATGAAACTATCATTTCACAGACTTGTTGTTCAAAAGACAAAATAAACAAATCTATTACGTGTAATAGAAATGCAGGAGACCATTTATCATCAGCATAAGCTTAACCAAGATAAGAGCCTCAAACATACATAATTATGGCTTTAAAAAACAGAATGTTTTCCAAAGCCCTCACGCATTATTGAGGTATCAGAATAACACAGCACACAGGAGGTTTTACACTGAGGCACACATAGAGTTAACACTCAATTTGATACTCTTCTAGAGGACAGGATGTGTGAATTGTATGATGAATTCGTATGGTGAACTGTATCATCCACCTTCAATTGAGAATAGAAAAAATGCAACAATCGCCAGTGAAGATTCCCAAAACAAATCCTTTGACGAGAAACAATTAAAATCCAACACAAGCTGGAACTGAGACATCTTTTCAAAAAAGAGTTCTCTGTCAAAAGATCATCTAGGTATGCAGCAAACTCATCACATAGAACTGTCTGAAAAAATAACTTTAATTGATGAAATCACTTGATACTGGGTGTTTGTCCTATAAAGAACTGTAACTGTAAAATTTAAACAGAAAAGGAATTTGGGCAACAGGTCAATGACATATGAACCTTTACACACTGTATGAACTCAGCTAGACTAATCTTTTATGGCAACAAAATACTTTCGCCCCAGAATCCCATCGTGTGATTAGCGGCAGTCTCTTCTGAAGTGAAATCATTTTCTCTGCAATTTTACCTTATTTCTTTTTTTTAAACAATGCCTTTCACACAATAAAACAGTTTTTGTTAACATGAGATCTTGCCAAATGTGTTTTCTTGACACTCCACTGGAGGCCTATGGCAACAATGGCTCGTGAGCTCAAAATACTTCAAAGTAGCTGGCTGTTATAGAGGCTTAATGGGTGCACTGAAGTGAAGACAATCACTGCATAGGAAATGTTGTGGTATCAAAAGGCACTGATGCTTTAACAGAAGACATATGGATTATCACTTAATCCTTGCATCAGGAAGCAATGCAAGGCAAACTGTAAAGCTACAAAGAAGCTTTCAAAGTGGGCATTCTACAATATTCAGGGACATGGACCACTGAGTTGGCTGGGATGCTGTTACTTTTAATACATTCCGATTATGATCTACCTCCCATTCTTGGTAGGAATTGCAGACCTGAGCTTAATCATCACTACAAAACAATTCTTTTTACTATCAATAAAGCAAAAACGATGTCATGCTTTTATGAAATTTGACTGAAACAATAATTTACATTGAAATTGCACATGAATTCCTATTTTATAACAATTTTTGGTCTGCCGTGCATGTTCATATTTATGTGTAACTTTGGAACTGCGTGCCCGAGGGTCGCAAATTTGGTGTCAAAAGATGCAGGAGACAAAAGAAAAATGACATGAAACATAATAGAGATTTTTAAAATTCCTTTTTTTTTTGTTGAAAAGTGCACATTCCCTTGGCTTGTTCCTGACATGTGGTAAGAGTAACATTACAAAGTATTCCCCCTGCTTTCTGAAAGATTCTAGTCAGATGCTCATTTATTATGTAAGGAAGTTAAAGTATGTCGAATATTCTTTATATTTTTTTTATATTATCGTTATATGCATGTGACATCACAAACTGCAGCAGTCTTCTCATCCAGCAGTGACTGCACAGAAACTTTATGGATTGTCCAATTTTCCTCAAACTTTCACTGATGTGTTCTACTAAGGTTGCTGCATTGACTCAATCCAAGTGTACATGAATGTAAATTTGTCCTTTACAAGTCCAGGAGGCATTTTATGAAGCTTTTGTCCAACAAAGTTTTCAGGCAAATTTACTCTCAGCCAATCAGATACAAGGATTTCAGTAGCTTGTAACAGTTTGTCAGAAAATATCCAACCAAACTGCTTCAAACTGGGGGGGGGGGGGGGGGGGGGGGGGGGGCTCCCAGGCGCCCCCCTCCAGATCTCGGCCGTTGACCGCGCGATCGTGACGAAACTTGGCACACGCATTGCCTACGATGTACTCTAAAGTACCACAAAGTTAAATTTTAAAAAAAATTATCATTTACGCTAAATTATGCTAGTTTATGCATAATGACGCATGAAATCAGACAATTTGGTATAAATCACTAAACAAAGCGCAAAATGGGCAAATTTTGTTGTGTAAATATTCTTTTTAGTGTCCTGAGCAAATATAAGAGAAAAAATTTGTGCCATCAGAAAAAATTTCTTAAGTATTTTATTGCTTTTTCAATTTCTTATGTATATTTTGTTTTTTGGACTTTATGTTTTTCATTGTTTTTTCGATGAAGCTTGTCCGCGACATTGTTCCGAACAAGGAAATATGTTATTAATCGATTTTAATCAATAAAAAAACAAAATAATCATGCTTTTATGAAATTTGCCTGGAAGCACAGTTTGCATTGAAATTGTACACGAATTCACGTTTTTTAGCAATTTTTGTTCTGACATGCATGTACATATTTATGTGCAACTTCGGAACCGCACCCCGGGGAAACGCAAATTTGGTGTCAAAAGATGCGGGAGACTTGAAAGAAAAAAGTCATGAAACGTCGTGGTGATAGCTTTTCACGTTAGTGATACATCTCACGGAATGTCGAGGGGGGGGGGGGGCCTTGGAGGCCCCCCGGCCTAATTAGGGTTAAGACAGTGGTGTGTTCTCACCTGTAAGCCCTCTGGAGCTACCACAATCCAAGTCTGTGTGTAGTTGTTTGGGTAGCCGTTTTGGAAACTCGGTGTAAAGATGTACGCTGTTTCACCACTATGCAGGAAAATGAAGTCTCCATAGTCTAAACACAAACACACATAGACACAGAAACACACACAAGATATAAAATGTACATGTAGCTTGAGGTCAACAACAAGGCAAGTGCCATAATGTGTCTCGCCCATTTGCGTACAAAAAACTGTACGCGAATGGGATTTAACAGATAAAATAAAGAGATATAACAGATAGAAAAAAGAGATATAACAGATAAAAAGAGATACAAAAGGGTAAAAATTAATGGCCGCAAAAAAACATGCCATAAAAACTTAACACTGGGCCCTTAAAGTTTGTTGACCCCTGCCTGTGACCTTTGACCTTGTGGTGACCATCCAGTCACCAAGGGACATCTACCATCCATATTTGGTCACAAACACACCTATGGATCAAAAGTTATGACCCATAATAGAAACGCGCCATAAAAACTTAACATTGGGCTCTAAAAGTTTGTTGACCCATGCTGTGACCACTGACCTTGTGGTGACCATCCACTCCCCAAGGGACATTTACTACCCAAGTTTAGTCACAAATGGAGTTATGGATCAAAAGTTATGACCCATAATAGAAACGCGCCATAAGAACTTAACATTGGGCTCTAAAAGTTTGTTGACCCCTGCTTGTGACCTTTGACCTTGTGGTGATCATACACTCCCCAAAGGACATCTACCATCCAAGTTTAGTCACAAACGGACCTATGGATCAAAAGTTATGACCCATAATAGAAACGTGCCATGAAAACTTAACATTGGGCTCTAAAAGTTCATTGACCCCTGCCTGTGAGCTTTAACCTTAAGGTGACCTTCATATGCGGTAAAATGTGAAACTTTGTATGACCCCTCTTCCCTCGAAGTTTGATTGCAATTGAAGCCCAGAGTAAAGAGTTATTGAAGTTTTTGTAGCTTTACAGACAGACGGACGGACGGACGGACGACGGACGGACAGACGCCGCAGGTGATTCCTTAGTCTCCCCTCACCTCCGGTGGGCTCGACAAAAACGAGTATTGTACACTCACACAGATGCCAGTATCTGGAGCTACAATACTGTATAGCTATTGAGGAGATCGAGTGAAAGAGAGGCTTCTTACAGTGCACTCCCATCACAACAAACACAAAGTAGAAATTCAGGTCCTAAAATCATCATCTACATTGTAGATAGCCATTTGGTTATAATGAAATTTTGATATAACAAAAGAAAACTACAGACACTGAGGACTTTGTTATGATGGAAGTCACCTACGCCAATATGGTTTTAATGAAAGAGCACTGTAGCTTGTTTCATCCAGTTTTCAGATACATATTAGTGGCAGATCCAGAGGCGTGCACACTCAGTGCGCGCCGCCTCTTTGTTTTTTGTTAATAACAAATGAAATTAAATGAAAAAAAAATGGGGGTGTATGCACCCTCCCCAACGCGCCTCCTGCCTTAATTTTGTAGAGGCGCCTCCCCTTTATAGAATTCCTTGATCCATCCCTGCATATATTTGCTTGAATGCAAAAGTATAATCATTTTTGGGAGAATCTGAACACATACTTTCAAAGTGGTCCGCCTTCTTGGTTGGTTGTGATAGGCATTCGGATGTGGTCTAGCGACAATTTACAGTATGAGTTCTGCACAGTGCGAGATAGTAAAGTTTCCTTCATCCCTGCAGGAGATCGATCTCACCTTCCTGAGGTTCCTCCACTGTCAAGATGGCGGTAAACCCGGAGTATGTGATGGAGTAGTCACTGTAGAACGCCATCCATCCCTCATTGCCTGATGACACCTGGTCAGCCTGGGGCTCCAGACCAGTCAACTCGACGAGATTGCTCCCAAGCAGTGTGGGCTGAAGGCCCGTGCCGAGGTACAGGAAGTCGTAGCCGTACTCCAACTCGAAGTGCTGGAAGTGGACGCGGATGACGTAACCCTCGGGGGCCACGGCGGTCCACTCCCGGTAAACGTCGTTTCCGTAGTTGGATCCGTTGCTAGGAAACGTGATAACATGCTCCTCTCCCACACTAAGGTAGATAGTTTCATTGTGGCCTGCACATTCAGAATTAAAGAAACATGGAATGAGATGAATAATCATAAATTACCAATTCCAATTGAACAAGGGGCTCATGCAAACATGCTTGGCTTCTGTTAATTTTTCCCATAATTTTTGGTGGTAACAATAACATTAGAACTAACTACATTAAATAAATTGTCCTTTATCGACATAAATAAACAGTGATTATTCAGTGCATTATGAGTAATAGCCAGCATAAAAATAATGGGCCATACATACTCCAGGGGACTAGAACCCATGATCTCCTGATTGCTACTAGTAAACCCGTTGAGGACGGACTGATTTTGCTACAACACGCATTTCCCATAGACACCTGCCCGAGTATACTCGGGACTCGTCCTCAACGGGTTAAGAATGGCACGAGACTACCCAGCTTATGCTCGCCAGCTAGTGATGGTTCTGCTCCATTACAGCAGCAGGTATCACATATCTACTCAAATGAATGATTACTCCCTGCTATTTGTACGAGGATCAGCACTGGCTGTTGGGAAGAAGCTTGGTAACCTAGTGCTTTGCTTTTCAAAATTTTTCACCCAGAGACCCACTTTGGTATCTACAAATTTTTTTGAGGTCCAATGAGATCAAGTATAGATATTTTTCTATTTTATTTGAAAAGCGGGGATGTAGTGGATTTGACACTTGTTTACCAATCAGGAGGTGATGGTTTTGAATTCCACTTGGATATGAATGGCTAATGATTTTTATCATGGCTGTTACTCAAAAACAAATGACAAGTGACCCTGCTTTAATAACAAACCAACAAGAGGTCGGCATACATGGATTTTTAGTTAAGGCAGATTCGAAGAGAGCAGACTCTTAGATCAAAATTGTTGTATAACTCAATACAACTTGAACATTCTAAACTGTCTCCCAGTAAATGATAGAAAGCAAGTACACACACTGGAAAAGTGTTTACTGAGAAAAAGCGGCTTAGAAGCTGAGGGTCTGTTCAAGTGCTTAATCTCACCAAGTTGTGGGCTGTGCAATGAATAGGACAAAAGACAGGACGTAAAACTCTGTGATAATCACAATGATGGGATTATCAGATCAAACTGAAAATGTCCACACTCATTAGGCACATACTACTCATGACTGATAATAACTTTCAATACAGAAGCACCATCCTTTGAAAAGATATCAGAGTCTAAAAAAAGAAAGAAAGAAAGAAAGAAGTCCTTTACAAACTGCTAATAAACACCATATCCTATTCATTTATAACTCAAAACTTTAGAATTACATAGAAGAAAAATTCCTCTTCAAGAAAATATAAAAAACTGAAGATTAACCAGGTTCATCAATTTCACCTATTTTGAGCGCTCACACAGAATTGGGGTGCATGACTTTTTGTTAGTTTTGTGATGCAGGGTCACATATGTTGTCTTTTACACCAATGATGTTTATGTAACAGCTGTAATAAAAACATCTTGATGCAAGAATCATTCATGTGGAATTATGAGAGCTTCTGACAAAGGCTACAGACAGTGTAGAATGGGTTACTACATGCAATATCACTTGTAGCCATACATAACTTGCCACTGCATAATGCTAACTGTCACTGCTCACTGTCATCTATTACATGGGTATTGTATTTTTCTTTCTTTATCACTGGAATTCCCATTCTTGTCTCATCCAACCCTCCTTCTGCAATGTATCACTTTCTCATACTGTCATACAATTGTATGCTATATACGTACTTTGGGACCTTGCTCAACAAACTGTACTTAATTTAGGTCCCTCACAACATTCAATGCATAAACCTGCTGCAGATTTCTTAAATAAAGTGATTCACACACACCTTCCTACATGCACAGGGTAGCCTAAAAAAATCACTGTCTTCACACAAATGTTTGCGGGAAGAGATTGGAATTGGAGTAAGAGTTGGCATTGGCATTGGAGTTGAAATTGAATTTGAATTTGGATGGACACTAAATTGAAACAGAAATTGAAACTAAACTTGAAATTGAAATGTAAAATTGAATTGAAATATTGAAATTGAAATTGAAAATGGCCTCACCATACAGAAGATCCTGGACCATGTCACTGTGGCTAGCCACCTCAACGTAGGCTGCAATGCTGTAGTTACTCTCACAGCTCATTCTGTGGCGAGACAGACCCACTAGGTGCCAGTATCCCTCGAGGTCCTGACACATCAGGGGTGAGCCTGGGTCCTCCTGGGGTGGGAGAGACCACAACCATCACAATCAAAAGAAGGGAGTAACCCATTACTGCATTTTGATCTCAATTTAACAAATGATACATACGGCTTTTCTATCTTGATTAACTTGCGCTTGGTTCCTGCATTACAATTCAGCATCACAAAAATATGACTATAATACCACCTTCTGCCTCAAAACATATGTTCTCGCCCGTAATTTGAAGAAAGTGAAAATGAGGAGAAAGGAAAAGGGGTTCAACAAAGGTACAAAATTTCGCTAAACATCTGGTGTAAAGCTTGCAAAACAATGAGATGAAATACTCACAAAACGCAGTCATACATATTAAAATGGAGATTAACCTGCAGCCAAGACTGACAAGTATTTAGCATGTACAATGTAGTTGCACAGCACAGAAAATACAGAATTACAAGCCAATGGGAAACAGAATATGACAGGCAATGACCTGATGCTTGGATTAACATCCTTTTAACGTTACATGGTAACGTTTACGCTTACAAGATATACAAGGTTCAATGTTATACAGTACATCATACCAAGCACCCGGCCTCCGTTTCATCGCTAGCGGCACAGATCACATCTCCGTTCATTGAGTAGTGGCCCCAGGAGATGTCATAGCACAGCTCTGGGTCCAGGACATAGGAGGGATAGCTCAGGAGTGTGAAGTCTGGCTCTGGGAACTCATCTGGTTAAGGAGTAAACAATAGGAGATTATCATGGTGGAGCATAATTAACCTTCTCAATCTCATAGTGCTGGAAATGTATTCAAAAGAGGGGAAAAAAAAAAAACATTTGAGATATATGTACAGTGAACATACATAGCTCAATTTGATTAATACCATGTTTAATGAAATGCAATGCAAAGCTAGCAATAGCACATACAACCTGTAGCACCATGAAAAATCGAAGAGTGAATGAATCCACGATTTGAATAATGCCTGAATAAGGAATGGGAAATGGGAAATCACATAAAAAAAAAAAATGAAAAAAAGATTACCAGTATCATCATATTTGATATGCTGACCTTACATGTATGTAAAGGTTTATCTTACTGTATCTAATGATACTGTTTCATTTGATTGTTTCAAAAATATAAAATGAGCTACATAATAGGGTGAGAATGGTCTCTCAGAAAAGGAGAAATTACAATGTAAAACAGTTACTCCACACTGCGCACCTGTTTCATTGAAGATGCCGTGAAAGTCCAGGTCCTTTCCACTCCTTGCCCTGCTTCTTGCCCTGAGGGAGTAAACGTAGCCCCAGTGTCCGTGGTCCCGCTTGACCGAATAGCAGGTGGACATATTCAGCTTCGCTTCACCCTGGTCGACGCACGCCGGCTGGACGAATTCGTTGAATTCCATCGAGCCGTTGAAGCGCAGGAGACAGATGTCCTGGGAGTCGCGGTAACCGGCGTGGTGGTAGGAGGGCAGCATGTGCACCTCTGTGAGGTTGCGGCTTTGGGTGTGGTTACTTCCTTCTTCTACCGGTCCTGCCACTATCACGATGGGGTGGTTCTCTGTCATCCTATTGGGAGAAGGTACAAAAAGTCAAACAGATACAATGTTCAATATGCATGTTCAATTCAATTCAATTCAATTCAATTCAATTCAATTCAATTCAATTCAATTCAATTCAATTCCATTCCATTCAATTCAATTCAATTCAATTCCATTCCATTCCATTCCATTCCATTCCATTCCATTCCATTTCATTCCATTCCATTCAATTCAACTGAATTCAATTTATATATTCATCTCGTTTTCTGATAAATCAATGCAACAATTAACAGTGAGTTTAACAATTCAACACAGAAAATGATTAATCATTAAGAAATTACTGTAAAAAATGACCAAAAAAAAAAAAAGGAGAACTTGAATAAAGTCCAAAACACCTTGTCAGTTAAGTTCCCTTCAATACGTGTGTGTAAAATATGATTGACTGAAATAGTAAGTGTAAATATGGACAGTAAACAAACAAACAAACAAAACAAAACAAAACATACTTTAGATAATGATCTTTTCATCAAAAATATTAGAAGTTTTTTTTTTTTTTTTTTTGATACTGCACATACACAGGTTGCACTTGCACAAGCCTGCAC
Organism: Diadema setosum; assembly: GCA_033980235.1. NCBI lineage: Eukaryota > Metazoa > Echinodermata > Echinoidea > Diadematoida > Diadematidae > Diadema > Diadema setosum. The sequence goes on from CM067074.1 coordinate 18,795,810, forward strand.
ACACATGGTAAACAAGTTGAAATATTTGTTGTCATTTTTGGCAATGACTGGTAAATCCCACACAGCTGACAGGTTGCATTCAAGCCACAACTGTGTTAACCCTATTCTAACTGGGGGGGGGGGTCAAATTGACCCCCCCCTCGACGTTTCGCGCCATGATTCCGCAACGCGCAAAGATTTTGCCGCGTCGTTTCATGACTTTTTTCATTCGAGTCTCCCGCATATTTTGAGACCAAATTTGCGATGTCCGGGTACACCGTTCTGAAGTTATGCAATGTTTTGCATATGCATGTCAACCCGAAAAACGCTCGAATTCATGATTTCGTGTGCAAATCCAATGCAAACTGTGTTTTTTTGTTTAATTGATATAAATTAGATTATTTCAACTTTTAACCATTGAAATAAATCAATTCTAATGTAGATAAGCTTGAAAAAGTGCCTCCAACAAATTTTGGCAAAAAAACAATAGAAAACAAAAGATCGAAAAAACAATAAAATACATAAAAAATTAACAAAATAATAAAAAACAAAAGAAAATGATTTTGATTGTGCTATTTTTTTACTAGAAAATTGTTTGATGTGTCTTGAGGAACTCTGACACAAAAATTTAATAATCCTTCAGTCTTTTTGATGGAGTTATAGGTGAAAATATGATTTCATGCCTTAATTTGCATAATTAATTTATTAAAAAATATGAAATCAAAATTTTTCTATTGTATGACCATGTAATCTTGTAGTTGACATCCGGCTCTATGTTCAGGCAAAATTTTGCGGCGATCGCGCGATCGGCGGCCGAGATCTGAAGGGGGGGTCAAATTGACCCCCCCCCCCCCCCCTGGGACATGCTCATTTTATAGAATGAACTGAAGTGAAAGAGGTTAAAACAAGAAGAGCTTTGACTTTGAGGGACTATGGGACACGTACGCCATGCAGGATGCTGTCGTGATGGCCCAATCCTCAGCGATGAGGGTGGCTGTGCAGACGTGGCGGCCCTTGGCAGACTGCAGCGATGCCACCCACGGCCACTGGCCTGCCTCATACTCCAGCTCACCCTCGCCAAACTGGAAGGCTTGGACACCGCACTGCACCGCCTCATCTGGAATGATAACATGATGCATGCAGTTTAATTTAGCAACCCAAATTACAGGAATTCAATGCGACAGTTTATTGGTATAAACATTTCTCCACTAAACAGTCAAAGGAAATACCCTAGGAATATGTTTTTTTTTTTTTTTTTTAAAGAGACATGTTACAATTCAAAGAGATACAAATGCCATAACTCTTAACAGTTTACATCAATCTACAAAAGTTTTTCAAATCTATTTCATCTGCTCTGAACATTTGTGTGCTTTATACTTCATTTTATTTCATAGACACTGTTTGGTTTGTACAAAGTGAATCACACAATATAAAAACGAGCCTTTTATTCTGTTCACCAAATGACATTTGTTAATTATTAGTATCCTGTCTCTTTTGGTTCCACAAGGTACCAAAAACTGCATCATTTGTAGCCCCTAAGAGTGGCGCACTAATCAAAGCCAAAAAGATCTTGGATTGCCTAGATCTCAGTATAATTATACAAGACACTTTGAAATTAAGCACTTGATCTGGACTGCATTAACATGGAAAATCACAATAATTTCGAAAGGATTGTGGCAAGTTGGTGCAATTTGTGGAAACACACAAGTCACAAACCTGCCAACTCAAGTACAGGCGATGCCGTCGTAGCTGGTGTTATGGGTGCATCAGTTGTAGCTGTAGTAGTTGCCTCAGTGGTTGTTGGTTCTGGTGTGGTGGCTGTTGCAACAATATACAATATCAAAACATCCAGGGAGAGGTAAAATTCATATTAAGAAAACTTCTATTTATAGCCCCACACCAGGATAAGGGAAAATGTAAAGCACATACATACGCACTGTATAGCAACATTACAGCAAAACAAGCAGTGTAAATGTATAATGCACTGATGACATCTTAAATGCATAACTTCCTCTAACATAATTCTGAAGTGGTTGAAAGCAAATATTAAAAAAAAAAGAATCAAACAAATAAACAAATATGACGGATTGGTGTGCCCATCAGGCTTTCTACTATCTAAACTCATGAATCATTCATTTGCAGATCTAGATTTCAAAAACCTCTCATACTTAAAAATTCATCCTGGCTCCTCACTTGCAATTGATGGCACTATGGCCATGTTCCAGCACTCAAAAGCAAACCAAAGCGAACCGTGCCATGCATGCTTTGCCAGATTAGGAGCGTTCAAGTGCTCTGTGGAGAAAGCGCATCTCACGAATCATTTTTCGTGGAGGCCATACATTTTGTAGACACAGGGTCATTCACCTGGCGCACTTTAGCTACTTACAGGAGTCCCAAACAAAGAGAATGAACTCTTTGCATTATGACTTTAATGTGCATGTTACATGCGTTCTTCACATTCAAAATTTTGGTATGATTCTGGATTATGCTTTTGAAGAATATCGGGAGGTGGTCCACTTTTAGCTCAGTTTGCTTCAGTATGGTACACTTTAGGAGCGTTCAAGTGCTCCTCTTGCGTGGGTATGGTACGGTTCGGCTCATTTTTTTTTTTTTTTTTTTTTTTTTTTGTTAATAGGAGAGCACTCAAATGCATCCTATAACAGCATGAGGGTGTTGGAACAAAGGGTTAGAAAGCCAGAAGACATTGCTAAACAGAAAGACAGAGGATCAAATTGAGAGGAGCACGGAAGTTGCTGAAACCAGAAAGGCTTGTTAACTCTTTTTGTGCCATGTTCGAATGCCATCGACTCGGTCGACAGCGTGCCAACTTCACATATTCTGCTCAAAAGCACAAACCCACCCAAACTGATTGATAAATCCCCAAATGCCACAATGCAATGAAAGCGTTTCTTGCGATTCCATTCCTCTCACATATAGCTTACATTTTATGTGGTGATTGACTAGAAAGCCGTGTTCCCCACTGGATCTGCGTGTAAATTCTAAGTTTCTGTCACTGTTTTGTGTGCAAAAGTCATGCCTATACAGTAATGTAGCTACTGGGCATTTGAAAGAAAAAAAATCACAGATTTGTCATGCTACATCTATAAAAGCAAAGCTTGGCATTTCCTCTCCAACTTTGCTCACTGCATGTCCAATTCAACAGAAATCAATAAAAGTTACAGATTTGAAAAACAGAATTATAGCTGTTATGTTTTCTCAAAGCATGGTGTCTCAGAATAATGTGGCACACAGGGGGCTTCCATCATGGCACATAAAGTGTTAAAATTTAAAAAAAAAAACAAGATTTGTATAGAAAGACTAGTAGATTAATGCTGAAGCATTCTATCATTCTAAAAATATGGAACAACGATATGGAGAATGGAGGGGAGATGCTGCAACAGACTATCCATACCAGCTGTGGTTGTGGCTGCTGTGGTGGTGCTGGAAACTGCATCTGGCAACACTGTTACAACCTCCGCAAACACCTCGGCTGTCACGTAAAAGACATACAAATTTACATTGGCTTATGTCACTCACTTTGAAACCATGTAACTAAATTGTAAGGTTCCAATACACAGTGAAAATTTATAGTACATGTATGTCCTATACACTTAGAATCAAGTAAAGTGAATCTCTGGGGCACTTTTAACCTGTTCCTACGGAAACCTGGTATACCAGGTTTCCAAATTGTAGGAAGAAGCATCTGCATTCCTTGCTTAATTCATGCTTATTTGTGTTATGCAGACCAGAAAAATGATTTTGATAAAAGATTACAGTTTCCTTTATCAATATCTATTCTTTTTCTGTATCTAAAGAGTGTGTTTTTTTTTTGGGTCTAATTTACCTCTTCCAACGTAGCAGTGTGCTTGATTTGCTATAAAATTTGTATGAACACTTACTTTAAGTGAGTGAGGCTGAGCTCACTATATTTTGACTTTCGCTGACCCCATATGGGTGTCCTTATATTGTTTAACAAGAGTTTGCGGGCCCATCATTGCACATCTGTTCATAATCTCTCTTATCTGATTGATACTTCTCATTGTTCGATGGCACATGCAGTTAACTACGGAAAGTACTGCTCGACATTCTCACGGGCGGATGAAAAATACTATCCTGTCCGTTCTTCCTCGACAGGTAAAAAGAATATTGTCTGGGGGCATTAAAGGTTCTCAGATAACTGCAGAAGAAACTGGTTTAACATAATACAATTTACAAGAAACATGGTATGTACAACAACACAGCACTAATGTGCGTATCCCTGTATGTCACATTAACCTGTTGAGGACGGTTTGATTTTGCTACAACACGCATTTTCCATTGACACCTGCCCGCTGCCCGAGTATACTCGGGACTCATTCTCAATGGAATAAACAACTGCGGAATAGCTCTTGATTCTAACTAGAAAAAATAACAGTTTTTCTCTTTTCTGAAAAACTGCTGTTTTGCTATTTTTCATTTTGATTCCCTCTTCCCATTTTACCTGACAAGACAATGATGGTATCGGTTGAGATTCCAATGCTGGCCAGAGCGCTGGTGGAGTTGGATGATGTTGCTTGGTTCAGAACTTCTTCCACGATGCTTATGGCTACTGCCTGGACCTACATTTTGGGGATATATATATATGTATATATTCTTTTTTAAACAAACATTTTGTAATTTGATAGACATAAAGCGCCAGCAATTAAAAGTGAAAGTTATAAGATACTGCAGAAGGCATCAACACAGTCTTCAAGTGGTGTGGGGTTAACCTCCGTCAGTTCTACTTCATTTTCATCAATACATCCTCAACAAGATGCACTGCAGTAATTAATCATTTTATCTATGTTAGCAAAGGGAAGGACAATGTATTCAATTTCTTTGCATTGATTCGAAAACTAGTCTTACAACTATAATTACCTTCTCACAATACAAGGCAATATCTAATGAAATTTCTCGGACAATAGCATACGTGTTGACAAATGGGGGAGGGGAAATCCTGACCCAGTATAAACATGAGGACCTACTGTCTCAACTATAACCCTGTATGGTATCAAAAGGAGAAAAAAAGACATAATTTAACCCTATTCTAACTGGGCTATTTGAGACCAAGTTTTTACTGGGGGGGGGGGGGGGGGGGGGGGGGGGGGGTCAATTTGACCCCCCCCCCCCCCTTCTAATCTCGGCCGCCGATCGTGCGATCGCCGCAAAATTTTGCCTGAACATAGAGCCGGATGTCAACTACAAGATTACATGGTCATACAATAGAAAAATGTTGATTTCATATTTTTTAATAAAGTAATTATGCAAATTAATGCATGAAATCATATTTTCACCTAATAACTCCATCAAAAAGACTGAAGGATTATTAAATTTTTGTGTCAGAGTTCCTCAAGACACATCAAACAATTTTCTTGTAAAAAGATAGCACAATCAAATTCATTTTCTTTTGTTTTTTATTGTTTTTTAATTTCTTAAATGTATTTTGTTTTTTCGATGTTTTGTTTTCGATTGTTTTTTGCCAAAATTTGTTGGAGGTACTTTTTCAAGCTTATCTACATTAGAATCGATTTATTTCAAAGGTTAAAAGTTGAAATAATCTAATTTATATCAATTAAACAAAAAAACACAGTTTGCATTGGATTTGCACACGAAATCATGAATTTGGGCGGTTTGGGTTGACATGATATGCAAAACATTGCATTACTTCACAACGGTGTACCCGGACGTTGCAAATTTGGTCTCAGAATATGCGGGAGACTTCAATGAAAAAAATCATGAAACGACGCGGCAAAATCTTTGCGCGTTGTGGAATCGTGGTGCGAAACGTCGAGGGGGGGTTCAATTTGACCCATCCCCCTCCCCCCAGTTAGAATAGGGTTAAAGATTCACTTCTAAAAATTTAGTGGAAAAGCAAATACAAACTTCAAACTTTCCCATGGTGATTTCATTTTTCCTCTTCTAGAAATCCCCCCCCCCCACATTTTCAATAAATACAAAACAGACAATTCACTTTCTTTCTGATTTTATGTCTTTCCAGCATATAAATATATGCAGTCAATACCAGAGTTGTCAATTCGATGAGGACAAAATGATAATTTCTGTAGTTATATTACCCTTGGATTGAATGGGTCAGTGGGAGAAGGGGAAACAGCAAAAAAGGGATACCTGTGCAATGTAGGTAGATGTGTCCAGAGTCTGGCCACCATCAGTGACCGAATTGCTGAGCTGGTCAGAAACGTCCAGGAGGATTACATAGAAATTCACGATGATACTACCAGCACTGTACAGAGATAGATAGAGAGAGAGAGAGAGAGAGAATGAGAGAGAGGCGCCCTCAATGCTCAGTGAGGGGCAGTGTGCAAAGGGATGCATACATACATTATGATCAACATGTCGGATATGAACACAAAAAGATACACACACATACAACTACTGTATGTGCACACTCTGCACCTGAATCCAACACTAAATGTAAAATGCATTAGCAATGAGATGCAACTTATTTATTGAATAACTTCTTTGAAAATTTCATATTCAAGGTAAATAATTAACATTTCTTTCGTATCCGGGTTATGAAGCTTCACACACAAAATGACTACAAACCACATGATATTACATCACATACTGCAAAGAATACAGTACCGTAAAAGTGGAAATTTTCGCGCGTTTTTAATTCTGCGCAATCAAGAATTAACTATTGGAACATATGACAGGCAAAAATATTCCCCCCCCCCCCCCGAGATCTTGGCCGTCGATTGCCCGATCGCCACGAAAATTGGTACGTAATCTACCAAACTATACGAAAAGGAATGGAAATTTTCGTCATAATAATTAATTATGCTAATATATGCATAAAAATCAAACATTTTCCTCTAAATCAGAAAGTAAAGCTCCTAGAATCCTAATTTTTGGTGATAATATTCTTTGTAGCATTCCTGACAATCTACTCGAAAAAAAATCTGGTATCACAATCAATTCTTTAATATGTATTTTATTGTTTTATGAATATTTTCGACCTTTTGTTTTATCATTTCTTTCCCAAAAATTATGACAGAACCTATTTCGAGCATAATAATGCTAAAATTAATTAGTTTCAGCTTACGAAAGTGAATAAGAAGAAAAAACTCCATTTGCATAGACTTTATACACAAAATCATGTTTTTGAGCCATTTTCGGTCTGAAAGGCATGTACAAAAGTCATGCAGCGTTGTAACGGTATGCGCGATTTTCGGGATAAAATGCGAGAGACTTGAAAGTAAAAAGTCAATCAAAAAAATTTGGCGCGGCCAAGTAGTCGCGAAAAATGTCGAGGGGGGTGGGGTTGATTCAAACCCCCTCCCCCCCCCCCCCCCCCCCCGGCCTTTTTAGGGTTAATGTTGAGGATTAAATTATTTTTTTCCCAAATTAAATCTGTGTTCAAACATTTTATGCTTATACTGTGACAATTATATGAATGCACTGACAACAATGTAGCACAGAAATCTCACCTGAAGCTCGTAATGACGGTACCATTGTAGATGTCTGCATATTCTCCCTCTGAAAAAGTCAGGTCCATCTGGATTTAAAACACAAATTTCATACATCTTCGGTTTGAAAAACCCACTCAAACATCATCTGTGAATACTTAAGCTATTCTAGTCTCATCCATTTTCTTCCATCTGATGGTCCAACCATACCCTCCTTTCACTCCCTAATAATGAAAAGAAATAATTAACAAAACTACACCATTTAGGATTGCATTATATATCAAATGCGTACAGCTTTTCTTGTGCAAATGAACTGCAAACTTGATGATCACATTCGCTATCTAGGAAAGTTTTACAACTTAGAGACACGAGCATATATAAAAGAGATGATGATATCAAGAAAACAAACTGGTAAAAAATTTTAGATGTCATGTACATCACTTTACAATAAAATATACTAATATCTCAATGCCAGTATGGAGCCAATTATTCACCAAAACCATGCAAAAAATCACATACAACAGGTCTAAGTTTTACAATATCAAATATTTGTCATTCATCTCCTCAGATGTAATCATCCAACCAAATGCCTTTAAAAAAAGAATAATAATTGAACAGGAAAAACTGACAATGAGGAGTGTATAATGCTATAAAGTATCCTGTCATTTTTTTTTCTTTTTAAAGGACAGTTCACCTTCATAAATATAAGGATTGAGAGAATGCAGCAATATTAGTAGAACACATCAGTGAAAGTTTAAGGGAAATTGGACAATCGATGCAAAAGTTATGAATTTTTAAAATTTTTGTGTTGGAACCGCTGGATGAGAAGACTACTAAGGCTCATGATGTCATATGAGTACAACAGTATAAAGAAAATGTAAAGAAAATTCAACATATTTTCACTTTTTTCAGATAATAAAAGAGCACTTGACTTGCCTCTTTCTAAAGGCAATGGGAATAATATTACCCATAACATATGTCAGTAACGAGTCGAGGGAATGTGTACTTTTTTCAAAAGATGAAATTTTGTGAAATTCTCTTTATATTTTCCTTATATTGTTGTACACATGTGACATCATACACTGCAGTAGTCTTCTCATCCAGCGGTGACTGCACAAAAACTTCAAAAATTCGTAACTTTTGAACGGATTGTCAGATTTTCCTAAAACTTTCAATGTTTTTTACTAATATTGCTACATTCTCTCAATCCTTATGTTAATGAAGGTGAACTTGTCCTTTAACATTCTGCTACTCTACATCATAGCTTCTACAATAGTTGCTAAGCAACAGCATTTCATTCTTTCTTCCTGGGTTTATCATCTCACCACATATGTAAAGTTGCTTTCCAGTTCTTGGTAGGCGTCTGACGTTGGGTCGTTGTACTCATCTGTAAACACTTTGTCCTCGAAAGACATTGTTCCTGCAACCTCTACGGAAGCTGCAATAGTGCATATATGATAGAAAATATCAACAAATCAATTCCTATGAACAAAATTTGAAAGGATGCTGTATACAGAATTTATGTGGCCTACCATAAGAACAAATTAAAGTCGTCTATGTTTGTAAAAGAGCTTGGGATGTATTTCTTGTTTTGTTTTGTGTTTTTACTCATGCCATAAATACATTCCCCCCCCCCCTCCATCTCATGGAATTCCCTATATTCATGCACACACACACACACACACACACACACACACATGCACACAAAGATATCCCATATAATAAGACACATGATGAGGACAGCACCAAATTACGGTGCTCTCAATTAACGAGAGAACTAAAAATATAATACATCAAGTGTAAATAAAGATAGAAGAAATTAAAGCATATATTTAGCATTACATTAGACAATGTGTCTACGTGATTTTGAAAAGTTTCAATTGGCAGGAATGCTTTTTTGACAAGTGCCTACTGTGTTGTCAGTTGATCAGTGTAGGAATTTTAGTTTCCTTTTCTGTTTTTAGTTTATCCATGCAAGTGGGGAGGGAGTTTCTCCACTAATGATAACAATTAATGATACATAATCCATTAGTAGTGGTTCTATTATATTCTCACTGCTCTTCTTTTGATAAATTTCAGGCCACATTGTGCTGTATCAGCATATACTGATATGGTGCGAGGTGCATGCATCTTTGTTTTTTGAAATGAGAATTTGAATTTCTATTTACTGTACAAGTGGATATTTTTCCGCAACTAATTTTTTGCGCTTTGCCGGATAAGAAGAGTTTCGCATATTTTTAATTCTGTGGAATCAAGACATCACGTACAGGAACATATGGCAAGCAAAAATATTTGTTTTCTTTTATTTTCACGCTAGTTTCTGGTTATGCGAAATTCACAAAAACTTCTACTTTAACAGTATTGCTATACAGAGGGGAGTGTATTTTCTTTTTAAATAATGAGAATTTGAATTTTCTATTTAATGTATACAGAGGAAAGTGCAGATTTGCTACTCCAAGTTTTGATTAAAACTTATCTGTTCCTTTCACACTGAGGACTGTAATTGCTGCATGTCATTAATGTTCGGAACAATATTGTATTTTTTTATTGGTATATGTTGTATTCTTTATTTGTATATATTTGTGTTTGAACATATGCATGTACCATATAAATACCTTTTCATTTTGAAGCGCCATGAACACTAAAAGGTGGACCTGTGCACTATACAAGTAGCCACTATTATTATTATTATTATTATCATTATTATTATTATCATTGTCATTATTATTGTTGCTATTATTATTATTATGTTATTATTATTATTATCATCATCATCATCATTTATAGCCCCGTAGTGATAGTTTGATACTGAGCTGTTTGTACAATAGCCTGTGGTACTGTATGTAGCTGAACTCTGGAGTGACTTGGTGGGAAATGGAGGGAAACTGTACAGCTGAGTTTAAATTATGTGGGAGAGCCTGTACACTGGCTGGACTACGTACCGGTACCGTTCTATGTACACTTGGAGGCTGCGCACAAAATAGGCTACTGCTGCGCTGCCAACTTTATGCAATTACCGCGAGTCTTGTGCAATTCAACGAAATTAAACTAGCTGTCTCACTCTGATGAAAGAATTCTCATGCATGCTGAACCCCAAAAGCAGAAAGTACCAGTAAGAAAAGAAATGTCCCCCAAATCCCTCATCAATTTTAGTTTCAGATTTTCCCAGTGCACCTAACCGTTACATTCAGAACTAGCTATCATTTAATAATAATATCTCTCCATACATGTGTTGAAATCTTTACTGAAATATGCACCTGAGTGCACCATTCAAAATGTAAAATTGTAAAAGCTTCCCCCGTGGAAAGGGGGGGGGGGGGGAGACACTCCCCTTCCATAGGCACAGCTACCACACCCCCCCCCCCCCACCACCACCACATAAATACTGTACGATTGGCGTGGGCTCTCGCTGTCAGTGTCCATCTCTGAACTCTCACTCAAAGTTGGCAGTCCCTAGACCTCTATCTCTTTTTATAATTTTATCTATCACAAGATATAATCTATTTAACGTTATAACTTACAAGAAGACTAGATCTATATATATATCAACCCCTCTTAGTTCTGCAGGTTCTCGATCACTAGTTTCAGCAGTTAGTGCGAAAGTATACACAAGCACCCTCCGTCCGTTTGTGTGTGGGTGATTTCCATCCAGTCACCAGCAGGATTGGACGGGTTCCCTTACCATCCGCAGCCCCAGCCAGCGGGCTGCGAGTCTTCAGTGTGCCGCATGGGAAGACTTGCGCAGCGAGAGTAAGCCAGCAGGCCAGGCTGAAGGTGTAGATATTCGCTCAACCGAGCCGTAGAAATCGGAGGGCGGGCGGCGTGACGGCTGTTCAAAAAAGATGTTCAACATCGCCATGGCTTGCGTCGGAAAACGTGTACATATACCGACGAAAACGTTTCTTTTCTTCCCATGCAGTAAATGACCGAACCGAAAGATCGGTCTGTATCTGGTCGAAGGTCGTCGGGAAAATGTTCCGCGGACACTGCGTCTGGCTCCTGTCTACGGCCGGCCGGGAGGAGAGCGCGATAACGTCATAAAAGTAAAAGACTCCTTCGGACAGACGGATCTTTCTGTCTAATTGTAACTTGTAAGAGATAATGTTGTCAACAAGGTTACACCAGTAATAATGCATCATAACTAACGTTACAAGCTAGTTACAGAGTTAGAGAGGGCCAGGCAGGGTCGGGCTAACTCGTCCCCCGCGCCGGGGTGATGAGAGAGCTCAGAGGGATGGTGGGGACAGCCGGTAGCCGGCCGCCGGCCAGCAGCAGGGGTGAGTGCAGTAATTGGAACAGCCACATGTTCGATCGTTCCGACCGTAGTACCCGTCGTCTTCCAACGCATGCATGTACCCGCAGCGCACGCAGGTGGCTCCCTTATTAGCTAGGTCGAATAAATGACCAATTGAAACAACTGTCAGAACGTGGGTTGCTCGCGAGCAATGTGGAGTTGATACAGCGTAGATGGTATCCACGCGCCCATTGGACAAGGCTGATCTAACCTGCGATCCGACGACGACACGATTTGCATAATGAAGAGTGCGGCTGCCATTGTTGTCGGTCGCGTCTAAACCCTTTGCCATGCCATGCATTATACTGCACTATACTTGTCGTAAATCCATCGAAGCCGTCGTCGTTCGTCTTGCGTTGGACTAAATTTTGTCGCGTTGAATCTTCGCAAATCGGACCCTCACGAGTTCGTCCCGACAATCACTTTTGACCAATCACAGACAAGACTCAAATAGGGTCTAGCCAGGATAATTCCAAGACCAATTTTATGTCGGTTGCTTTGAGAAGAAGAAGGCATAATGGCGGTTTCTCCTTGGAACCACTTCAAAGAAGATAGGTTAGTTGAGTGGTGGAACGAACATGACTATCTCTACGACAATTCACACAAACAGTACACGGATAGAATGGCCAAGGAAACAGCTGTGACGGAAATTGCCGCGGAGTTGAAAGTTACGCGTAAGTCAGTGCATGATTCCCGTCTAACCAGTTACTTAACGTTATACTTAGGTTATCTTGAGAATGTCTAACGTTAAATTTATTTTCTCACTATTTTTGAAAGACTGAAATGTAAATCTATTAGAAATATCTAGTGAAATTCGAAAAGCATGCAGGGCATTGAATGGGGGGGGGGGGAGGTGAGGTAGTTGCCCCCCCCCCCCCCACAAAAATAGGGATGATTAACTGTAAGCCTAACGTTAAACGTTATCCACGATCACCTATAATATATATATATATATATATATATATATATATACAGCTGTATATTATTATTTATATATACTGTACATACATATAATATTTGGCATATTTTGGAGGGGAAAACATCATTTTGTTATTAATGTTAGGCCCCTAACCTGGTTAAGCACTATAACACTACAGTCTGTAGGTGCCTACTTGACATGAGGATTTTTTTCTTTATTGATAGAAAACTCCAAATATTTCACCCAAAGTGTGCACGTAGTCTAACTGCATGTCATGAGCCCAATGTGTTCCTTTTCCTGCAGACTTATTCAGGACTATAATACATTTGTAACACTTTAAACATTAGAAATCTAAATAAAAGTCTAGGCATAATGTTTAGTTAGATTAACAGATTTCAGAATATTTCATCAAAAAGTGTGCACCAGCTAGATCTGTCACTTCAATTCAAATAAATTTGATAGTTCCCCCATCCTTTGAGTCTAATTCTGAGATTTAATTTATCTTTCCCCCTTTCGGTTCCTATCCATAGATTTATACTTGGCATACTTTGAGGAGTGACAGTTTTCTGAATAGATTTGACAATTTAAGTGTGCATCATATTGTTTTCAATTGTAAAAATGCAAAAGCTGGTTGTGTGGTAAGGGACTCCTCCCTCACGCACCCTCCTACAAGTTTGTAATTGCACTCTTAAAGTGGTTTTAAAACACATTGCAAGTTCTATGATATGAACAAACTGCAATGTACACTCTATTAAAAGAAATTCAAGAATATAGGCAATGGACAATGTATTCCATTATATTCTCTGTCATTACATCAAAGTTTTGAGATCTTGAATGAAACAATTTCACTGTTTTCAATTGTCTGATATAATTTGTAACCTTTTTTTTTGTTTTCTTTTCCTTTTTTTTTTCTTTGTGTGTGTCGACGTGTTCACTTTCAGCGGCTCACATCCGAAAGCGAATGCTTAGTCTGAGAACTCAGTACGGGAAAATAGCCAGAGCCCACCTCAACGGGTCAAAGACCAAAATGACGGGGCGTCAGACCTGGCTTTTGGAATCTCTCTCTTTCCTTAGCCCTCATATGAAGACAAGGCCGTACGTCTATGAGAGTGTGAGTACCACATCCCATGGTCCAACATAGGCCCTAGAGTATCTGTAGATTTATGCAGAATTTTCCAATTGCCGTGGTAGTCTTCGACATTGAATTATTTGGATTTTTTTTTTTCTGGAACTCCTAGAACCTACTGTAGAAGAGCTGCATGCAACTTAAAATTATGTCTCCCCAAAAGTGACAGAAAACTCAGCAAATTTATTGCTAATGTTGTCACTATTGATGAAAATAATAATTCAAGTATTGCTATTTCTTCATTCTGTGATCATCTGAGATCTCTGTTAAAACACTATCACTTCATCAGTTTAATAAGAAAATAAAGAAATAAACAACAATGTCCTAATTCATGCCTTGTCATATTCACATGTATGCCTTTGGACTTGTTGCATGCTTAAATTCAATAAATATTTTATTTTTCCTCTTTTTCGTAGCTGATACATTACAAGGCCTTCTCAGTCTGTATAACACAGCCTATTGAGGCAAAATGCTTTAAGGAGAAGTTTACCCAAATATACATAATGTGGACTAAGTGAAAGAAGCAATATTAGTAGAACACATTAATAGCCAGTGAAAGTTTCGAACAATTTGATAATCCATTCAAAAGTTTTGAATTTTTAAAGTTTTATTGCCGCTACGGCTGGACGAGAAGGCCACTAACTGCTTTTAACATCACTCCAAAAGTATGATATAAAGAAGATGAAAAGAGGATTTTGCAAAATTTGATTTTTTTTTTTAAAGAAAAGTACACAGTCCTTTGACATGTTGACATTAATATTATCAAATTTGTTCCCTGTGCTTTCTTAATGAGGTAAGTCAATTGCTCTTTCATTATGGTAGAAATTTGAAATAGCGTGATGTTCTCTTTATATTTACTTTGTTATGGTTGTTCTGGTGGTAATTAAGCTATAGTAGCCTTTTCTTCCAGCCATAGCGGCACTAACAATGTAAAAATTCATAACATTTGAATGAATTATCTGATTTTCCTCAAACTTTCACTGAAAAGTACTTCCTATATTGCTGCATTCACTTAATGCACATGCATACAATTTGTGTTCATTGATTGTATTCAATTCCAATTATGAATCAAATTATCAACACAAGTATTTATTTGTTGAAGTACATTGTAAAGAAGTACAGAAGCGAGCAGAGACAGAAGGAAATTACAAAGACTGCAAGATCATGCCTACATGTAGATGCCTATTACTTGTGGGCAAAGTGCTGAGAAGGAAAATATTTGAACGCCCTTCACTCTCAAGTGGATTTTCATTTTGTTCCTTTAGGTTGACCCCTCCTTACAGCTGACGGATGGTGAAGTCTTTGAGGTGCTGAATGAGGGTGAGGCAAAACAGGAAGCTGCAGAGGGAAGGACGGAGGAAGATCAGCAGGGGGGAGAGGATAAGGCACTGGAGATGAAGAGGAGGAAGAAGAAGAGGCGATTGGTCCCGGAATACGAGCCAAAGAACCACACCCCTCCCGCCGTCGTGAGACAACCGGCGGAGGAGAAATCGGACGAGGACGGACTGTTCTGCCTATATCTCGCCTCCGAAATGAGGAAGATCACGAATCCAAAGGTCAAGGTGATTCTGAGGACTAAACTTCAGTCGGAGGTCACAAACGCCATACTCCAGTGCATGGAAGAGGCCAGCGGGAACCAGTAGATTTTGGACGGAACCACAGGTGCATAGGTTTCCATTAATGGGCGAACTAGTCTGAAATCCTGCAGGGCTTCAGACTTTTAAGGACAAGTTTTACCCAAATATGTGTCAATTGAGTGAATGCAGCTAATTAGTAGAACATATTTGTGACAGTTTGAAAAGATTGGACTATGTATGTTCAAAAATTATGAACTGTGAAGTTTCAGTGCCGCAAGACTGCAAGACAACAATATAACAAAAATATAAACAATATTTGACATATTTTTAGATTTCTAGCAAAATGAAAAAGTGCTTGACTTACACATACCCCTTTCTGACTGCGGGAAAACAATGTTATGTTTATTATTAAATTAATACATAAAATGTCAGTAACAAATCACAGGATTGTGTGCTTTTCATTAGGAAAAAAAAAAGTTTTGTTGAATTCTCTTTATATTTCTTATATCATCCTGCAGAGGGTGTCACAGACCGTTATAGTCTTCTCATCCAGCGATGGCAGCGCTAAAACTTTAACAATTCATAAATTTTGAATAGACCGTTTCTCAAACTTCACAGATGTGTTCTACTAACATTGCAGTAGGCCCTTATTCACTCAATCCACCCATATATTGCAATGAACTTGTCCTTTAAAACTATAGTATTATCTACATGTCATTCCCTTCCCCTACCCCCTAACAGACATGCCGCACCATTAAAGACTTTGTTTTTGTGGTCTTGATGGGCCAGAGAACTTGAGATAGTGAATTATAGTTGTAACAACCATGTTATCTACATAGTGTAGCTGCACAAAATTTCCCTTACTAATTTTTGACAACATTCAACGTAAAATGCAAGACTGAAAATTCATTTGTGACATTTGTTTGCCCTGATATGATCTGATGAGGGAGATTATAATGGAACAAAGAAGCAATGTATCCTAATTTTCAAAGTCATATGACAATGCTTAAACAATTCCAAATTAACAGTTTGTTTGTTTGTTTGTTGAGCCCATAGCTTAAACAGAATGGGAGTAAAGGCCATTTTTGTTTTAATCCTCAATCCCACCCAAACCACGGTTCCATGCAGACATTTAAAACAGATCTGAAAACTGCCAAATGCAATGATGGAGTCAGGCAAAAGAATGATTGTCTAAAGTTTTGTATGTGGACAGACTTCTTTAACAACTCCTAGTATTCAAATGTGTCAAGCATTACAGTTTGAATACCATCACTTTTAAAGGACAAGTTCACCTTCATTAATATAAGGATTGAGAGAATGTAGCAATATTAGTAGAACACATCATTGAAAGTTTGAGGAAAATCGGACAAGCTGTTCAAAAGTTATGAATTTTTGAAGTTTTTGTGCAGTCACCGCTGGATGAGAAGACTACTGCAGTGTATGATGTCACATGCATTCAACAATATAAGGAAAATATACACATACACAAAAGTACACATTCCCTTGACTCGTTACTGACATATGTTATGGGTTTTTAAAATTCATAACTTTTGCATCGATTGTCCAATTTTCCTCAAACTT
The DNA here is from genome assembly GCA_033980235.1 of Diadema setosum. NCBI lineage: Eukaryota > Metazoa > Echinodermata > Echinoidea > Diadematoida > Diadematidae > Diadema > Diadema setosum. Next base: position 18,812,731 of record CM067074.1, read on the forward strand.
TCACTGATGTGTTCTACTAGTATTGCTGCATTCTCTCAATCCTTATGTTTATGAAGGTGAACTTGTCCTTTAAATAGAGCATTGAATCCTTTGGGCATAATTTGCTGTCATTGATACTGTATCATCTGCATTATTTGCATTTTGCCTCCATTGTACATTTAAAACGTTATGATGGGTTTGACTTCTTGTTATAAATGTGGTGCAAGTATATCAAGTATATCTAAATTTTTTTTTTTTTCATGTTGAAATGTGAAAGAAAATCAGAAGTGAATTTTCAGGCACCTAGTCAAGTTAACATGAGTCTTTTACAACTGAAAATACATTTCAGTTACTTACAATGTAAGTATGACATTTTTTTTTTCTTTTCGTACGCCAGTATAAATATTCAGCAGCATGTTACTAGCTTGGGTATGCTGAAAATGCCATGAATTATTTTTACCTTTATACTAATTAAACTATGTACACAGGTTGTACATTTACATTACCATATTACTGTATTATGAAATGTGGCAGTAGTATAATGGTACAGTTACATTGTATGTGTATTCCTTGGTTGTAGTCTGGAAGCTGACCATTCTACAGCAGTGTGAATACTGCCTATACACCACCTCATTTAATATGTCTACAGTTACAACAGTAGAAAGTGACCTCAATTTGTGTTTGGAAAAAGTAAAGGATAAAAGCAAATATTGGATTCACATTGTTTGAAGAAGTGCTTGGAAGACTGATATGTGGAATGAATGAAATGTTAGATAAAAATAGCTCATTTTTTTATGCGAGAGTCTGAAATCTCCCCAAGCTGTAAACCAGATCTATCCTGTTTCGATCAGCAAAGGGTAAAATTTTGCCAATTTGCACAATCAAAGGGTGTGCAAAAAATGCAATTGTATATTGTACATATGTTTGCTGAAACTTGGAATAAAATCTAGCAAGCTTCTTTTGAAATTATCTCCCGATTGTTTTTACTCAAATACAAATTACACACTCACACTCATGTCATCTTTAAATCACCATCATTCTTATTTTCCACTGCAATTTGTAGTCTCATCACCATCATTCTTATTTTCCACTGCAATTTTGTAGTCTCCACTGCGATTTTGTGTTATTTGGTTGATTTGGCATGAACCACTATATCGGTGGAGGGTGTAACAAGATTAGAAATGAACAAAATACCAATTATACAGTGGATAACAAATCGTGAAGAGTGTTGTTTTCCTCTTCAATTTAGTGCAAAACTCAATATGAGACATTTTCTAGATATTTTACTGATGTAATGCGTCAAAGCTAAATCAAATTACATTGTTGACAGGTTTCATCTGTTAGTGATGTGCAACTCATGTGATAGAAATAATCATGACTACCAAGTAAACCTTTTAAGCACACAAGACTTTCAATGATATCAGCATTTGGTAGGCTAATTCTGGGGGGGGGGGGAATTAAGTGGGATAAAAAAAACCCAGAAAATAAGAATGATGGTGATTTAAAGATGACGTGAGTGTGTGTGTGTGTATGTCTGCGTGTGTATGACTGAATGATTTAAGATTTATATGTCATGCTTATCTTGTTCCAAAAGTATCCTCGGTTTTTGGTTTGTTTGTTTATTTGTTTGTTTGTTTGTTTGTTTTTCTCAGTCCTTGCACTTGCAGAGCAACATTGACCTGTTCAGAAAGAAACAGACGTTGAGGGCAGCAGATGAATTATGCCCGAAGGGCGTATTATACTAGGTGTAACAAAAAACGTTTCCCACTTTTGATGCTAAATAGTTCAAAAACTATTATATAAAATAAAACTGTCATTGATATGAGTGATAGCTGAATAGTGTACAATTTAGTTGGAGGTGATTTGAATATGAAACCATATATCAGTTTCATGAAATCCATGATTAATTTCATTGTTAGGTTCCAGATTTTGGTCAAATTTTAACCCTCTGTAGAAAATCTGAACTTTACACAGGAACCATTGATGTGTATGTGAGTGTGTACTAACAATGACCCTGAACAATGGACATGGCTACCACCTGTTCAGAGCTCTGCTCCAAGGCACATGAATGCTTTATTAATTATTTGTGGTGGATTGCCCTGGGCACTGCTAGTCTGAATTCATGGCAAAGGGTGAAATGCATGCACATGAAAAAAGTAAGCACATGTTTCCATTTGCTTGCATACACCACATTTCAGAAGGAATAAAGACTAGCTGTGAAAGTGGAATTCCTCATGAATAAATATTGGAGCATTCAAATCCTGGTCATTGTCCAGGATCATTTTCTGGGTGTCAACCACACACTCCCATACCCAGCAACTGACTTCTGTGCAAAGTTAAACTTTTATACAGAGGGTTGAAAATAGAGCAAAACCTGAAACTAACTGAAAAGTCATTTTTTTATTATTTTAATGAAACTGAATCATGCTTTCATTTCAGAATTGCCTTCAACAAAATTGTACACTATTCAGCTATTGCTCATATCAATTTCAGCGTTATCTGATGTATAGTTTTTGAACTATCAAGGATCAAAAGTGGGAAATGTTTTTTGTAACACCTAGTACTGGTATAGTACAGTTCAGGACACTGCCCTTGCAGTTTATTATGCATTAGGCCAACGTGAAATATGGTTTTGTTTTGTTTATTCGGGTTTTTTTTTCTTTGCTTGTGTGTATATGTTTGTGTGTTTGGTTGTTAGCTTGCTTGATGGGATTTGGTGATGTTTGGTTCTGGTATTTGCTGCGTTTGTTTGTTTGTTTGTTTGTATGTTTGTTCTTGTTTTGCTTTCTGTGGCGTGGAAAATTTGCATTCCATAATGTTACGCACAAGTCAAGCAGGTGACTGCACATAACACCTCAGTGCAGATTAGGCCTAACCATGCAATCGGAATATATATCGGTTGCCAGTATACTTTGGGATGTATTGTTTACAAACGAATTGACATACATAATAATCATAAATTATCTGACCAAATGAATCAGCTACAAAAATGAGGATGCTTTATGCCTCAAAGTTATGATTCTGTGTACTTACACACGACGACTTGAGTGACGTACTCAACAGCTGTTGTAGGTGCGACAGTATTTACTGCAAGAGATCAGAACACAGATTTTAACACTTATATTATCTTCGTCTTTTAATAATCACAATGTCATTAGTTCGACTCTTAATCGAGTATAAATCTAGACTGATGTAAATTCTTCTCATCCGTCCAGTTGAATAAAAAACTGGAACTGAACTTACTTGTTGCGACATTTCGCCAATTATCAATCACCAATTTCATTTTTTTTTTTCAAATCAACTAATAATATTTATCATCAATGATGATGTCTAGTACAAACGATCATTCATTGTACCGCATCGCTTCGTATATTGTTTTTAACAATTTTTCTGAATTTACGAAACAATCATCCGATTTATATCGTGCTTCGCACAGGAACTACACTGATTACAGTTTACTGAAATCGAAAATATGCTCGCTTAATAAACATAGTTTAAGATTTCTAAACATCACAACCACATCCAAAGAGGCTATACTTTTACACCACTTCCAAATAAGTTTCAAAGTGGAACTTTTTTACAATTACAGTGTATTTCAAATGAATCAACAGTCATGAAGATTCGTGAGCTTATTTCAATTTCATTGAGTATTGCGCATTACAACTGATATCCAACGAAACAAAAGATGCGCTCCTTTGATGTGAAGATAGTCTTTTTTTAACACGTCCACACTTCAACTCTCTTCCCAAAGGTACAATGATATTCGCTGAACACATATTGTAACGAAAAACTCCATCTGATATATCGTGCATTTATGTAAAACTCCTCAAACCAGCGCTTACACTAATTGACTGCGTATCAATTTACAGTTTTTTTTTCTACTCCATCACTCATTAGAAAAGTTCTCCTTTGCTCCATTAAACGAGATCAAAGATAGTTATGATAAAATCACTGTTATGTTGAATGACAATTATCGTCTATAATGGTGCAATAATAGACGAAGTGTGAAACTGGCGGGAAAATAGAAATAAAAAAAAAAACAATATGAACACTCACCACTGGATGAATCCCCTGAGACTGTTGGGAAGGGAAGAGAAAGACAGAAAAATAGGAAAATAATAATCAAAAAGTTCTACATGTTGTCGTGTCTTGTTATATTGGAAATATATGGTTAAAAAGGGTTAGCATTATCATATAGTAGTCTAAACACAAGACAATGCTAATTGATTTATCTTTTGAAAGCCATTATTTTTCTATCAGTTTGTACAATATACTTGTTTACTGTGAAAACAATTGCAAAAGCATTTCTCTATACACCGTAACATCACGTAGCGCGGCACCAATGAACAGAACTTTCTGTTATAATTATGAATCTCACAGCAAGCGATCTTCACATGACAGAGGCAGAAATAGCATGTACACTTACGAACAACTCCTAGAACCGCGCCAACGACGACAGCCACGAGGACAGTGACGGCGACGACGATTCCGATGATGAGTGCCTTTTTCGAAGACCCGCTCCCCTTCACAACACCGGTGTCCGCTACGTCTACGGGCTGCGCACTGGTGGCGGGGTATTCCTCCAAACCGGTACTAACTGCACCGATCTCGTCATATTTGTCCGACGTCGAAGGCCCCGACGAGACCTCGGTTACTGGTGGCACTATAGGAGGGAGTGAGGTCGATTTCGGATACACGTCCGCGGACGACGGCGCCAGTTCGACATCACCGACAGGCGCCAGAGCCGATGCCCGCTTGCTCGGCACCGCGGCGAAGGCGACCGATTGTGACGTCATCTGCGAGTGTCCCATTCCCGAATGTGGTAGATTGTAGACTGGTTTTCCCGGTGTGTCCCCGTTGGGATCGACCCATCCTTCGGGTGTGTTGATGGGCTCGACTCTTCTCAGAGATCTGCATAGCCGAGGCGTGATAGATAAGAACGAACGAAATCATGTTATTCTTTTGTTTTCTTTTATACACCATCATACATTGCTATGATTTTGACTCTCCAAGGAAAATGAATACGCTTTGGTTAAATTAGCCACGACCACAAACATCCACAGCGCCTCCGAGTTTCCTTACGACTCAGTACGTGCTGTCACGTTTAGTTACCTATAGCCACACCTCCTTTTTTTTTTTTTTTTTTTTAGCGGCCTTCTAGGTTGCTCAACAGCAGTGTGACATTTTTCTTTTTCTTTGTTGTTGTTGTTATTTTTTTTTTTTTTTTTTTTTTTTGGGGGGGGGTGGGGGGGGGGGGGAGTCTGAAAAAATGACTCGGCATCCACTGCAAATATTGCCTGTCACGTTTGCCCGTCCCGTCACCCCGCATTGTCTCACGTCCATCCCGTTTTGTTCATCGCAGTGGCCTGAAACGTGACTGCCGTGGCCGCAGGGAACATGGAACATGTTAAAACAGATCAGAAGATATAATTTGTTCCATCAAAGGAGAGGACATCTTTATTCAACCCGTAACTGCGTCACAAATAATGGTGAATATGCATTTTCAGACATACTGTCAGAAGGAAACATTATAACAGTACATGATAATTATAACCTAAATGCTTATGTAAACTCGGATCTCGTTAAGGGTGCCTTCCAATTCTTATAGATTTCCTGTTTAAAAGACGTTATTTTAGTGAAAATTTAATGTGGGATATTTGTGGGGTGAGGGGATCACCAACTTTGCTCAGTTGAGTGTGTGATGATGGTTGCAACTGATATTAGACATGGTAGAGGTAGAGTGACTGCTTAATGCTGCTATACCCAGAATTTTGGAAGAAAGGTTTTATACCCGAGTTCAGGTGCACCTGACAGCTGCATTAAGATATAGCTTTTTTATTTGTCATGTTTGAAAAATAACACAAGAATTGTAGAATAGTTCCCTGCAGCTCTTTCATGTTTCCATTTTTGTTCGGAGGGGGGGGGGGGAGGGGGTACGTCTACAACTTCAGAGGGTGTTGGGCCTTATCAGGGGTAGCGTTCGTCATGTTCGTGGTTGGGTCGAGGGGTAGTTCTCCCTCACACCGTTCAATGGCCCTTGGAGTAGATGGGGCCAATAAGTAGCGAGAAATTAAAGTTTTCATTTTGTATGATAATCAATCATTAAACATCTTCCACCTGCGTCATGGTAGAATGAGCATCAGAAATGTCGTCTCGAATCGAGACCTGTCTGGATGCCCTCACAAGTGAAGGCTATGACACATTTGGAACCCGGATAATACCTTGTAGGTTCTCAAAGAAAGAAACTAATGGATGCCGAGATATATTCAATTTGACAAGCCAGGACCGGTTTATCATCTTTATGAACGCTTATTCCATATATCCGGGTAACGCATAGATACATTTTGGAGGATTTTCAAATTGAAAGATGGCTATGCAAATATTGTGCCACATTTTAGTATTTTGATACGTAAGTCAAGCCCTGCTTTTATCTGATGGGTTGTAGGAATCGTATTACAGGAATCTGTCTTTCGATCGTTGTACGTCTGTCTGATTTCAAGAAGTGCTATATAATGTGAAAACAGCCTGGCCAAGGCTGTGTGTATTCCTATACCGCTTGACAAACAATCACGACGCTTAAGTCTTCGGTGGTCTTTTGTTCTCCCGTTAGCGGCCTGCGGTGTTTTGGATTTATCACCATAACATGCAATTCCAGTTCTTAAGTCTTCGACAATCGCGCGTCATAATTCCGTAGCTGGCTAAAGGCGGTAATCTCGTTTTCGTAGGAGGAAGCGACTTAATCATTGCAGCTGGGGCTTTACTCTCCAGCCGTTATGAAAGGAACGTTTGCAGTTAGAGGGGGTTGCAACAGGGGTATCCAAGAGTGTCCCCTTGTTTCGAAGAATTCCCAGAGTCATGTTTTGTGTATTTGCAATAATCATCAATCAGAGCTGAATATAGGTCTGTATTCAGCTCAAGTGTTTCCAGTAATGTAGAAATAAACAGATTCAAAGACTTGGTATGTTTCGTGAGATAATTTTCTTATAAGGAATTTTTATTGCCATCTTGTATTAATAGATTCCCGTTTTTCCTTCTGTGACATCATGTTCTATCCTCTACCCTTTTTTAACTTTGAGTTGTGAGAACAACGTGATATATTTGGTGCAGTTTTGATGAAAAAAAAATAAAGAAAGAAAAAACTGGGCGGGTGAGGGGTTTTTTTTTTTTGGCACAAAGGCACAAATTTCTCGTCATCAGTTTGATTATCGATGTCACAAAAGATACGTAAATTTCTCGTCGTCGTCACGTGGTTGAGTGATAACTAAATCACAAAAAAAAAAATCGGTAATTTCTGTTCATCCGATCCTCGCTCATATTTTGACACGTGATAAATGTGTCGTAAAAAGATGTGAATTTGGGTCATCTGTACGTCGCTGATATGACGTGATAACTGCGGCGTATAAGAAGACGTATAGTTGCAACTGACTGACAACTTGCCCTACATCGACGTAAATAAGCACTGAATATGATCAGTGTTTTAAACAACTCGACGCAAGAATGTCATCAATTTGAATACGGAGACGTAGATTCCACGTCGTCAGTACGTTTTATGACGTGATGAATGTATCAATATGTCGCAAAAGACGTTAGGCAGAAATGAGAGGTGGTTTTAAAGTTTTATTTTTACGACGTGCGACCAATCAACCAATTACAACCAATTCAAGACGTCATTCCGTCTTCGGCTTACTATCTATAAACTTTGATAAAATGTTCTACTACATTAAAGAATAGCAGTGCCGTTGCAATTGTAAAAGGTTTCTCTGCATTATGCTTGGCTATGATCGAAACCGCAGCAGGAAGGAACGATTATTGTGCAAACACCATTGACAGTGCTCTGGACCATGATTATAATTACATCGTAATCTCTTCATAATTATCAAATTTCTTCTCTTTTTCTCTCTTGCAGTCATCGGGGATTTCATGACGTTTACTTGACCATGAATGATGCCCACAGGTGGCACAATCTGCTCAGATATCCCATCGTTCTGTACCTCAACTTGTTTGTTGCTTGATAACAGTAACACGTTGGGCAAAATTTACCTATTGCTGCTCTTATCAATCTGTTGCTTGTAGGATCCAGTTCCGGCAAGTATAGGAAACATGGAGACTATTATTAGAATCATTGGGTGCACTGGGTTAATTGGGGCATTGTCGCGCGTTATAAATGAAGTCAATGATGACCAGGCTTGAAAAGTGGGACAGCGATATATAAAATCGATAATGAGACGGATGAATAAATTATAATCTGAGTGCGGGGATGAAGCATTTTGAATGCAAGAAGAGTAACGAGGTATTGCGGGTTTACTCTGTACAAGTATTTTACATGACTATACATCCATTTTAGGTCAGTAGGTGTCTCATACGTTACATGACTACTATAATACCTATCGTCTATCTGATCTCTAAATACTTTGGTGTCCTACTGATTTGTAATCTTAAAAGGAATTTGGAGAGTTGAGGGAAATTTGCACAAATAATGCTGTCCATTAAAAGAGAAAGTATCGGAAAGACAATCATACGACTTGTTTGATGATTGGATTATTATCATATACGTGACCACTATGAAAACAAGAGATTGCTGGTATAACTATCAAAGCAAGAAACCACGGTACAAACAGTTTAGAAGGACGGTAGGCAACGGGGATAAATTGCCTTGTCTCTTATAGGTGATAGGGACAGAATCGCTATACAATGAGGGACTCGTACCGGGTGTGTGCTACCAGTTCTACACATTATATGAATTATGCAGCCCACGAGTCAATGTCAAATTCGTGCCTGTGGAATTCTTGGGTGTCGGTCTCTTTGGATGACCCTCTGGTACCAGGGACCGCGGGATTATGGTCTTGCCTACTCAGCCATGATAGCTCGATAATACAGCTTTTATTTTGAATGCAGCATCTTAGCAGGGCCTAGATGCGCAACCTTGAACAACTATCTATAACCCAATTCCTACAGATCTAAGACGTCTTTCAATTCAATGTTAACATGACATTCTTGATCAGAATCCATACATACATTATGCTGTTGAATATGATAATGATTATGATAATGATAATGACGATGATAAAAATAATGTGACCGATCCGTGTAGACCTGCAAACTTGACGTTAAAGGAATCAAAAGCCCAAGTATAAAATGTGGATTGAGTGAAAGAAGCAATATGAGTAGAATTATAAGATATCAGCCAAAGTTTGAGGAAAATCGGACAATCCCTTCAAAAGTTATAAACTTTTAAAGTTTTTGGTGCCGTCATTGCTAGATAGGGAGACTACCTCACTTTATGACGTCATTGTAGACAACAATATAAAGAAAATACATCGAAAATAAACATTACTTACACTTTTCTAGCATAGAGAATAAAAGAGCACTTGATTTATCTCTTTACAGTATAAAGCAGGGGGAATGATATTCCGCTTAACATAATGTCACTAGCAATTTCATGGAAAGTGTACTTTCATAAAAAATACATTTTGTGGAACTCTCCTTGTACTTATTGTCGTCTTTAGTCTTCTCTCCAGCAGCGAGGTCATCGAAATTCATCGAAATACATAACTTTTGAACAGTATAATGTCCGATTTCCTTAATTTTTCACTGATTATATTCTCCTAAAATTGCTGATTTCAATAAATACATATTCATATTTGGGCTCTGGTTTCCTTTAACAACAATTTTACGTAATATTGACAGAGCTTTCAACAGTATTATGTTTGGCAATGATTCATTCCATCTATATGAAAAGTTTACCTAAGCATGTATAGCGTGAAATCACATTTTCATTTCCCTACTTGTGAATGGAGGATGCAAAGTTGTGCCTTACTCAAGGAAATATTGGTAACAATCAAACATACCAAACAAAAAAAAAAGAAATCAACAAACATTAGATATAGAACAAAGAGCAATGGGGCGTTCTCTTCATTCTCTTTTTTTTTTACACCCTGAAGTAGCTCCCCAACCTTTCAAGACAAGTGCAGAAATGGCAAAGCGACGGGTGGATAATCTGTGTGTATTCCAATCAAACAATGCCGACTATAGGAACACTCAAAGAGCGCGTGGTCGCGATCGACCGGTGATTATGAGCTGATGAGAAAACATGTTTCTTCCTATTATCATCTCAAGGTTGTGATGTAGTTCCCTTGGTCACTCGCGGTCACTTCTCCACGCAGGACAAGAGGATATTAATCACCTGATTCGTTTAAGCAACCCAGTCCCAAATCCGCATTTCTGTGATTTAAGGTTGTATGTTGTATACATGTATCTCTTATAATATTCACGGTTAATGTTCTATATACGCAGCTTTCCCCCCTCAATTTCATATCTTTGTTGTTCACACGTAAACTTCAGTTTTACTTCATTCTTTTTTTTTTTTTACAATACCACTCGATTGCTACATATATAGAAATAGTCTGCCCCAAAATATTCAAGAAGAAAGAACAAGATCTTCATTTAGAAGAAATAAAAAAAAAGTGAAATAACGTTTAGTGATGGAAAATAATATTTAAATGTTTAGTATAATGTACTTTTAGAGTATAACAATTACTTTAGAAGGGTAGATAATGAGCATTTGGTATGTAGTTATAATGGGAGAACCATTCTCAACTAGCACTTGTGCTAACTTTTGGTTCCCCCTTTAACAGCATTATCTTCTGTTTTGGGTTTGTTTGTTTGTTTGTTTGTTTTTTGTTCAGAACATTTGTATATGCATATGATTATGTCTATGTTACATACTTATTCATGTTTTTTTTTGTCTTTTCAGTTATCAATATGTCACAATGAAATTAAATCAAATTGCATCACATGTATTTTTATGTAAGATAAGATAAATATAAGTATGTAAGATATATACGTACGTATGTGTTGTTTGAAGGTTTGCATGGTGAAGTTAATTAGGAAGAAAGATTTGCGGTGACACCATGTGTATGTAGTCCTTAACCGGATCGTTGTTTGGCAGAAGAGCCTAGAAAGAGGAGAAACGAAGAGGGAAGCGACATATGGGGGTTGTGAGGAGGGCAAAAAGTGAAGAGTGGGAGACAGTAATGGGCTAGAAGTTGAAGTTGCACTAGTGGAGACAGTAGAGAAAGGAACACAGAGAGTGGTAAGGAAGAATAGTGTGAGAATCAGGTAAGATGTTCGGACATCGTTAGAAGAGGAAAGATGAAATAGAGGGGAAGAGGAAGAGGAAGGAGTTGAATGCTGGAGAATCATGGAGATAGGGGAGAGCAGTGAAGATTCATGAAACCAAGAGGAGAACGAAGTCGGCGAACAGCTAGTGTGGATCCTAGAATTAAATGCTGCGGAGGGGAAGAAAAAAAAAAAAATTGGAGACGAAATCGATGACAGTTAAATCCTGAAAAGGTTCCTGTGGGAGAAATGCAAAAATAAGAAATTAAAATAAAGTTAAAGTGTAGACCTGAGGAGAGAAGGCAAGAGAAATAACCTGTAAAGAAATGTGTAAATTAAAACTAGTGGTCCTGAAAAGGACCGTTGGGTTGTATGGAAGGAAGAAATAAAAAGAAAAAGAAGAAAAAAGAAGAGAACAGAAAGGAAAAGATAAGTAGTGTAGAAACAGACAAAAGTGTAAGAGAGAGAGAGAGAGAGAGAGAGAGGAAAGAGAAATGAAACAATGAGTAAAGGCGCTGGTAAAAGTAGAGCAAGAAGTCTAGTTATAAGAATAACTAGGAGAACCGAGGAACTTGACGTTTCGGGCAGGTTGACTGTCCTTCGTCAGAAGTGAAGCGTGATCGGAGAAGAGGCGGGCTATGTATGGAGAATGCGGACCTAGATGGAAGAGGTCGGTCGAGGCGGGCTCGCAGGCGGGCTGAGCGTCGGCTGTTGGTGGAGTGTTGCGGTCGTTGATGCGTTCTATTGTTCTTGGAGTGTGTTGATGGCGGAGTACATCTGTGAGGGCGAACTTGGCTGTTGGTAGGTCGTGGCTGGAGATTGGAGTCCGGGTTAGTAGATAGGGTGGGAGCCGGTGGTGTGGATGAATTGTGTCGGTGAGGGCGTCTTCTGGAACCAGCGATGGGTGTGGTCGTGAGTGGAAGGCGTGGTTGACGTCGTGGGCGCTGTTGTGAAAAGGTGGGGGAAGAGATATGAGAGGAAGAAGTAGAAGGGGGAATGTGCTGTGGAGAGAGTGTGTTGTTGTTGTCATTGTTGCTGTTTGATTGTTTGTTGATGAGAGGAAGCCAGATGTTGTTGATTTGGAGTCCAGTATCCTGTGTAACAGTGTCGTGTGTGTGAATTTCTATGGCTTCTCTGATGCGTCGTGTGTTCCAGTTTTTGATGGATGTGATGAGTTTGCTGTCTTCCCAGTTGATGCGATGTTCCGACTGTTGAGCGTGTTTCACGATGGCTGACTTTTCCCATTCCGAACGTCTGTAGCATGTTTTGTGTTCTTTCAGTCTGGTCTCTAGCGATCTCCCTGTTTCACCTATGTAGACTTTGCCGCATTCGCATGGGATACGGTAGACACCTGGTTGTTTGTGTTTGGGGTGCTTGTCTTTGTGTGAGTGCAATGAATTGTGAAGTTTGTTGGAAGATGTATGACGGACCTGGATGTTGGCGGACTTGAAGATGCGTTGTAGTTTGTGCGAGGTGGCGCCGAGGTAGGGAAGATTTACAGTTGTGATGGGCTGTTCCTTGCCTGCTTGGTTGGGATGAGAAGGTGCTTGAGTGTTGATTTTGTGCTTGGGGTATTGGTTGATAGTGGTGAGTGTGTCTGTGATATGTTCGAGTTCTTGTCGAAGATGTTCTTTGTCGCTGATTTGATGAGCACGTCGGACGAGAGCGTTCTGTACTGACTGGCGGACTGCTGGATGATGAAACGTGACCCGACTCCTGCCACCGAGAGGAAACTCAACGCCAAGCTCCTCGAACTTCATCGATCTAATGCCCTTCCTCAACAGCTTTATTTCAGACTCCGTGCCTCCTCCAGCAGATGTCCCATCCTCTTCGGGCAACCCAAAATTCACAAGCCATCAGTCCCTCTCCGCCCCATCATTTCTACACGAGGTTCCCCTTGCTACGAAACAGCCAAACACCTGTCAGACATTCTACAGCCACTCGTTGGCAACACAGAACACCACATTAACAATTCCAAACACTTCATTGACATTCTCTCTCAAATTACTATCAAGCCTACAGACACCCTCGTCAGCTTTGATATAGAATCACTCTTCACCAGCGTTCCTGTCAACGAAGCCTGTGACATCATCAAACAACGTCTCACCGATGACCCTTCTCTTTCTTCCAGAACACAACTCACACCACAACAGATACACGACCTCCTCCTCACATGTCTCAATTCTACCTCCTTCCGATGGAGAGACACACACTACAAACAGCAACAAGGCGCAGCCATGGGCTCCCCCCTCTCACCGATCATTGCCAACATTTACATGGAACATTTCGAAAGTCACGCACTAGCCACGGCACAGCACAAACCTTCACTCTGGCTCCGGTATGTCGACGACATCTTCACCATCTGGCCACACCAAGCAGATCAACTGGACGACTTCCTCACACACCTCAACGAACAACATTCCAACATCTCATTCACAGTGGAAACGGAACACAATCATTCTCTCCCCTTCCTCGATGTTCTCGTCACAAAAACCAACTCTGGCACTTTCTCTCACCAGGTCTACCGCAAACCCACTCACACTGACAGATATCTTCACTACCGCTCCTTCCATCATCCAGCAGTCCGCCAGTCAGTACAGAACGCTCTCGTCCGACGTGCTCATCAAATCAGCGACAAAGAACATCTTCGACAAGAACTCGAACATATCACAGACACACTCACCACTATCAACCAATACCCCAAGCACAAAATCAACACTCAAGCACCTTCTCATCCCAACCAAGCAGGCAAGGAACAGCCCATCACAACTGTAAATCTTCCCTACCTCGGCGCCACCTCGCACAAACTACAACGCATCTTCAAGTCCGCCAACATCCAGGTCCGTCATACATCTTCCAACAAACTTCACAATTCATTGCACTCACACAAAGACAAGCACCCCAAACACAAACAACCAGGTGTCTACCGTATCCCATGCGAATGCGGCAAAGTCTACATAGGTGAAACAGGGAGATCGCTAGAGACCAGACTGAAAGAACACAAAACATGCTACAGACGTTCGGAATGGGAAAAGTCAGCCATCGTGAAACACGCTCAACAGTCGGAACATCGCATCAACTGGGAAGACAGCAAACTCATCACATCCATCAAAAACTGGAACACACGACGCATCAGAGAAGCCATAGAAATTCACACACACGACACTGTTACACAGGATACTGGACTCCAAATCAACAACATCTGGCTTCCTCTCATCAACAAACAATCAAACAGCAACAATGACAACAACAACACACTCTCTCCACAGCACATTCCCCCTTCTACTTCTTCCTCTCATATCTCTTCCCCCACCTTTTCACAACAGCGCCCACGACGTCAACCACGCCTTCCACTCACGACCACACCCATCGCTGGTTCCAGAAGACGCCCTCACCGACACAATTCATCCACACCACCGGCTCCCACCCTATCTACTAACCCGGACTCCAATCTCCAGCCACGACCTACCAACAGCCAAGTTCGCCCTCACAGATGTACTCCGCCATCAACACACTCCAAGAACAATAGAACGCATCAACGACCGCAACACTCCACCAACAGCCGACGCTCAGCCCGCCTGCGAGCCCGCCTCGACCGACCTCTTCCATCTAGGTCCGCATTCTCCATACATAGCCCGCCTCTTCTCCGATCACGCTTCACTTCTGACGAAGGACAGTCAACCTGCCCGAAACGTCAAGTTCCTCGGTTCTCCTAGTTATTCTTATAACTAGACTTCTTGCTCTACTTTTACCAGCGCCTTTACTCATTGTTTCATTTCTCTTTCCTCTCTCTCTCTCTCTCTCTCTCTCTTACACTTTTGTCTGTTTCTACACTACTTATCTTTTCCTTTCTGTTCTCTTCTTTTTTCTTCTTTTTCTTTTTATTTCTTCCTTCCATACAACCCAACGGTCCTTTTCAGGACCACTAGTTTTAATTTACACATTTCTTTACAGGTTATTTCTCTTGCCTTCTCTCCTCAGGTCTACACTTTAACTTTATTTTAATTTCTTATTTTTGCATTTCTCCCACAGGAACCTTTTCAGGATTTAACTGTCATCGATTTCGTCTCCAATTTTTTTTCTTCTCCTCCGCAGCATTTAATTCTAGGATCCACACTAGCTGTTCGCCGACTTCGTTCTCCTCTTGGTTTCATGAATCTTCACTGCTCTCCCCTATCTCCATGATTCTCCAGCATTCAACTCCTTCCTCTTCCTCTTCCCCTCTATTTCATCTTTCCTCTTCTAACGATGTCCGAACATCTTACCTGATTCTCACACTATTCTTCCTTACCACTCTCTGTGTTCCTTTCTCTACTGTCTCCACTAGTGCAACTTCAACTTCTAGCCCATTACTGTCTCCCACTCTTCACTTTTTGCCCTCCTCACAACCCCCATATGTCGCTTCCCTCTTCGTTTCTCCTCTTTCTAGGCTCTTCTGCCAAACAACGATCCGGTTAAGGACTATATACGTACGTAGCTGTTAGTATCTTGCATACTTTAGTAATATCATTGTATTCTTATTTTTAAAAAAATCATGTCATCGTATCTTATGTAATTTCATGTTATCATATTCACATACGTAAAATTTGTTGTTAATAAACTGAACTCAATTCACACAGCAGCCTAACAGATGAATAGATTGGCAACTTATTCTTATATGATTAACATACTTTTTTTTTTCTTAATTTTGTGTTTCTTTTCATAGATTTCTTTTTGAAGTACTTGTGGCAACTCTATAAAAAGTGTGAGCAATATCATATTTCCATAAGATTAAAGTTCTTGCTCCTTCCTTAAATTGGTATTTCGCTTCGTAGATTTCTTTTTGAAGTAACTGTGCAAATTCTCTAAAATAAAGTAAAGCCAATATTGCAATCTTTCTACAACATAACCGGAGGCGCAGTTAAAGTCAAAGTTGCCAATTTGATGAGCATGAAAAAATGATTTGAGCAGCAATAGTACATTATGGTCTTGGCGGGTTAACCCTTTGAGGAGCGAGGCACCGATTTAAACACCTTTGCCATCTTTACGTATATGCAGTGTCATTACCAGTAGTATTCAAAGAGTTAACAACAGCCGCGTGTGTTTTCCAGCTGTCTGGATAACTGCGTTGATGCAAGCATGACCATTCTGTGTGGCCTACAAAAATATATTTACTTGACGCAAATTGCTCTATTTGTTCTCCTTACCAGCGCAGCACCGACGGGGTTGCGAATACCCTTTTAGCGTAGCATCACAAAAGACAGCACTTAACTGGATTCATGTATTTTGAAGGATGGTTTTGTAACTATGTATGTGTGACAGTTACGCACACTTACGAAATGTTGTATGTAAGGTCATCTAACAATAGACGGCCAAATTTGATATCTGAATAGGCAAAAGTGAAACATAGCTTCTCCATCTGTAAAATTAGAAAGAAAACATATCGTAGGCGTGTGATAAAATGATGACTTCGATCCTTAGTCTATTTTTTATGTACAGTGAAGGAACAGAAAATGATAAGTAACAAGGATAATTTATGCTTTAAAAATAGTCATCAAAAGACATCGATGGAAAGAAGTATTTGTGAAAATTTCTCCAAATTCTGCTCCACTTACAACTCACAAACCGTAATATTTCATTTTGGTATCATGCTCTGATTTCTAAATTCGGGCTCAAATCGCGTCAGAAATCTACTGTATAGACGTATCTGCCCTTGCAATGAAATGAATCCTTGCAAAATATATCATCTGCCAACATTAAAATAGGCAAAATCTTTAGCAAAGAAAGCTTATGAAACCCGTCCTTCAGGTTTAGATAGTTATTCTGTGAATATTTTCACAGATTCTCTCACATGCCACTGAAATAAATTGTTTTCAAGCATTCTTGCATGCTTGATGAGAAAAAAAAGAAAATGAAGTATTTTGCTTAATGAAGAATTCCGCTTTATGCTGCTTTATATATCTGCTCTTTGTGTCTTTTTAGGAGAAAGATCCTTTACCTTACATTGAGAAGCCTTTGTCAAGCTGAACGTAAGAAGGTCAAGCTCTTCAATCATTCTCATCACCATCACCATCATCGTCATCACCACCATCATTATCATTATCATTATCATTATTATCATCATCATCATCATCACCACCACCACCAGCACCATCATCACCAGCACCATTGATCATCATCATCATCAACGTCAACATCACCATCACCATCACCATCACCATCATCAACATCATTATCATCACCATCATCATTACCAGCATTAGCAACGATACCAACATCATCACAATCTTTATCATCGTCATCCTCACTTACATTATCATCCCCACCACCGCCATTATCTTTGACATGTTCAAGTAATGAATTTCACCCTTTTCACTCGTTTCCCCTTCTACTTATTTTGCTTATTCCTATCTTTTTTACCCACCCACCCACCCATCCACCCATCCATCCATCATTTCATTCATCAATCCATCGATTGATTCATCATTCATCCATCTACACATCTATCCATCTAGGCCCACGAATCTGTTTGAAAGAGTAAAACTGACATCAGTATAACCTTCTGTTATTTACCAATTTTCTCACCTACATTCACCCCACCCAACAAAGGACTGAAACTTTTCTATCCCCTTGTGTTTGTGTACGTATCGGCAAACTCCTAGACCTACTCGTGATAGTATAGAGGTTTATATAGTCTATAAAACATTACATCATCATACGTTTAATAGGTCAGATTGCACATGACATTAAAACAAAAAGAACGGATATAGTTTCGTCAGTTGCTGATTGGTTTCTAGTAGATCACACTTAACTCAGAAAGATTTATTTATTATTATTATTTTTTAATCACACGGACATTGCATCATTAACATTGATGGCAGCGAATGAGCCAGTAGGAATTAGCCCATGTGCACGTTGGTGCCAATGGCCTTTCTTCACTCTCTCTCTCTCTCTCTCTCTCGTTTTGTTTGGCACTTCGGTTGTGTTCAAAGCGACATAATTATTATAGGCTTGAATTCATGTTCATACAAAGAGTGAACTTATACGCAGGGCATAGCACGTATAATGACTAGAATGGTCATGAACACTTGGGGAAACAGTCATTCAATTGCACTGAATGCAATAACATCCTTTTCCTTTTATTTTTGCAAAATACCGGCCTTACTGTCAGGTTGATTTGCTGACAACCACCATTAATAGGAATCACATGAATAATCATCGCATCAGATATGTTCATCTCAGTGAATTTAAAAATCGACATGGCTGTTGGTACAGATGACATTTTCTGCTCATGTGCCAATTGAAATTACGAACTGGGCCCCATTTCATAAAAAAAAAGGATGTTAGGATAGCAACTCTTGCTGGAATAGTAACTTCCCATAGCAACAGCCAATCGGGAATGCATGACATTTCTTCTCATCCAGCAAGAGCTGCTATCATGTCATCTTTTTATTTTTGTGAAATGGGGCCCTCTAATTTTCAGAAATAGGAGGGGTGAGAAAGGTGTTCAGATGGTAATGTCCTTCACTGTAAAAACATCGGTGTTAGATTTAACACCATGGGTGTTAAATCTAACACCAATCAAGCTTCAATAGAGGACCACACCCACAGGTGTAGAAAATGTATTGTGACGGTGTTAAAAAGTGTTCACCTGGCACTTCGTGGTGTTAATTTGACACTGTGGCTGGTGATATTTTTGACACTGCGCTAGAATTAATTCATTAATGACACCGCATGGTGTTGATTTGATATTGGTGGTGTTAATTTCAATGGTATAACACCCGTCCAGCTTCAATAGCAGACCACACCAACTGGTGTTACTGTAGTGTAAATGTATTTACACATTTTTTTCAAAAATCAAGTACTTTATCGGAAAATTCTTCATTGTCTTGTTGAAGTTCAGAATTAACAAGAAACTCAGTTACTAAGAAACTATTAAAAAAACAATTTTATATTTCGAAATGACACCCGGAGGTATTAATCTAACACCATGAATGAGCACCGGAAATTTAACACCAGCTCGGTGTTTCATATTTAACACCGGACTTTTTGCAGTGTTGAAGCATGGTAACAAAGCACCTTGCTTCAATGGCAAAATTATATATACTTTTGCCAACAGTGGAAGTAGTCATTGACTGACCATCATCACACTAGCCCGATACACGTAAAATCTACACAGTCAAGAAAATGAATTGGCTGCAGCATGGTAAAAAAAAAAAAAATCAAAATCAAAATATGCATACAATGCCTTGTATCTTGTAGATCAAATCATGTCGCTCAGAACGCATGAAAACGTCATGCTCCTATTTTCCTCCACCACTTTGCCATTAGTTCGGGCGCTAATTGCAAATTCACGCTTGGCGCGAGGCAAACCGTGTGTTAAAGGCCCCTAAAGCCGGTTGGCAAATAATATCATATCACCATGCAAAGGAATCCGTCCATCAGAGACCTATGGTATCTATTTACAGGAAACTTTAATCCGCCAAAGTAAACGTGGATATACTAATTCACTGTTTCTAGTTTGTTTCTCTTGAACTCATGAATATTTGCTCTATACGGACCACACCATCAATTTGCTAATAGTGTTGGTTGCAAAGATGAACGTGCTCAATTCACGTTCCCCTTATACAATATGGAATTTTATCAATTCATCTTTTGCACATTTACAACAAGAAGGGATGTTAATTGATGACAACTTGTACTATCTGGTAACACACATAGATGATAAAGACCACTATGGATAAAAATGGAAATCAATGTAGTGATGACAATGGCATTTTACGCACTCACTTAATTCTCCTGCTAAGATGTGAAAGACATTGCGAGAACTTATACGTACTTACATCTCAAGAAAATTAAAGTACATGGTGCGTGAATCTGTGTAAACAAATCGAATGTGCCTACCAGTAGAGTACAAAAGATTCAGCATATAGCAATAACGACCGTGGAATTATTTTATAGGAGTCCATTGAAATACTGCGACCTGGCATCACTCGAGAAGTTTGCTGTCCTCACTTTGGCAAAGGGAAGCAAGTGACGATCAAGCCAAATTTCATGATGAATCGTTTTGACACTGGACTATAATGATCAGCTTGGGGGTTTACATACAGAGTTGTTTTTTTTTTTTAGCAACTTTGTGACTTAGTTCCTTTAGCCACAGTAGGAAGAAATTTCTGTAACTAACAGTTGAACTCGTATTCGATAATGGCAGATATTTTGTAAAATGATAAGAAAGACAAGAATGTCCTTCATGGACCTTGACCACAGAGAAGAGTTTATCATCTGCGCTAAACGCAAGTAAGTTTTCATAGTCACACAGTCATATCTGTAAGGTGTCCACTACTAGCATGTACACATTAAAAGCAAATATGTGCACACTTATGATATAGTATCATCATATTCCGCATCACAAGCAGAATATTTTATTTTTATTTTTGGCCAAGAAAGATATCAATGAATAATGCATGGCTAGTTTTGTATGACTAGTTTTGTCAGTAAAATTCTTGTTATTATCAGCAACTTTTGAATATCATATGTGTATATTATGTAGGAGATAAGGGGTAGACAGACAGACAGTCAGACAGACAGACAGACAGACAGACGGAGGCAAGGAGGCCATAAAGTATTCGCCCTGCATTGATTTCTACTCAGAGGACATTTTATGCGAACTCACCGTGCCGACAGTGGACGGCCCTCGGTGGGCGATTTGGCCCTCTCGTCTCTTGGCGACGTGGGACGCGACATTTTCGTCCTGTCGCAGCGACGACGATGGCGAAATATTCAACCCCAGTAAAAGCGGAATATCGCAACCGTCTTGAAATATAGAATACTAAATCAAAACATGTGTATGTCCCGGCCGAGAGGCAGCTATAGCGTAGCTGTAAGTCCACCAGTGAGCGGTCACCTTTTTTTTTTTCCCCTCCAAAGGTGCCTTGATCGAGCGTGACACGGGGGAAGAGTACGTCCTTCCGTGATTTCACGCTACTCAAAAGAAATCATTATGCTACCCACTCTCACCGAATGGTATTGGATCAAAGCTTGCATAACAGTCGTTCCGTCGTCTGTGCAAACACCGCTCCAGGCGGTTTCTCCCAGAACGTCTCATACTTTGGAACAGACAGACGATTCCGAAACAGCTTGCTTGGCGGATGCACTCCACAAGAACATTTGAAGGCTCTATCATGACTAACATTATTTGCTTCTTTGGTAATCTTGCACACAGTTTTTAGAAAGTTATGTAGCTCTTTGTCTTGGTCTTGGTACCTCTTGGTCTTTTTGTGTGATGAACATGTGAAACAAGTGTTTCAACGAAGAAGAGAAGTGAAGAAGTTTGGCTGCAGATGTAACGTATAAAGAGAAGAAATGCAATTACGTTCACATCAGAGTAAAGAATCATATATAACTATTTGACATTTTGATAAGATCGCTTCAAATGTTTTTAAGTACAGAAACAAAACAAATGCTTCTCTTTTTTCTTTACCCGATCCAAATATTTTGAGAAATAATGCTTTAACTTCAGCGCACTTTCAAACGAATATTCCTTATTTTTGACTTCGACTTTATTCGCATTATATATGTTGTTCTCGCTCTAGGAAAGTGCTAGGTGATGCCACGAAAAGAAGTTTTCGGAATTTATATTCTACAACGAATATAGTTTGAGTAACCTGCCATACCAGTTATGTAACTCATCATCATGATTCTCTATTCAAGAAACATTAAATTGGAAGGCCGAGAAAATAACATCGTTCGCCTAAATTATACATAAAATCATATAACGACTATGGATGTCAAGCTTTCTCATATTATTGAGGATATATTCAGTTTCATTCGAAATGATACGTATGCGTGTGAAATATTGAACCCTTCCCTTTCACATGATTCGAGGAAAAAAAGTGGGTAGATTATAATCTAATCTACCCACATTTATGTGCGTGCACAAATTGTAAAGGTATATTGTATTCATATTTCTTTTATCGATTTTTGATGTATAAGCATAATATGACATTTCTTCTGTGGGATTATTCCAGATGTTTCGTCACCCCTCGTCCTGTTTTATGTCTATTGATGTAATAACGTCAAATTACAAACAATAACTAAAACACACAAAATGGCAAAGACAACGACGCGTAAGACTGCTGAATGAGAATAATCCTATTTTTGAAAGAAAATTAAACTTTCAAAATTCTTCGGTGCAGTATTGAAAAAAAAAATTACAACATTTGAGACCGTAATATAGTAACCAGTTGCCAGGTACGCAGTTATTCACCTTGATCGAGGAGAAAATATTGGTTGACATTACTTTGCCCGAGGACGACACAACAGGCGCCTTGACGGAATTCGAACTTCGGACGTCCAATTAGAATATAAGGTATACCTATTATCAAAATGCAATGCATTTAGAGAACAATATGACCTTGATCTTCAGAATAATGAGGCAAACTGCTTACAGTCTTGAGTTTGGCGTGGAAAAATATACATACCTTTTCAGTCCATTGTTTCAATTTCTGTACGAAGCCATATAATAAGCGTATCATAAATGGATGAAATAGCGATCAAAATAATGTTCAGCAACGTGCACAGTATAGCCCACTCGCAAACATTCGCGCATGTCCATAATCAGGGCAACAGTTCAAATTTGGCACTTAAAACAGCTGTATAATTTCTATAACGCTGGTTTAAAATCATTGCCTTCCCTTTTTATTTTGATAACTTAAGAAAAAGTAGCTTTCTTTCCAAGGAATGTAGGCCTACATTCTTTGTATTGTCATATGATTGTGCAGGCGCTTTGTCGTAAGTAATTAATAGGGAGCTTTAGATTTTAGACGCGCGGACGTTCAAAGAGAAAAAAAAAACATGGTCTGAGCGTGCGCAGTAGCGCACGTCAAGTTACTGCGCACGCTCAGATCATGTTTTTTTCTCTTTGAACGTCCGCGCGTCTAAAATCTAAAGCTCCCTAATGACTGAAAACGAGACTCACCATGGTGGGGGTACATTCTGGAATGTATAAAGCAAAGAAAGAAGGTAAGGATGTCAAAACATCAGCGTCACAGCCTACTGAGCTGTGACATACTGAAGAACAAGGCCATATCATACAAAATAACATAAACACCATATGCGAGACCAGTATGCATGCACCCATTTTACAGTATGTCCCCAAAAAAATTATATTCGGATTTTTCATTGATAACACCCAATTGATTAAACCGTCTAAATGCTACTTCATGGTCTTATCTTAAAACATAACATCTTAGCTCTATTTTGCAGAAAACCCCATTCAATTTGGTTGAGCGGTCACAGAGAAATGTGGATTGTTGTAAAGCTTGTCATGAGTCTAATTCTTCCAAGTTTAGCACTTCGATATCAATATTAATGTTTAAACACAATATACAGAACTTGGAGGGAAGTGATTCTTGACATGCTCTGCAAAAATCCTCGTTTCTCTTTGACCATTGAAGCAAACTGAATGGGGGTTTTCTGTAAGATGTAGGCAATGACTTATTTCATACCCTTAAATTGTGTTTGGATTGATTCACTGCTTTCAAAGTTATCGTTGCAGAGGGTACCGTGGTATTTTTTTTTTTTGAGGGGGGGGGGGGGGGACATACGGTATTGCTTCCGAATTATTGATAGACACACGTATCAAGATGTGCATATTTGTTCCATGTATTACAAAATGATGCATCTCTTATGTCTTAATGTCATTTAAATGTTGTTAATGTAATTGTATTGTACGTATATCCAAAAAAAAAAAAAAAAAAAAAAAAAACCCACACACACACATGCGGACCAAAAATACCATGATATGGACAATAAATGATTGAAATGAAATGAAATTAAAGAAATGAAATGAAATGAAATGAACTGAAATGTTTGAAATGAAATGAAATGAAATATAGAAACATAACTCTCTGGGCAAATGATGGTACAAGCAGGTAAGTTTGTAAAGGAAAAGGGTAACGTGGGGTATGATTCAAATACCTCGATTGTCATTCTTGCATTTATATCCTTTTTGGTCTTCTTCTTGTTATCCTTTTGTAGAATTTTCTTTGCATCGTTGTTCTTATTAGCGTGTAATGATCACGACTGTAATGCTCTGTATTCATCTTGATCGCCATTCTATTTTAAATCAAGATTGTAAGGACTGTGTTGTCTGTTTAAGGAGCTCCGGATCAAGGGAGGGTGTTAAGGGGATTTATTGATGCTAATTTTAGGATAAAAACATGGGATTTCTTCCCCGTTAGACAGCCAAAAGTAACTTCCTGTTATTGAGATTCTGAGATTCTCCATTTCTTTATGTCCCCAATGCCCTACTTCTGAAGGAACCCAGTCACGCAATATGCATTTTTCCCCTTTTCTTTATCAGAGTAGAAAGGGATGGACAACGTGTTGCGTAATCACTGCTACCGAACGCAGATTTGAGTTGGGCAGGGGAGCTTCCGACCTCTTAGACCAAATAGATCCTTATTGTGCTCCGGACAATGATTCCGTACACTCTACGGCCTTCTCCTACTTGCTTTACTCGGTCGCTATGGCGACGGGCGACGCTAAGATTTTCTCGAGTCTTTGTCTCGACTGGACCAGATTTAATCAGAGCGCCGTGGGTTGATGAAGAAATGGCTGGATATTCGGGCCATAGACTAGATGACGGGATGAGTGTGCACCAGATCTGTCGGAGGTGTGCCGGTACTGGCCGGGGGTCAGTGCAGACACCGCGGATCTTCTTTCTCATTGAGAATGCTTTGGATTTTCCTGGATGTTCTCTCTGTCCCTTACTGGCTCAAGTTCGTCGTGCCGCCTTGAGTCATTAGAACCGAAGCCCTTCGTTTGACTGATGTGTTTCAATCAGACATTTAATAATTATATCTTCCACGTCAACTTCACCAAAATGCCACACGTCTATATGAGTTAAAACCTTATACATTGTATATGAAAACTTGTCCAATATTGATATTTTAGGGAGCTAAGCATCAGCTACAATAGAAAACAAATGCTGTATACATTCTGCCTCGATGGGCTTGGGGATTTTTTTTTTTTAAATCCAGATTGTACCACTATGATAGTGATGATGATCATGATGATGATAGTAACAATAAGAATAAAAATTAAATGGTAATAACATTGATAATAATAGTAATAATGATCATGCTACTAATAATGGTAATACTAACAATGATATTGAAAACAATGATAATGATGACAATGAAAATAACGATTCTGCTAAATGTGATCAAAAGTAAAAGTGATGCAAAAACTGTCTAGTTTCTATTCTGTTTTGTTCCAGTCTTGTTTGCTGAGGTGTGGACGGTTATTGCTATCACACTAAAACGTGTCAATATTTGGATTAGTTTGGATTCGCCGTGCCTTACACGGCGTGGCACCGGTATGGGACAGAATCGACGCAGACAGTTTTACACCCTTTATCTAGCAGCTTGTGCTGGAGGACGCCCTCAGTCGGACTTTGTTGCTCCAAGTTTATAATTGATGTTACCGGTACTCACGGATTCGCTCGAAGTATATAGACGAATCGCCGGAGGGAACCGTTGTTTGTATGCGATCTTGCGGTAAAATTCAATACTCAGCTGACTGGAGTGTCTTTTGCAGAATGAAAGGAACATGAGATTTCATCACATGTTAAAAAACATGAACAAGTAACAAACAAAAAAGAAAGAGAAAAGGAATGACAATCCGTTGTGGATCAATGGGCAAGACCAAGAACTAATTAAAGGTCCTTTGTTCGAGTCCTCTATGACAGCATAAGCGGATGTGCCCTTATAAGTAACTTTATTTCCGTGTCATTGATTAATCCAACAATCTGACAATAATATTGTTTCTTAACGTGTGATTGATTCTTCCTTGGCTTCTTCGTACAAACACAACAACAACAACAACAACAACAACAACAACAACAAATGTAATACTGATAAGAATTCAAATGATTATTTATAAAAAAAAAACCCCAACTAGGAACAGATGACGCAGTGTGTAATTAATCTTGCATTTATTGCTCATTTTTGTTTGCTTGTTGTTTTCTTTTTCTTTTCCTCTTCTTGCAGGACCTACCCCTGATTCGGGTTCCATGACATGAAGTAATAATGATTTTCTGCTACAAAAGAATTGCGCACTACAGACACAGTATGATGAGATAAACACAAAAATCTAAAGCCGTCTATAACAACTGCAGTGTCGACCTTTCTTGTCCTGACAGTGAATTATTTTCATGTTTTACAAAATGCACGCTTCCGATCTGTAATGTTACAAGCTGAATAGCGCCGTTGTATCAAGAAGCACGGTGCCAGTAAAACCACTTTTTTGTTTCCTGCCGTTGGCGCAAGATGAACACTAGTCCAAGCTTGCGATGTATTTTTAGCCACTTATCTAGTTGATTACCTCTCAATAGGTGGCGCAATTCAGGAGTTGCTAAGCGGTGTGGTTGTCGACCCTAGAGTATAGTGCTATGACTACTCATACTTCAAGGCCCTGTCACACCTTTCCGGGCAACCCTTGCGTGCGACTTGCGAAGAACAATTATTACTACCCGGAGGTCCCCGCAGATGACCCGCACATGACAGTACCTAGCACGTATCTAACCCGTCCGAGTTGCCCACGCAAGTCCTATTCAACCGCAGCCAAGCCGGTTGTTGACCACCACATCACACCGACCGGCCAGCCACGCGGCTCTTCAGAATCGCGCCATCTATTGACGGGCAGTAGAACGTCAGACTAGCTACCGTAGATGCAGACTTATGATACACCAGCTGAGTCAATTAGAAATTATAGGTCTACCACAATTCTGAGTACGGTGTACGCCTGTTGCCAAGTAAATCCAAAAGCACACGCAGGAAACAACAACAACAAAAAAATAAATAAAACAAAACGGTGATACCGAGTACCCATATACGCTGTTTCAAAATGCATAGGCCTATATCTATTGTATACAGACTTTGTCTTAAACGCAAACAGAAAGACTGACCAGAATGAATATTATTTATTGGTGGAAAAATTGAGCAACGAAAATGAAGCTCAGTCGGTTCTATAGCTCAGTCGAGCACCGGGCTAGCATCCGGAGGTCTCGGGTTCGAATCCCGATGGAATCCCATTTTCTTTGCTCAATTTTCCACAGACTTTGTCTTCTTAGATGTGTGTGTGTTATTTAGGTAATACGTCAGTTATACGATCACCTTCTGTATCTGTATGAATTCTTCTTCTTTTTTTATTTCTTCCTCGTCACATTCTTGGACAGAGGTGAAGTGAAAAAAGTCTATCAACTTCAAATTAACGTTATCTGTGTATTATGTCCTATTAAGGACAATCAATCATCTTTGTCAACATGATCAGTCATCGGGACATCAGTATGACGTAGTTTTAAAAATCATGTTATCCTCGACTATACATTCATAAACGGAAAGCAATTAAATTTACTTGTCATATATTTCAATGTGTCATTAATTTCAGTACGCACTATGCCTAACAATAGTTTATTTATGTACTGACCTAGGAATAGTTTACACCTGACACATTGCATAACCTTTTGAGTCACCCTTTCGTCTTATCCTGATGGAAGCACCCCCTCCCCCTTTATGGCCGATATACATGGCACTAGATAGTTTGCGTTTTAAAACTGAGCAGACTATAGGTCTGTAACAGATCTCTTCTTGAACACTGCACGGAATTGCACAATGAAATCTATTTTAACGGAGTACTAAAGCCGACATTGATTCACCCCTTGAAATCTGTTTCTTCGAAAGTGAAACGCACTCACAAATAATTACAAACGTCTAGCCGGGAAATGTATAAAAGTTCAATTTTGGCCACCCCCTAGATCATCCGCCATTGCAAAATCAAAACTGCATTCATACAATGTACTTACTAATATAGGACTGTATTAGCCCTATCACTTCTGGTTCTAGAGAATTTAAAGGGCGGTGAGTTAGCTCAGTCGGTATTAGCGCTGGTCTGTCTTACGATTCAAAGGACCTCGATTCGATTCCGGGTCCCACTGTTTGTGTGTAATGATACCGTCCCCTCTAGTAAGAGGTATTAAAAACACTCTGTACTTCAGATAGGACATTAAATGGAGGTCCCGTGTGTGAGAGTCACGGTTCATGTACACAAAAGATCCCATTTCAACTATTCATGGCAAAGTGCAGGGTGTTTAACCAGGTGAAGTGATCCCACCTTTACATCCAACTGAACCCCAAACCATGAAAGATCAGTTATTGCAGCTGAATATGGGCTATCCAGCCATAAATTATTTTCAGATGGAAATGAAACAAACAAACAAACAAACAACAAAAAACAAAATGAGATGCCCCAACTTCACTGCCGTCCGACCCCCCATATACAATAATCCTATCCGGCTTTGCAAAGTTTCCGTTATATCTGAATGAAAGGGTATAGACCTATGTTTAGAAAAAACGTGAATTATCTTACAAACACAAAAGAGGTAATTTGAGCACTTTACAGACCATGACTTGCATATTGCAATAACGCCCATATATGCCAACACTTTCCACACCATTTTTGTATAATACCCCGATGTGGCTAACCACAAGGTTAAGCAAACTGGTCTCATATAGTTAAAGAATCAACATTATGGACGTCAATTTTACGGCGTTTTGGTCATGAAACCAAGTGGAAGGGCGTTCAACAGATTCCATTGGTCAGTGTTTGTGGGTGACTGTGAGATCAGTCGTGTGTAACCATGCGTTGGACCTAGTAACGCTCTTTTCATTTCCACCACATGTTGTGATATGACAAGTGCAACAAATCACGAATTTCACGAAGTGCACGTATCGGATCGCAATCTGATGATTCCGACTTATTGGGTCAACTATCAGGTGACCAACATGTCGCGCGTGATCGTCATCGGACGATCTTGCCTCATCGGATCACCCAGGTCTGACACTGACCTGATAGTCTTCCAACACAAGGCGGATCCATCCGACTGCGATCCGATACAATTTGGTGGGTGGCCGGAAGTGATAACCTTTGCTTTTGCTGTTGTAACGTGACACAATAATATTGTGTCACGTTACAACAGTATCACAGAAAATAATATAGAACAGAGTACATATTATGTACTCTGTTCTATAGCGCCTTGAGTATCTTTTTTAGGTAGAACCTCACATTGACAACCAACAGAGCACTGCTATTGGTGCGATCTGTGAAAGGACTGAGGAACCGTTCAATCACGGAATCAATCAGGCAGCAAAAAAGGTTAACACAGTTTACTTATAACGATGAAAAAGAGTAGCATGGCCTATGACTGTGTCAAATGCTTTTTGAAATCATAATACTGCTATCAGTATGAACAATCCTTGGTGAAGGGTGCATTTAAGGCAGTATTTAAGTTAAAAGGATTAAAATCTAGAAAGCATTATTTATTTAGTTAGTTATTTTTTACTTTCTAAATTTCGAGTATACGAGTCGTATTACCTCACCGTCATCAAGATTGTTTCAGATATTCTATTTAAATACTTAACAACACTGATTGGTGTATGTATCTAAATGGTTAGTTATTTCCTCGTTATCGTGAATTTGTCCACCTTCGGAATCACCTGTCTTCCATTTTTAAATATCAGTTCCTATTTCTGCCGAAGGATGAGGTTGAGCGATTTCCACGCCTAGAATTTTTCCCACTGTTTTTTTTTTCATGATATTACTGGTAATTAATGTATTCTCCCTTCCCTCTACGAATTTGAGATGTATGAGAGCCTGTTTCGTAATGACGTATCATGTTTTTTTCAGTCACTAACAGGTAAGCCTGATTTCTTTGTCAACACTTTTGAATCACTAAATCTCAAAACTAGTGATATCAAGCTCTGAGTAAAGTGCATGCTCTTTACATGCTCTTTGACATCTCATAGAGTGGTTTCTGAATATCTCCCAAAACGTTAAAAGCTAAATCCTTACCTCAACCAGAACTGTACACACCCTTTAAAACCTTAAATATGGAAACTTGTCCGAATTGATATTTCGGGGTTAAGCATCAGTTACAGAAAACAAATGCAGTATACATTCTGCCTCGATGAGCTTGGGGATTTTTTTTTCTTTCATACAGATTGTACCACTATGATAATGATGATGATAATGATGATGATAGTGATAATAAGAATCAGAATTGAATGATTATAACAGTTATCATAAAATAACAATGATAGCTATAATAATGATCATGATACTAGTAGTGATAATGATAACAATGATAAATAATAATAATAATAATGACGAGAATGGCGATGATAATAACGATTCCCCTAATTGTGATTGAAAGTAAAATGATGGAAATGATTGTTTTTGTTTTGTTCTAGTCTTGTTTGCTGAAGTTTGTCACCTGTGACATAACTGATTTTACCTGGAGGAGACTTGCATACTAAACTTTTTTGCAGTGAACTGTTATTGTTATCACACTATAAACAGATAGACGTGTCAATATTTGGATTAGTTTGGACTCGCCGTGCCTTACACGGCGTGGCACCGGTATGGGACGGAATCGATGCTAATTCAACGTATACAGTAAAAGTTCTTTTAACTTAGCAGCTTGTGTTGGAGGACGCCCTCAGTCGGACTTTGTTGCTCCAAGCTTATACGGATTCGCTCGAGATATAGACGAATAGCTGGAGGGAGCCGCTACCGTTATTTGTATGCGATCTTGCGGTAAATTTCTAAACTCGACTGTCTGGAGTGTCTTTTGCAGAATGAAAGGAACATAGAATTTCATGGCATGTTAAAAAACAAGAATAACAAACTAACAAAAAACAACAACAAAAACAACAACAACAACAACAACAACAACAACAACAACAACAACAAAAAAACACACACACAAAAACAGAATGACAATCCGTTGTGGATCAATGGGTAAGACCAAGAACTATCAATTAGATAAGGTCATTTGCTCGACTCCCCTAGCATCAGAGGTTATGCCCTTAGGCAAAGAACTTTATCTTCGTTCCAATGATTTATCCAGCGATTCATGATTTCTTGATAACTTTTAATTGATCTTCCCTAGGCAGCTTCGTACAAAGAAAATGTAATGGTGATAAAATCTAAGTGAAATTTACTTTGTAAATAAATAATAAATAAATTATAAATAAATAAATAAATAAATAAATAAAATGAATGAATGAATGATTGAATGAATGAATGAATGAATGAATGAATAAATAAATGAATGAATGAATGAATGAATGAATAAATAAATAAATAAATAAATAAATAAATAAATAAATAAATAAATAAATAATATATATGGAAATGTCTAGTTATTCTTACAATTCTTGTGTGTGTGTGTGTGTGTGTGTGTTTATTTTTGTTTACAAGATTTCTGTTTCTTTGTCTTGGAGAGCCAACCCCTGACTAAGATTCCATAATAAGAAGTAATAATGCTCTGCTACAAAAGAATTGCACACTAAAGACACAATATTATGCGACAAACACAAACATCTAAAGCTATCTTTAACAACAGTGTCCAATGATCTTTTTTGGCCTGAGAGTGAATATTTTCGTGTTGTACAAAATGCACGCTTCCGATCTGTAACGGTGCCAATAAAACCACCTTTTATTTCCTACATTTGGCGCAAGATGTACACTCGTCTAGCTTGTGATGTATTTGTAGCAACATTTCAATCGATTACCTGATAAGGGCGTTAAGTTGCCACTAAACCCTAGTGTTCAAGGCAACTTAACGCCCTTCTCATTCTCAACAGACTATAGATGGCGCGATTCTGTGGAGATACTAGGCGGTGGATGTCGACTTGAGAGTATGCCTTTACTATGACTACTCATATTGTGCTTTGTCGACCCCCACGCGGCCAGCAGCTCTTCAGAATCGCGCCATCTATTGGCGGGCAGTCAATGAATTAATACGTCATACTAGCTTCAGTAGATGCAGACCTCCACCAGCTGAGCCAGTTGGAAACTATACCACAATTCTGAATACGCTGTTGCACAACACTTAGTAATTTGATATCATACCGACATTGCCTTGTTAGATGTGTACGTTATTGAGGTGAAGTGGTCCCACCTTACATCCAACTGGACCCCATGGAAGACCAGTTATTGCAGTTGAATATGGGTTATATCCAGCCATATTCTCGTATGGAAATGAAACAAACAAACAAACAACAACAAAAAATGCTCCAACTTTACCCCAGTCCGAATCCCCTTCCCCCCTCCCTTCCCTTTGGACTTGGTGCCCCTTTAAGCGAAATGTTACTCTTTTTATCCAAGGGATGCTACCTGCCACGTTTGGTGAAAATCTGTTACAGGGTTTTCAAGAACCAGATGAAAATGAAAAAGTCCCCTTGAGCATACCTTCATCCGCCATGGCGATCTAGAAACTACATTAATAGGCTAAAACTTACCAATGAAGCACTGTAGCTCTATGACTTCTGGCTCTAGAGAAGATTTTTTTTTCTTCCCTAGACAATCCCTTAAATTGGGGCCTTTGCATTTACGTCTTATTCCGGGACAGAGTGTTTTGCCTCTAACCAGAGGGGCCGATGCGATTACACACACATTATTGCTCACTAAGACTCGGGAATCGAACCCGGGTCCTTCGGATCCAGAGGCAGACGTGCTGCCGACTGAGCTAACTCACCGCCCTCCCAACGGGATCCAAGCTTGAAAATCGTAGCAAGCAAAAATATAACTGCAAAATATTCTAATCTAATAAAACAAGCAGCAGCTGAACGAGAATGGAAGTAAGTAGCGCCGGACACGTTCTAGTCACTCATTCAGTTATATCCTTGAAAACATGACCTTAGGGTCGAATATAGACGTTGTGAATCTCATATTTCATAACAGCAGAAAAGAAACTTAAAGGAGACCTCCGGATGATTTTCAGACTTTTACATATGAACAACTATAATTTGGTTATACTTGGTTTAGCGTTTCAAAATTTATAGTGATTGGGATGAAGAATAAGAATGTTTTCAAAATTTATAACAAATCACGATGAACAAGGATGATGACATGGCAGCCTCACTACAAGAATGCATTAGTAGGAGCTCAAGGAAGCAGAACAAAAGAAGGAAGCATGCATAAATTTTACACAGGTGAACTTGTTAAGCACATGGTATTGTAATGGTATTCCATTGCTACATTTCTGAAATATGTGAGGCTCCTATCTCATCAGCACTGTTCAGTGTAATTTGTTTCAGGTTTTTAGAACATTTATTTCTCTGCTCAAGGACCACAATGAATTCCACAAATCTTTACATGGAACTGTAGATTTATGAACTTCATGATGTGAAATTATGAAAATCGTCTGGAATGCCCCTTTAACGTCTTAAATGTCTTACAAAGTAATTAAACATTTACCTAAATAATCATTCGCATGATTTGTTATCCGTAGAATTACAAAAAGAAATAGAGAAAATGAATTTTACATCGGCGAATTAATGAAAAAATAATAATTTATCAACACAACACTAGGCCTTATTGACATGGAATATAAAGGGAAGTTTCTATACTTAAAAGGCCTACTTATTTTCCTTCCTTCAATATGCACAGAGACATGAATGCATTTTTCTTTGGATATGCGCTATATGACTGTGGTTGATTATCATTATTATTATTATTATTATTATTATTATTATTATTATTGTTATTATTAATAGTGTTATTATTATTATAACTATTATTATTATTATTATTATTATTATCATTGTTATCATCATCATCGTCGTCGTCATCATCATTATCAATGGCACCTCAAAAAGAAAACGTTTTCGTATATACAATAATCCTATGGCTTTGCGAAGGCCATTTAGTTTCCGTTAGATCTGAGTGAATAGGTAGTCGTATGGTTAGAAAAAGGTGATTACACAACCAATGGCTTGCATGTTGAGTTGAGTTTTAGTTTATTTATCTAACCACGGTAAAAAGCTTGCCATCAGCTGTAAGCTGGTTGTTTTTTTTTTTTTCCAGCAAGGCCGTGAAATGATAACAAAACATAGAAATCATACGATGAAGAGAATGCAAATATATACACGAAATAGTCATTACAAACGAACGCCAAAAGAAAAAAGAAAAAAAGTCACAAAGTATACAATGTGTAACATGAAAAGTATAAACAGTGAACAAAAGAAATCAATATGAGAACGGAGGAAAAGAATTATACAAAAATATGCAAAGGTTTGAAAAATGGGCAATCATTATATCACAGGGCAAACAGATTAAGATGCAATAACGTTGCAATAACGCCCATTTGCCAAAAAATGTCCTCCTCATTTTTGTGTGTGGGTAACCACAAGGTGAAGCAAACTGGCCTATGGACGTTAAGTTTACGGCGTTTTGGTCATGAGACCAAGTGGAAGGGCGATCAACAGATTCCATTTGTCAGTATTTGTGGGTGACAGTGAGATCAGTCGTGTGTAACCATGCATGCGTTGGACCTTAAAGGGATGGTACAGTATTGGTGGAGATGAGAATTGGGCTTTTGAGTTTTTGCGAGATACCAAGAAAATACTTATGAAATAGTACAGAGTGTACCATTTTAAGAGGAATTCAAAGTTTCTTTGATGAAAATCGGGTTCGGAATGACTGAAACATTCAAAAATAAAGTAATACAAAGCGATAGTATAATAAGATGTGGGTCCCTCACTTTATTAGAATCGCTCTGCTTTGGATATTTCAGCCATGTCAAAACCAATTTTCATCAAATAAACATTGAATTACTCATGGAATATACATGCTGATATTTCATTAGAGGTTTCTCATTATCTCACCAAAAATGTTAGAAACCTTAAATTAAGTCTCAACCAAAACTATACGTTCCCTTTAACAGTCTTTTCATATCCACTACATGTTGTGATATGACAAGATCAACAAATCACGAATTTTACTTGCTGTCATTTTCTTTGTTTAGTTTTTCAATCAAAAGATGAATCGTAAATTTGTCATCACATTTCTTTTATCATTTTTTCTACCCCAATAAAGCTACTCCGTATGGATTATAACCCTCTTCCACGCAGATTTTTCTTTTTTTGGTCATCGGTCACTCATCGGAAGCAAAGTTTGTTCCTTCCGGGCGGCAAACCACCAAAGTGTATCGGATCACAATCATTCTGTTGAATCCCACTTAGTTGGTTGACTATCAGGTGAATGTCAGACATGTTGTGCGTGATCCTCATCGGACAATCTGCCTCATCGGATCACCGCCCGACATGTCTGACACTGATCACAAGTCTGATCCATAGGACTGCGATCTGATACACTTCGGTGGGTGGCCGGAAGCGATAAACTTTGCTCCCGATGAGTTCAGTTCAGTTTCAGTTCAGTTTTTATTTCTGCATTTCAAAATCAATACAAATCCACAAATCAACAAAATACTTACATAGTCATTTACACAGCTAATATTCGTAACGTTTGGATCTTACATACATTTTTTTTTTCAAGAACGAATATCATATATGAAAGGAAGCAATAGGAAATGATAAAAATGAAATGCAGGGGACCATCATCATAAGCTAAGCTTGACGAGGAAGATGGCCCCATGACGAGGAAGTGACCGATGAGAGAAAATCTCTGTGGAATGGGTCTATTACTCTCTTAACTTGTAATGTCATCAACAATATAAGGTCAGGTGAAAAATAACAGTTATGGTACTAACGTCATGCACCTTGCTTGGACTTAGCCAATTATGCATAAAAATGCGCAATAGCAAGATATAGATCTTGTAGAATAACACATCCAAACCTTTCTGGTGACCACTGCTATGTGGAAAATGTTCTATGATTGCGAGTGCCGAATCGGAACAGATGGGTTGTAAAAGCACATTTCTTTTGTTTTCCTTAATCAATTGTATTGAAAACAAAAATGTGACATTGGAAGCGATATCTTATTTGACCTGAACTGAATTTGAATGACAAATAATTTCCTCGATGACAGTGAAGTTCGCCGTTATGATCCTATTGTTTGCATGGATTTAGTAACAGTATTGGGAGTCTAGTAATGGGCGTGCTGCCATTTCAGTGTTTGTTGACGCTACTTTTCGGACCTCAAGGTCCTGAGGCCAATTATTGTACTAATTTTATTTTCAGTACACATAGATTTCTGATCACGTGATGCGTTACGCATGCAGTCACACGTCATAGATGTCACATTGACAAATCATGTTTTCTCCCGGCCTTGTCAACACGAATGTATATTTGGCGATATCAATGTTGTACAGATTGTTTTAGGTATTCGTAAACAGCAGAAAAATATCCGGAAAGTGAATATTTACCTTTTTCACATTTACATGTTTCCGTCACAAGGATTTAGAACACGTCGCTGGGAGGGGTGCCCAAAATTTCAAGGAAATAATACTTGTGCTTTTGTGCAATTTTCAATATCATTGCTAGAACACCAGACCTGCAAACCCGACACCCCCATAAGGTAAGGTAATTCAAATCCTTACTTTTTGTACTAGGTCTTGGATTATGTAATGCGATGTTTTTTGTTTTTTTTTCACACAGTGCATATATTGAAAACTATTTCACCTTCGTTATCTTAGCAACTATTGCAATGTATCGCTACTGTTAGTTTTTTCCTATTATTGTTGTCTTCTCTGTACAATAATGTATGCATTGTTTTTGTCACTTAAGAAAGTGAGATTTATGTTTGTATATTGTGGAAAAACGAATAAATATGAACTTGAACTTGAACATATTTTTCTATTCAGGGCTCCCTTGTAAAGAAGGCCTTTGTGGCACTGAATGTTACTACCCTGCTTTTAAAGAAGACTTAATAAATAAATAAATAAATAAATAAATAAATAAATAAATAAATAGATAAATAAATAAATAAATAACTAAATAAATAACTAAATAAAATAAAATAAATATAGTTATACTTTGTTTAGTGTTTTTTTTTTCAATTGTCTGGTCTCGAGTAAAACATGACCACTATGTATTCATTTAAGAAGGCTGTAAAACTTCACCTCCTTAAGCAGTATTCCCCAGGATAACATTCTGATTCCTTTATTGTATTATAATCAAATGTATATGAATATGTACGTGGTACATGATGCATGTATGTGTGCATACACATATCGATTTATTTATCTATCCATATTATGAATATGAATATATATGCATGTATAGGATTGGTACATCATGTATATTATATGAGCATGTATATGTATGTGTACGATGTACCTTACCATTACTGCGTACATAAAATAAGCACGATATATTTCATTCCATATCAGATACCAATATGTATAGGATACTTTGTATTCACACATTATCATTTTCATAGTGCATATTCGGTCATTACTCTGGCAAAGGCAAGTGAACGTGTAAAATTTAATATCATTATCATATTGTATTTATCATCATTACTATTATTGTAAAGTAGTTGGAGTGGTACACATACACTCTGTAACCAGTAACTTTCCCTCTTCCCCCTACCCTTCCCTATTTCTCTCTTTCTCTATTCCCTATTCTATCCAGAGTAGGTAAGCATTATAGTCTCCATACCGTCAAGCCTCGGCTTATTTTGGAGACCCTTCTGTTTAAGTTCCATAACCTGTTTGTATTTGTCTTGTATAATTGTACTAAAAACTATGTGTCGATATACTGTTTGTCTAAATGACATGTACATAATCATATCTGATGTAACGGAATTAAGCAGAAATAAATCAGATCAAATCAAATCAAATCAAATATTCGTTTCGGATGAATAAGGTGAAAAGTATAATTAGCACAGACTTGTACCCTACTGCAATCAACCGTATGGAGCTTATCTTGAACTTCTTGCTTGAACTAAAGTACCTTGATTATTACTTTCCTCCCTTACCCACGTTCTGGTTCGCCTGACCAGCGGTACCTCCTTCTTCACTTCTTTTTTCTTTCAAAATTCTGAATGACATAATAGACATAAATTATGGATAAAATGTATCGATGTGAAAATATGCGTTGAAAGTGATTTTCTCCTACGATAATGAACAGCGAACAAGCGTGGAAGGTTTGTGTACTATTACGCTCCCCCTGCCCACTTTTAAGATTCCCCTCCAACTAATAGCACCAAGGGTTTGAGCAACGAGCATAGCTGATATGTTTTGAGAAATGAGACTTTGGTTTAACTGTCATTTCTGAATCATTCTTGTACTACAAACATATTTGTTTGATTTGATTTGATTTAATTTGATTTGATTCATTTTCCCCATGAAAGTCGAAAATGATTTGCAGATGAAACGACGTTACAATACTTTAAAAGGCAGAAGTATATGAACAATACATATAAGAACTGTGGAGCATTTTATTAAGAGTTTTGTCAGACATTTTTTCTTCCTTGACAAATTGTTACAAGCTACTTAAATCCGCACATCTGACTGGCTGAGAACAAATTTGTTTGACAAAAAGCTTCCTGTTCTTTCTGATGGCACATAATATAGGCCTGCAATGAATTATTATAGAATATAGAGGGAAATCTAAAGGACCATATAACTTGTACAGGTGACCCAAGAGTGGCGTATGACCAGAGATACGGGCAATAAACATAATGGGAATTACTTAGATATTTTATCTTCCTAAAACTCCTTAACCATATAACTTCACAATTATTATACAAACACGGAAGTAAACTATTTCTAATGGGAGATTACAACTGCCTATACCCTATATTCATCTAGATAACATTTATCATAATACATTGAGTGCGAAGAATTACAAAAGGTGAATACTGACATGCGTATCAATGAAACATAGATACATAGATATAGGTAGAAATATAGATAGATAGATAGATAGATAGATAGATAGATAGATAGATAGATAGATAGATAGATAGATAGATAGGAAGATACATGGATGGATGGACAGAGAGAGGCCTATGTAGATATACTGAATCGTTTTTCAATTTGCTCTTGAATGAGAGCTGACTGGGGAATTGTTTTTATCACTTTCCCCTTCTCCCGAGAAATGTGTGCTTTAATTGTGTGTGTGCGTGTTTTGTTTATTTGTTCGTTTGTTTGTTTGTTTGTTTTTGGTGTGTTTATAATACATTGTGGTCATTCATTGACGGTCTAGATTATGATTACACTTACTGGCATTGTCAAGCAGTGAACACTAGGGAGTTTACACTACACTACGGGAAGACTGTAATAGAGTATGCGGAAGCAATAAGCTGTGACGGTCCCCGCACTCGGACTCCCATCACAGCCCAGCGTCGGGACCGAGCGCTATTTTGGACGAGTACCGTACTCGTTTTCCCTAGGACGGACTTCTCTCGGATTTGATCATGCGCAGAATCAAATTTTGCACACGGCACGCTCAACTACCGGTCGCGTCGTGCTTGCGAAAACTCGCTACTGAGATCTATATAACTGG
The DNA here is from genome assembly GCA_033980235.1 of Diadema setosum. Classification (NCBI taxonomy): domain Eukaryota; kingdom Metazoa; phylum Echinodermata; class Echinoidea; order Diadematoida; family Diadematidae; genus Diadema; species Diadema setosum. The sequence continues at coordinate 18,852,126 of CM067074.1, forward strand.
TACCCACAGATATTTGTTACATACGATATTAGTAGGACCTAAAGAGGAGGTAATGAAAATAATCCTTCCAGCGATTAATTGATGCATGAAATAAGATTGAGAAAATATTAGTCGTACTGAGTCTTCCATGCCTGTGAAACCTTAACACATTTGTGACCGTTCATCACAAAACTAACAAAAAGTCACACTCACTGATCTTGTGTGCGGACTGAAAATACGTGAAACAGTTCCACCCAGTCAATCTTGATTTTTTATTTTTAATGTGTTCCGAAAGAGCAATACTTTGTCTACATTCATGAAAAGTTTGCGGATCATAAAAGGAACGGGATATTTGTTTTCAGCAGTTTTTCTAGAACAATACTATTACAATACAAGATGATGATTTGCAGTGGAACATGCATGTAAGATGATGATTTGAAGTGGAACATGCATGTGGAAAACACTGTGTATAAACATGATAAAGCCTGTCGAAAAATTACTATACACTCCTAAACCCCTGCTGAGGACATGCACGGTGGTAGTATTCTGTTGCTATATCAGACCAGTTCTTGAGTATGCGTGCCCAGACGCGCAAGCTGACGAAATTGAATTTGTACGGAAGAGAGTACTTCAGATCATCATGTGGCCGTGATTTGGCAGAACTATAATACGTATCTCGATATTCTTTTTGACTTATTGAATTTGTCGTAACATCATGCTCAATAAAATTATGTTAAAATAAGATGTTTAACTCTTTTTTATTTTTATAATAAAATTCTCAGATATCAAGAATTTGGGGTAAAAATGACGTCATTGAGCTGGCAGAACTACGTAACTGCTGTCGTTACGTAGTTTTGCCTGATCGTACTCCTTCATTGAGGCAGCTTGAGCGGCTGGCAGAACTAGGTATCTCAAGTTCCGATCCGTCAATTTGTGCGTGTCGTATTTGTTCACAATCTGTGGGATTCTCATGATCAGGCAGGAACTACGTATCTTTTAATAAACTTGAATATGTTGCAATGAGCATGCATTTTTGAGTTAGATAAAACATAAAAAGTCTCCTTTTTGTTACAGAACACAATAATTCTAAGATATGTAAATCACTAGTTTGAACTTTAAACGTGAACATCTCGAAATCTTGCTCTTCAAACGAGATACGTAGTTTTGCCAGATGTCGGCCGCAGATGGGAAGACTCTCTACTTCAAAGAACACAGTGTCCCACAGTGTGTTCACATTGTGATCACATATTCGACTATGTAAAAACGCTCGAATTAACAGTGTGGAGATGATTTCACACTGTGGTTTGGTTTTCACATGGTAATGATCTGTGTCACACTGTGGAGATGATTTCACACTGTGGTTTGATTTTCACATGGTAATGATCTGTGTCACACTGTGGGGATGATTTAACACTGTGGTTTGATTTTCACATGGTAATGATCTGTGTCACACTGTGGGGATGATTTAACACTGTGGTTTGATTTTCACATGGTAATGATCTGTGTCACACTGTGATGTACTGATGTTTCACAATATGTTCACAGTGTGTTCACATTGTGCTTACACTGTGTTTCTCACACTGTGGGAGTGTTTCTCCCACTGTGGGACACTGTGCTCTTTCCAGCAGGGAACTACACTGGGTACGATGAACTCTTAAAGTGTGTAAGCTTCCGTCTCTCGGTTGTCGCAGAGATACACAGAGATTTTGGCATGAAAATGTTCAACTCTGTTAAGCACACACACTCACTTCCATCTACCAAGGACAGTACATATTGTGATATAGACAATTCAGGGACATGCCTGGACTGTGTACATAAAAAGATGTAATGCAGAAAGATATTGTAAATCTATAATCCCCTATTTGGCACGAAATCTAAAGCTTTGGGTTTTTGTTAATTGGCAGTTGTATCTATGACTGTAAGATGATTGTATACACTCTTTGTATGCCTGTATCCATTTGCTCTTTTCTTTGCCTATTTCTTTATTGTTTATTATTTCGTTGGTTTTAGGCGACATGTATCTGAGAGCCTTGAATAACCTGGCCATCAAGCACATTTAGTTACACGAGTAAAATATAATTCTTCAAGGTATTCGATTGAGTTAACCATAACATACAGTATTAGAGAAGATGATTGAATTTGGTATATGCAGATTTATTATACTCATTAATTATGCGTTTTTATCCGGTTTGGTGTCAGTTAACAAAAATTGGAAAACACACCTCTACCAGTTTATCAACTTCTTGTGCTGTGCCTCAAGGCACTAAACTGATCCCCCTTTTTTATTCTAGCAAAGTTTATGTGAAGTTAGCTTCCGGTTTTAATTGTTGCAGACTTTCTTTTTTTTTCATGAAAATACATGTATTTGATTCTGATAGATAGCTCAATAATATGTGTGTCGATTGCTTGTGTGTGTGTGTGTGTGTGTGTGTTATCATTTGTGTGCATGTGTGTATCTGTGTATTCATGTAATAATGTGTTTGTATTCGAGCGTGATGTGTGTGCTTGTATTTGTGTGTCTGTGTATGCACGCGTGCATGTGTTTGTGTGTGTGGATGTATGTGTGTATTTATACTTGTGACAATAGACTTGAAAATTATATGTATCACAAGGCAATCATCATTGATTATCACTTGTATTTAATTTGTATTTGTGTGTGATGTGTATGTAGAGTTTCCAAAGCTTTTATTTTATATTTGCTCTGTGTTTGATTAAGTGGCCTATTCTGAGGCCAGCAGGCCTATAAAAAAAGATGATTGCATTGTGTGAACTTAACATAGGCTAGATAAAACGCTGTGTAGGTGTAAGGTGAAATGTCATTGTCATTGCTATTATAGTATTGTAAAAGGTTGCGGTGAGTGCCTTTTGACACGATTCTATGAAGAAAATCGAGACCTTTTGTTGGAGCTGAAACCCTGAAAAACTACAACACAAAATCGTGTGCTCTGATTAAACTGATCTTGTCTGATAGTCAACACAATCTTTTTCCAAGGACAGAAGCCTTATTCTCGTTTCTCTCACTCCAAACATGCCAAATATTTGCTCTGACTTATGTCACTTATTGATATTCCTGTAATGGCACTATTGTGATTGACGTAACGGTAAATAGTTACCCCATGGGCATTTTCCGTCGGTAATTAAATCAAGTTGATTGCAAAAAGGTCGTTTGACGTCCCAGTTTGGATATGCAATAACACCAATCGACGGGACATAGGAACAAATATCGTTAGTCCCTATCTGGAGTTTGCACGGGGAAATTAAATGCTGCTATTATGGTGCAGTTAAGTTAGAAATTATGATAAACGTTTGAGAAAATGATATTGTGGTGAAAAGGGAAAATCTAGCCCAAGCCTTGGATGCAATTGTCAGCATTCCACAGTCTTAACGTACATGTAGTTCTAAAAACTAGTTTTGGCTGTTTTATTTTCTTGGTATCATCGATTTATGAGAGCAATTACGTCCCTGCTAGTTAAACTACGTATACACAAGGGTCCACGCAAGAGCGCGTAATGAGTCTCAAGATGTCACAAACAAATTCAGTACATTCTGACAAGGAACTGCAATACTTTAAAAGGGAGGATTTACATTGTTCAAAATTCGTTTCTGGCATACATGATATATGTATGCGACGGAAGAGGACAATAACTGGTGATCTTCATGATGTCAGGAGGGTATGGTTTTTCCTCCAGTCTTGAGAGGCAGTGGAGATATCTCATTTATAAATCGCGTTTCCTTTTTATTTGGTCGTACTGCACAATAAACCTGGCCACTTTTTTTTTTTTTTTTTTTTTTTTTTTAGCTTTGTATATTACCATGTTGTTGTTCATGTGATTATGCACTTCTCGATCTCGGCTGGCTGGCCCTGGGATCTGCCTTCCTTTGGACTCTGCGCGGTTGTTGGATTTTTTAAATAAAAATTATGATTATTTTTTAATTAACAATGTTACATGTTAACGTGTTGTGGGTCTCTTTGCTAGTCAGCTGGGATCGAGAAGTCCATTCATAATGGGGCCCCACTCACAAGCTCTGCTTCTTGGGGACTCGTATCCATTTGCTTCATGTTTCATTCATTACTGTGACTATGTCTGGTTTTCAATAAATTGAATTGAATTGAATTGAAACAAAAGTATGTAGGACTATGAGGAACTGTCTAAACAAGGAATAAAATAGATAAGACATCCATGACCTCCTTCTGCTTAACAAATTAGAATAGAATAATATTAAAACGAATACAAAAACATGGTTGTTTTTGCACTTACTCAGACCGTGCGTTATTTTTTTATCCATAGGATTCGTTTGAATTGCTCAAATGATAGATGGAAATGATAAATGTGGAAACGCCATAACGAAGAATATTCCTAAAAATGTTTAAAAAAGAGTTTTCCTTATTTTTTTTTCTCTTTAAGGTGGCCAGAAGGCTACTTGAGCTAAACTTTCAAGTAGCCAAAGAACAGATATCTCAATTGGTGGCCCGGAATGAGACTGGGATTATTCAATCAACGAATATTGTAGATTTATGTGCATGAACATACCCTTGTGTAGTTACTGTACATCCCACCTGTAGTGAAGTCTAAGTGAGCAAAATTAATCTTACTCGCTAACCATGAAAATGGTTTTAGGCTGACTAAAATTCTGACTGCAAGCACAGTAGAATGTTGACCGTGATACTTCACAGTCACTCGTTGAGGATGAGTCGTGAGTATACCCGGGTAGGTGTCTTTGTGAAATACATGTTGTCGCAAAATCCGTCCTTCCTCAACGGGTTAAGTATCCATGTGCACATACATGAGCCAACTCCAAAAAGTCTGGTTTAACCAATGCAGTCAACGAAACGCCCGAAACTGCCTGTTCGTTTAAAAAAGAGAAAACTTTAATGCTTTACCATTTTTTTTTTAAATATAGAATGTATAATTATGTAAGATGAAAGAGGTCAAAGGTCAACAAAAGTACTAGGTATTTCAGAATTTCTTCTGTGACACACTATTCCCCTTGCAAAGTCTTCACAGGCTTTCAAATCAACATAACTTATAATATAGACAAAAATAAACATGCAGTGGGCTATATCACATCATTTACAAAGTTGTCGAATGAGAGCAATATCGCTGTACCTTTCAGGGAACCATGGGTCATTATGTGAAGAATCTTCAGTTGCTAATAATAGGTAAGCACTATTTGGGCACCCGTCCCGCTTCATCATGAATATTCATCATCTACATGTATCTGTAATACCGTGGAAATACATGATTTTACATTTCCTGGCAGCGTTTTTACATTTCTCGGCAAAACTGAACATTTTTCCATCTCCCGGCGAGACGTTTTGACGCTCCCCGCTGATGCAATTTTTCGAGATTTTTATATTTCCCGTCGATACGTTTTTACATTCTATGGCACGTATCCAGCGTTCTGCCTTTTACTAGTACAGCGTCTTACTGCCTGATGAATATTTGGTGCCCAAATAGTGCTACCAAAAAAGGGTTGCTACTGGTATAACCCGTATATCGCCCTCTTTTGCTAGGATTGCTACAATAGTTTGAATGTGGGAAAATGAAGACGAAGGGGGAAAACAGGAGACGAACTGACTCTGAAACTGAGTAAGCGATTTTGCAAACAGAGGTGATGGCATTTCAACAAAGTATATCCGTGTTACTAAAAACTGATTCGTAATCGAAGGTTTTCTATAGATTTTGGAAAGAATGGACAAATAACGGTTCTGTGTGGCAGGCGAAGTTTGAATAACTATTTCTTTACAAGCACAGTAGATAAACGAAAAGAAAAAAGATGTGTTATGACGTGGGCTCCCATTTGAGATATGAATTGAATGGATTTTTTGGAGGAGACTTTCCTTTTTAAAAGACTACAAAGTGCATGGGTGCACAGTATTTGGTTGTCATTATTGGTTAGTAACCGTGACATGAATAGATACCATCACGACACTGGGGTTTGCTTTCATTTGCATTCAGACAAAATACATTGTCAGAGGGCACGTCCGAAGATGTACGTTTCTAGGTTAACGGAGTACAAACAAACAAGCATAAAAAAAAATAATGAACTTTATTCATACCTTGTTCAGTTTCCCTTTTACTGTTGAGAGGGTGTCTGTTGAAAAGAACACAATGTCCCACCGAGTGTTCACAGAATGTCCACGTACATACTCGGCTGTTTATATGTGTTTTACACTGTTGGACATTGTGTCGTTTTTGTTGTTGTTGGTTTTTTTTTTTCCAGCGGGGAAATCTGAACCCAGCAGATTTTAAGCCATTTGTAGGACATTGTATTCCCAAAATAACCCCCTGTTCCGTGATAAGATGCTGTTGAAGCATGAAATTAACAAAGCTTCTGTGAAGTAAAACTATAATAATAGCAGCAGCAACAACATCAGTGTAATTTAATGTCCTCTTTGACATTGTGACAATAGAATTCCCGTGTAATGATGTTCAAAGCAATTAAAAAAAAAAACAGCATTCAAACTCATTTTTATGAGACCAATAAAGTTACATTACTATAGGCTTTCCCGTTCATTTTCAAACTTTTTTTTTCATCAATTTAACCCTAAAGGGGCCGGGCTTTTTTGGCTATGCTCAGACCGGGGGGGGGGGGGGGGGGGGGTGGATTCTGCCCCCCCCCCCCCCGAGATCTCGGCCATCGGTGGTGCGATCGCGATGAAATTTGGCATGCGTGAGACCCGCGTCATAATCTACAATATTGTGTCATAATATTTTTTGAAACAAGCAATTTCTAATTTTAATTAATTAATTATGCAAATTAAGCTCAAGATCATATTTTAGCCTAATTAAAAGCATTGAGAGTCTAATTTTTGATCTGTAAATCTGTTTTGGCATATTCAACAATTGTACATCACAAAAACTTCCAAAACTCATTTCAATTCTTATGTATTTTATTGTTTTCAGAATTTCTTATGTATTTCTTTGTTTTTTAACTTTTGTTTTTTCTTTGTTTTTTTATTGGAAATTGTCACTGACCACTTTTCTAACATAATTAGCACAAAACTAATCAATAAAAGTGATTAATTGTAAAAATAATCAGGTTTTTATGACTTTCCTGACAGAGCACTGTTTTCCATAGGAAATGTACACAAAATTGTGCCCGTTTTGGGGCGACATTCCGTTACAAAAATGAGCGTGGCTTCGCAAAAGTATGCGCGGACGTCGCAAATTTGGTCTCAAAAGTTGCGCGAGACTTGAACAAACAAAGTCAAGAAGCCTCGCGACGAGGCCTTCTCGCGTTACAGAATTATAGCGCGAAACGTCGAGGGGGGGGGGGGGGGCGGATTCCGCCCCCCCCCCCCCCCCCGGCCCTTTTAGGGTTAAATAGATCTGAAGTTAAATTCTTTCCTGGAAATCTTGGATATGCCAATTCTAGTTTCAAATACGTCTTTTGTTGCTCATTTTCAAACAAACTCTATTTAATTTAATAATTTGTCACAAACTCTTGTCATTAACGATTCAAATATGTCCGTCGTACTCGCTGCACATGTTCTACACAGCGACAACAATTTCGTCTTTTAGAAATCATTTTCGTCAAGTAAAAATGTTCTTTCAAATTCATCTCATATCTTTTCTATTTTGATTTCGTGGTTATTTCATTTTTCCTGCAACCATTCACTTTTTCGACAGGATAAACATGAACGCATGTGTACCCCATCCCCCCCCCACAAAACACACATAACATACACATAAACACACACGCATACATACAAACACACCCTAATTAACTTATGTCCCGTCACACAAACGAAAACGGAGATCCACGATTTCCAGGCACGTAGTGAGTAAAAACAACCAACATGTGGAGAGTTTATGCCCGTTTTAATGTTAAAAAGATGATGAAATATATCATTTTTGGTCGTTTTCCATGTTGAATAATTTTTTTAATACATCAGGTAAAATCAGGAAATATGTGCATTTCTTAATTTTCCTTATGTATAAAACAAATCCATAATGTATGCTTTGTATTTTGTTTGATTTTTGTTGTTGTTGGATGGATAGAAATTAATGCGAGCAGGTCATATCTGTTCCACTATCCATTATTAATTCCTTGTTTAATCTGTCAATGGTGTTGTAAGAGTAACGGTTGCATGTGCTAGGCCTATCTGTCTATCGAGATATGCACTGACTGATGTTTCTTCACCAAGACTACAGAAGTCATTGATGTGTAGATTAACAGCAAGGACACTGAATTCTAGCCCTGGGGTATCCAACAACACATAATAATTGTCTGTGGTCTAGATTAGATCACATTGACAACCAACAGAGCACTGCTATGGGTGCGATCTATGAAAGGACCACGGAACCGTTCAATCACGGAATCAATCAGGCAGCAAAAAAGGATAACTTATAACGATGAAAAAGAGTAGCATGGCCTATGACTGTATCAAATGGTTTTTGAAATCATGATGCTGCTATCAAATCCCTTTATAAACGATCCTTGGTAAAGTTTGGGGAGTCAGTTTTCCAAGTAAAAAATTTCTTTAACATTTAGAAAGCATAATTTCATTATCCTACTTCATTGAGACAATTGAGACCAACGAATCTGAGAGAAATTTGAAGGAAAATTTGACGAAAATGATCCCTAAAAGACGAAATTGCTTTTGCTGTTGTGTGTGCAGCTAATGTGACGGAAGAATTTAAATTGTAATTGACGACAATTTGTGATAAACGACTAAATAGAATAGACTTTGTTAAAGATGGTTAATAACTAGAATTGGCATATTCCAGTTTTCTCAGGACGAAATTCAACACCAAATCTATAAAACTGAATGAAAAAAAAAAAGAGCTGGAAAATTAACGGGGAAACCTAGCTTATTACATTACCATCGTCAAGACTATTTTTGATATTTTCTTTGATCACTTAACCAACTCTGATCGGTGAAATGTGTATCCAAATATGTAGCTATTTCATCTTTATCGGAAATTTCTCCACGTTCGGGATCACTTGTGTTTTATCTGCCAAAGGATGAGGCGGAATGATTTCCACACCTATAAGATTTCCAACTGTTTTTTTCATGATATTACTGGCAATGTATTCTCCCTTCGCTCTACGAATTTGAGATGTTTGTATGTAAGCCTGTTTCGTAATAACGTATCATTTCTTTTTTCAGTCACCAACAGGTAAGCCTGATTTTTTTGTCAACACTTTTGAACCACTATATCTCGAAAATAGCGACATCAAGCTCTGAGTAAAGTGCATCCAGCCTCACTACAGTAACTGACGTGATGTTAAAGGTCCAGGAAGCTATGAACTATTCATTGTTATATTATGTATATCGCCCTCTACTGAATTAATTGCTTTAAAGGTGACCCGAGACATCACTGTGAATATATAGATAGATAGATAAATAGATAGATAGATACACGTAGATAGATAGATAGATAGACAGATAGATATAGACAAATAAATAAATAAATAAATAAATAAATATATATATATATATATAGAGAGAGAGAGAGAGAGAGAGAGAGAGAGAGACTGATTATGTGTCCTCGCAATAATACAGTAAATGGAAAGAGAAGCCACATATCCGACAATAGCCAATCCAGATGCAGACAGTGGAGTGCGCATTATAACATAACATTACCTAAAGTTGAAGATAAGTGTTACAAAACAAGATTCCATTGGTTCAATAGACAAAGTGTGTTTCTTCTACTGAAGAGATTTCGCTGGTTTTGATTCTAGCATCTTGTATCATTCCATCAAGACCGACATGTTGCGATCCATCCTGCTGGATACACACGTGGACAGTGATGACCAGACCATTATGACATCCGGCAACTCGGCAGACATTGTTCTTCACATATCTATTTCATTGTAGATACTTAGTGATATTGAGTCATGGATACATAATTGGCAGCGTACACTGTAAAATGGCTATATGGATCCTAATCAAAATTGGCTAAGATCAGTCTTTCGTTATGCCTAGTACATACCCAGAAGGCATTTTTTTTTTTTTTTACTGTGACCGCGTATAAATGACCGGTATACTAACGACCACTCACTGACAGAGATACGAGCATGACGTAATCGCACTCACTGACGTCACAATTCCATGATTTACCAGTGCACTCGCAATAAGTAACAAGCATGCGCTTAATCCCTTATTAACTGTAAACAAGTTGTTAGCGGCGTATTCAGTGTGTTTGGAACATTTACTTCGGGCATCTTCCCCTGAGAAAGTTGTATACATGTCGATGACTGATATTTACCCAAAAAGGTAAATTGAAAGCAGTCGAACCATTTCATAAAACAAATAATGCACGGGTTTAGGTTCGTAGCGTTAGTGGAGATGCAGGCCACTCTTGGTATAATTCACAATGTTGTGCAACATGCACTCGGCCGCGCCTCGTGCGTGTTGCAATATAACCATTAATTTTGTAAATACCGTCGAGTGCGCTGCATCTCCACTATTAAATAACATAGTGTGTGTGTGTGTGTGCGTGTATGTGTGTGTGTGTGCAAAATGCACATTAAAAGGAAGAATCAGTGGAAAGCTGAGCTATATACAACAATTTTTTTTTGTTGCTCGCATACAAATTGACAACTGATAAACTATCCACAAATTAGTGAAAATAAGATATTTGATATGTTACACAAAACGCATCCCAGGCGGTTGTTTATCATCATGTTTAATAATAACTTTTTCTCGGACAATATTGTATCCATTCATCCATTGCAAGGGGGCTAAAATGCCCTTGGCAATCCTTGTAATTTCTTTTGGTGATAGTTTCGCAATTCCGAATGTTTGTTATTTTGAAACACACGAATGTCAGTATTGTCTGGGGCAAATTATTTTTCAATATGGTCCCGTTTTTTTTCTTTAAACACAACTGCAACACACAAATTCGTATACCGATATGTTCATATTCAAATATGAAATAGCTAAAGGGCTCCTTGAACGTTAGTGGCGTTATTCCGAAGGCTAGTTAATCCTGAGGTTCGGTAGACTGAAAATGAAAATAGGCGTATTAGCGAATAATTTCAAAAACACGAACATTATTTCGTCTTCGGGTTGACGAACCTTCGGCATAATTACTAATCTTTTTTTCTCATTTTGAACTAACGATCCTTCTGAATAATGAACCTTATTTCATTTTCGTAATAACGAACCCTCGGAGTAACGACCTTACTGCTTTCTTTCAACTTTGCGGATTTTTTTTTTCTCAACAGGAAAATAACTTATCTTCGTGGGAAATAAGATGTTTGCAATGATTTTAAACTTTTATTATGAGATTCCTATGTGTTTGTATTTGAGTATGAAAACAGAGTTCGAAGAGCATGAAATCTCTGTGATCTCTTAAAAGGCATTACAATATGCAGTCTAAACTTCAAGGCACGTTACAAAACTTCGTAGTTTGCAGTTGCAATTAGCTTCCCGAATTATTAGGTGCTGCTATGGTAGTTACTTTTCTGTGTCGGAGATAGCACCGGTGTTGATAGAGTGACATTTAAAGTAATGAGTATACTAAATGTAGACTCAACTCAGCACACATAGACAGATTTAGTAACAGGAATAGTCAAACAGACACCCTCTCATACACGCAATTCACACACAAAGCAATACCCTTTAAATACACACTCTGCTCTGATATCTTCTTATCACTGACTGCAAAGCCAGTCATCCCTACATTCTATTCAGTCGTCATTCCTCGCGACTACTTTGATTGCATCTCAGGCAGCATTCATCCATCTCACCCCTAGCAACTTATTGCAGGAGTAACATGGATACTGCATAACCCTGCCTACCACTCGCATCCGTCCTCCCCTCCCCCCACCCCCACCACCCCTTCCTACCGTCTTGTACCGTATATCCTCTTTCACTGTACGTGCTTTGAGCGTGGGCACAATGCACTGTAGGACTTACACGCCTGAACGGAGGAGCGGACCACAATTCCTTTATTATCAATCTGAGCCAACGCCCAAAAAGTCATTGAATCCAAAAGCCGAAGAGCTGACTTACGTAATACCTTACTTATACCCACTTTAAAGAAAAGAACCGAGGATGTGGGGACATTTGGAATTCGTGAGATAATGTGCATGGAGAAATGGACAAGGTTGGCTGGAACTTCTAGGAGTTGACTCATGTTACATAGCTACACTTCACCCATTATGAAAAAAAGAGGGACACTCGCATTACTCGCATTACTCGCATTATATTCTTGCTGACACCTTGTAGTTGCCGTCAATGTTGCATTTTCCCCTAATTTCGATGTTATACTAAGGTTTCCGTATGTGAATCCTTTCCTCTTATTCAGTCTGCCTCTTTTTTTTTTGTTCTTCTCCTCGTCCTTTACCTTCTTCCATTCTGCCTTCTTCTCCTTCATCTGTCTTTCCCCTCGTGTTTCAAGGAAAAGTGCATTTTAACGGTTTGAAGCCAAACAAGTCTTTAACGAAAGCAATACCTAATCGTTAGTTCTCTTTCTCATTAAAATAGACTTTGCCGATTATGGAAAAAAAAAAATAAACGACACAAAGACGGACACACGCATTACTGATATATTGCTATCGCCTTGTAATTGCAGTTAGTGATTTTATATTTTCCAAGTTCATCGTGTCACTGCCGGCAACCGGGGATGTACCGTATGTCCAAAAAAAAATACGATACCCTCCGCAATGATAACTTTAAAAATAATGAATCAATCCAAACACTTATTCAGGGTGTGAAGCTATAACTCATAGCCAAAATCTTACAGAAAACCCCATTCAGTTTGCTTCAGTGGCCAAAGAAAAATGAGGATTTTTGTAGAGTATGTCAGGAATCCCTTCCCTCCAAGTTCTGTCTATTGTGTTTACACATTGTTGATATGCAGTTCCAAGAGCATCCAAGTGCTAAACTTGGAAAAATCAGACTCATGACATGCTTTACAACAATCCATATTTCTCTGTGACCGCTTAACCAAATTGAATGTTTTTTTTTTTTTTTTTTTTTTTTTGCGAAACAGAGCTAAGATGTTATATTTTACGACCCTGAAGTAGCATTTAGACAGTTTAAGTAAAATTGTGTCTTATCAATGCAAAAATCCGATTGTATCTTGTTTGTTTGTTTGTTTGTTTTTTTTTGGACATACTGTACATTATAGCCTGGTGGTAGTATAGCTGACCGGAAAGTACTATCTATAGATGACAGGTTCGAATCCCACTGGTTTATTTTTTTTCCAACACGTTTGTTAAAATGTAGACCAGCAGTTGCTATCTTACAAACTTCATATAATGTACAGAGGGCAAACAAACTGAAGAAAACTCATACCTCATACAATAGACTTCGATGAAAAAAAAAACAAACAAACAGAATCGGATCAGGTGAAAAAGCTAGAAATTATCAGATGAAGAATATTTGGAAGGCTGAATGTATAATAGAAGATCGGTAAGGCGACAATAATGATAATAATGATGATGATGATGATAATGATGATAACAATATCGGTATTATTAACATTATTATTATTATTATCATTATTACAATTATTATTTTATTATAATTATTGATATAATAACAATAATGCTAATAACGTTAATAATAAAACATTATATTAATGCAAACATTATTGAAGTTGGACGAAAATCAGACCTTTCATTCAGGTGTTATGAAATATTTAAGTGTTTTTTTTTTAAATCTATGTGCCGTTAATATCACTGGAAAAGAAAATTATTGCAATTTTTGGTGTCAAAGTGGTGGAACGATGTAAAGAAAATTTAAAGAGAATTCCATGAAATTTATTCCTTTTTAACGAAAAGTACAATGTCATTCCTTCGACTTGTTACTAACAACTTGTGTTATGTCATTTCCCCTGCCTTTATTCTTAAGCCAGATGCTCTTTCCCATTTGCTAGAAAAATGAAAATTTTGCTGATGTATACTACTGATACATTCACACTTGACTAAATACACAATATTGATAATTATTAGAGCAAAACTGCATTACAGAACACTAAACGTGCAGAAGGGATGGTCCTTACCAAGCAGGGTGCCTTACCTTGAAATGTGACAGTGCCGTAACCATGGTAACAGAGTTATATAACATGAAGAGATAATGAGACATAGCGAACCTGCATGACACCATGCTTTTGTACAGTCATGGAAACGGGGGGGGGGGGGGGGGGGAAGGAAAGAAAAGGGAAGTTTAATATTTGAGGGTTTTTTTCTCAACTTGCCCGTGAGTTTTTCATGATTTAATGAGGATTCTGGAATGGGCAAAGGAGTAAGAAAAGCTGAAGCATTGATAAGGAAAGTTTGCCATACGTTTACAATATAAACATACTTCAAAGTTCTACAACTTTAATTTTTCTAAATTAATTTCAGTGATTCTTACACTCTCCTAATTGCCCTTTACCCATCTTCATGATCCTAATAGAATACATCAGCGAAATTTGAGGAAAACGGACAATCCGATGAAAAGGTAACGCATTTCTAAAGTTCTGGTCCCTCCATCGCTGGATGAGAAGAATACTTCCGTTCATGGACTGACGTCACCACAGGAAAACGATGCAAAGAAAATAATTTTCGGAGAATTCAACAAAAATTCATTTTATGAGAAGCACATTTTATGAGAAGCACTCATTATATTTAGATATTTCAAGGGCGATTACCAATTATTTTCTGTTTGTTTTGCCTTTCGCACCTCTTTAATTGTAATCATTTTTTTCAGAAGCATGTAAATTCACGTTTGATGTTTGATACATACATAAACCAGGTGCACCAACCACGTGATCGCGAGTTCTAAAAACATAACTGGAAGATTAGGACTGGATTTGCAATCTTGATACTCTATATTTGAATGCTGTGCTTTACGACCTTTACCGTATCAGTCTCTTCTCAAACCCCATCGATTTAATCCTCTGCCTGCCTCGTTTTCTGTCTATAGTTTTATGCGTGAGATTTATGTACATTAGACTTATTGGCATAAAAAGAGTTAAGCTAGTATCCTTTACCAGTTGGCCGTTTGTTTCTTAATTAAGATCTTTAATGTATCGTGTACGTAATCTATCGTTACACGAAAATCGTTGGGTCACTTATAACCGTATTATTAGTTTCGTCTTTTAGATCATGTGTGCTTTTACATCAGTATACCGAACATAACGCAATCACGTGAATAAACGTTGCAATCCGTCTCTGAGTTAAGTGTTGTCTATGATCACGCCTTGGAGCTGTTGATGTTTTTTTTATTTCGTTTCATTACTTGTATACACCAACTGACCGAGTTTACAAGATGGGTCACAACCTCTCTGACGAATATCTGTACAAATCGAGTGGGATTGGGACGTTGGCAAGGAAAATGAAAATAAATAAAAGAACATGCCTTTGCCTGCATGGCAACATAAATATTGTGTGTGTGACGGAAGCATTGGTTTCATAAAAATGCGACTGACACAAAAGAAGCATCGTGATAGGATTTAACTGAGCAAATATATATATATTTTTCAAACTATTTGCTTTCCCCGGTGTGCTACGATCTGCAACCACATAATACAACTTGCACGCAGGCACACAGCTATTATGAAACAAAAGAACACATAGTATAATTTGACGCTTTACGTCGCGAGGCAAAAATGGGCGTTAACTCTATATACTCATAAAATATGTTAACGCCCTGTGAGCGTTTCGTCTGACAGGAGAGCTACTGATATCAAGAGTTTCCTTCTCCGTAAGGCCAGGCAAATAATCATTTCAAAAGAGTTTGCGGGAACTTGACCCCACTGTGCCAATATAACCAGTGATGTGTTTGTCTTATACTGACGAACTGTCTGCTGTTGGAGGGAAATTTCTCCCGAAATACTCGCAGGCTACAAGCACGCGTGAATACCAACAATATCCACACC
Organism: Diadema setosum; assembly: GCA_033980235.1. NCBI lineage: Eukaryota > Metazoa > Echinodermata > Echinoidea > Diadematoida > Diadematidae > Diadema > Diadema setosum. Next base: position 18,867,932 of record CM067074.1, read on the forward strand.
CGAAATACATTTCCATCCTCACCATAGCATGAAGAATTGATTGATAGTTGGAGCTTGTTCCAATCAATCAATAAGATCTTCTTTTTTTTTAACGGAAACTCATCTGAATCCTAATTGCAGGTAGGACAGTAATTGTGAAAGTCATTCAAGTGCAAGTTAACATCACGCTTTTTGCATTCACCCTCTCCGTGTCATTTAGTCAGTAATGTGCACAAATTTCAAACTTTTTCAAACAAATTTTCAAAGCGACCACACTCAAATCAATGGTATAGGTGACCTTTGACATTTGCATGAATGGTTATCTTAATTTTACTTGAATTATTCCTCATATAAAGTACACGAATATAATATTGTTTTCACTCTCCTTATACATACTGAGGGACCAATGGAGAGCCGCTTAATATCAGCACATACGATTGCTCTACAGGCTCCAAGAATTAAATATTAATTTGCTGGAAAAGTTGCGCATTTTCTTTCCGCAGCTCCGAACTTTTTGGAACGCCCTTCCATCTCATTTCGTCAGATCTCCTCCGTGGACAAATTTTCTCCTCTCTTTTGATATATGTCTGACTGATTTGTAGCGATATTCTCGTATTTCTCCGTCTTACGCTGATTGTATCATTCATTTTTTTTTTAAATGATAGCGCCATGAGCACCAGCAGTTAACGGAAAATGTGCGTCAAAAGGAGCCACTCTCATCATTCTTAGTTGTCCTGCTTGAGAAAACCTCGTAGCTATATAGTATCTGACATATATATATATATATATATATATATGAAGAGTTTGTTTGCAAAAACCGATAAGTCCATATTTGCCAAATGGAGATATTTGCGATTAAAGGTCAAGAAAAATAAAGAGAATAATAAGAAAAATTTTGCTTCTTTTGACCATAACTTAAAAAATATACCTTTATACGTAGTGACCAATATATCATTTAAAAGGTATTATTTTGTACTTTATGACAGAGATCGTACTTCAAAATCTTCAAAAATGGACTTATCGGTTTTTGCAAACAAACCCTTCATATATATAAGACTTAATATATTGCCCCAAATCCACTCTGTAGAGTGCTCAATGCGCACATATTTTATACTATTCAACAGAATAATAACAATCTTGTGTACATATTGTATTAGGTATACTGATATGCTAATGGTTTGTGTATGCATTGTCCACTACAGCATGACTAGTGTTTTGCAATATGCATTGTTTGTGAGGTAGATGTAAGGACGAATTTGTGGTTGTTCATCTAACCGACTAAAGAGAACAAATATTAGTTGTCTGACTTCATATCATGACCAGCCTATAACGTAGTGCCAATTGTGGACAGTATCCGATTTCTGTTCCATCCTTTTTCTCTAACCAATTGCCGATTCTGTAATATCAAGCTCACACCAGACAATAAGAAAAGCGCAATACTAAGGAATGAAGCGTGTAGATTATTCTTAATCTTGAATGATCAATTTCGCGTGACTTCTTTAACGTTTTCCTATATTTGTTTCCTTTATTCTTTTTTTTTTTTTGGGGGGGGGGGGAGGGGTTCATTGAGATATGGGTTGGCTGGGTTGAGTTAAACACTCTATAGAACAAACTCATGAAGTTTTAGAATTAGAAAGAAAAAAACAAAGAACTGGCTGGAAATTCGGAGAAAGATATTCTTGGTCGCTGTGTTACCACAGTTTATTTCCAAAGATTCCTATATAGGTCTTTATTTGTTGACACGTTAGAAGCCATTTTATCACATGGAGCCGTTATATCTTTTTATCCACGGAAGAAGAACATTCCCCTAAGAAACACACATTAACACAGACACGCAACACCACACACACATAACACACACACACACACCATTACGTGCACGTATAACCATACAAAAAGCACATCTTAAAATTCTAGACAAAAAGCTCTTTTCTTCGACGTTTTCTTCACCCCGTAGCATTCAGACATTCCTTTCTTTTCTTTCCACACCCTTAATGCGATCCTTTTAATACTCTCTTTTATTTCTCAGACAACCGTGCAGCATCTATCCGCTCCGACTGCAATGTCATCACGGTCTGTGCCATCCACTATGGACCAATGATCAATCGAAAGTCGATGAAGGTTACGCAAAGCCTGATTGGCTATCGGATTCACCTCATTCCGTATGAGGACAAAAAATAGGACCCCGTCAAACGATTGTGCGCTAGATCGTACGCATCAGTGTACCTCATAACCAGGCGCATTGTTCAACTTTGACGACGTTTCCCTGTTGGGTGCCCCACTGAAGGAAACTTAACTCTCATGTCTCTGTCTTTAAGCTGCTTGAAGTTTCCTCGGGAACGCTGCACGTCTATAGGTCCACGGCGGTAAAGAAATGATCCTCTCTGGAAGCGCGCACTGGTGCGTAGTTTTGGAGTCTTTTCCGCCTCTCATCAGCTCGTGTTGGAGGACGCTGAACGCGTGAACCTGGTCACTCTCGGAACGGAAATTCCGCTATCGCCTGTGACTTCTGGATTCTTAGGGCTATACGACAATCCCAGTGATAGAAAAGGAATCTAGGATCCCACTATTGCTTATTTTCATCAGGTTCTGGGCCTTTTTTTTTTGCATCGTCATTTTAGTGGCCTTCATTCTCGCGTCAGCTGATCACCCGTACCAAATGGTCTTTCAACCACGGTAGAAACTTCTGTGCCGACGGCTGCAGGGTACCGGGAGGTGTCTGTACCCCTTCCAGCGCCATCGTTCATTCGCAGACCCTTCCATCTCATGGAATAAGTGAAATATTGGCAGTCATGGAGTTATATGGGATATCTAGACTGGTCACATTTGGGAGCTTGTTCCTCCTACTACACAGTAAGTTGCCTTTTTATTCATACCAAACGTTTGGGAAGACAACTTTCTTTATTGCAACCTTGAAAGCAGCGCGTACATCAGTGCAGAAGATCGATCCAAGTTTATAGCTGTCTTGTTTCTTTTCCCTATTTTTATAATTATTTCTGACAATCAACAACAAAACACAAAACACAAATTGTGACATTTCATGATTTTACCTTAAGTTTTATTCGCCGATGCAATATAGGCCTATTGTAAAAGAAACAAATAGTTTGAAGGCTTCCAACGAGGTCATGATGCATTACGTGTTCAAGATCGAAAGAGTATAGGCCTAACCACTGTGGAGTTTAACATAATACTTTAGTTTACTCTCATATCATGTGCATGCGGATCGCCGCTTTGAAGAAATTATACTGTACTACTTGCATTCCACTCTAAGGCTCCGTTTTGTTTATTTATTCATATCACTTTTAATGTTTCTCTGCTCTTCAAACGACTCTCGATAAACACTGTATGCGGTATTCCGAAACGGCAACTTGTGGTTATTTGGTACAGTACTATAATTCCGAGCCACCATTCAAGATTTACAATGAGGAAAGACATTTTATAGATCCCATGAGTTTGGTACAAGACTAACATATTCGTTCTGTCTCAGCTTAGATATTAAAAAATCGTAAAAAAAAAAAAAAACCGAACAATAATGGTGCCAGAAGCTGTGGCGGTCGCAGACAAGCTCACGATTCCACTGCTGTTTTGCACGGCAAAACCTCGTGCCGTTATGAGCCTGCCAAGCCAGTGTAGGTTTCAGAAACCATTGTCGGCATTATAGTCTGTTTTAACCTTCTCAACTCTTTTCCTTGTCTCCCTTTTTTTCCTCTTCAATTTTCTTTCTTTCTTTTCTTTCTTTCTTGCTTCTTCTTCCGCTTATCCTTCTTCTCATCTTCCTTCTCCCCTCTTTATTTTACACGTTACTTCTTTCTTTTTTTAAATCCTGTTTTCTCCACTTTCTCTGTGATAAGGTATTTCTTTCCCACCTAAACATGTTCCGGTTTTTTTTTCTTCTGCCTGCTCTGAAGAAGTCGTTATGACTACCTCTATAGGCCTAGTCCTGATTTTGCGCTATATGAAATTTAATGATTCGTCGGGAACAAATGTCACACGTAAATCCAAGCAATGTCTCAAATCCATTCCTTCAGGATACGCTGTTATGTCTCAGATTCTCCTTAGTTATGGCTGAATGATATACTAGCAGTTACTCTCTTTAACACCAATGGTTATCATGGTTATAGAAATGTAAATTACGAACCGTATAATGATCTGACGGTTTAAGGTATTATTTACTATTTGCAGATGAAACAAAACCCCAGTCTTAAAGTGCTTCAAAATAGTTGTAAAATGTGAGTTAGGGATAGAAACAACCCATGTAAAATAATATTGTCAGTAATAATCACTGTTGATTAAGTATTGCTAAATATACAAGGTGTGAACAATAGTTCTAATACAATTGTTTCTAGAATTAAGCGTCTATCACAGTTATGGTTTATTGAGAAAATTAGCGATATCACCTTATATTTAATGCTTTATTGAGAAACTCTTATTTGAGAAACTTTGTTCAATTCGAAAAAGAGAAGAAGGAAATGTCGAAAACTACCCTAGAGAAACTCAGTGGAACAGCCATTCAGTAAAACAGAACAGCCCATATCAAATGAATTTAACCGGAATGGCAGATAAGAACTGCTTTAGGTCTCTTTATCTAAGTAAATCCAGGAAAGTAAGTAAAACTTTGTTAACTTGCACTACAGCGTTCAAATCTAAAGAAAAGCGTTCAAGCTTAGAATATATTTAACAGTACGGCAATACACCAAAGGTGGACTGTAGTGAACAGGAAGAAGATATATCTAAAATGCATTATGATGTCACTATGAAGACGTCTATGACCAAAATCATCGTTTGAGTGAACCGGTCATTTAACTGTTTCTTCATATATTATTATTGTCCAAGGAATATGAAGTTTAGGCGTATATCTATCCAAACACTCAACAAGTTAGTTTGTTTTTCTGAATCATTTTAACGGTTACGTTTAACCTAATTGATTTATTTTCACTGTATTTTCACGCATGATTTGACACATCTATGGCATAATGTATATAATATATTTTTATAAAACTTATAAACCACGGATGCAAGTTTAACCTCAACAACTCACTTTCCTCTTCTCACTTTGATTGTTACATTTGGGTCTTTATACTCTTTATACCAGGTCACAGTCTATATCGTTACCTAATATCTGAGGGATGAAACGAAGGTGTCATTCAAATGCATGGAAAAGGTTTTAAAATTCTACTGTTTACCATTAGGAGCAGTGATATGTTATATATAATTTAACGTTTGAGTTATCACAGTTGATGCATATATTATGTATGTCCGTTCTATCACAAAACATCCCACCATATAAAACTTCGCAATAAACAGATAAAGCTTAAAATATAAGGAGATATCATTTTTTTAATTTTTTTTATTCATTATTTTTTTTTACACTAGACCATAACCGTGTAGACGGTTTGTTCTGGAAACAATGTTATCATAACTACATAGATGTATTGTTGGCATTTGATATATTTAATAATACTTAACAGATTATACTGATTGTAATTTTTACATTGGTTGTTCCTATCCCTTACTCACATTTTAGAACTATTTTGAAACACTAAACCTGGCTCTTGTTTCGTCTGTAAATTGTATAATGCCTTTGAATCGCTAACTTCACGCACATAGCTCTGACAAAATGTCAGACGTGAATAGAACAAAAGAGTGTCATGAGTATTGATTACACGATAACATTGATTCGTGGGGCGGCTACGAATGGACCGCATCATAAATAATTGATTGTAGTGGCAGTCAATGTCTCCATAGGAAAGAAAAGAGTATTTACACTGTAAGAATAAAGAAATAAAAGATGGCGAGGGCAATGACTGCGTCACCTTCATACCTCAACGTCCCGCCCCTCTCCCTCCCGTACTATAAAATCAGATGGTTCGGCTTGAGTAGGCAATTTACATACCTTCTCAACTGTGTGTAATGTTTCTATGTTGCCAGTCAATCTTTCCAATCACCTTTTCGAAAGTACATGCTTGGCGCCGCAACTTCATAGGCACTGTATCATGGATCTCAGATTGGAAAGCTGCGCATGTTCCAATACGAAAGAAAAGGGGTATGTTAAAAAACAGATACGGCGAATACCATGTGGAGTAGCATTCAACTCATATGATTACTGTATCAGCTTCCAACCTCGACACCACATTCCTCTCATTCTGGTTTAAAGCCGAAGGTTTCATGTTGAAAGGGCAATTTCCTTGCACAAAGTCGTTAATGTTGTCAATAGGCCAGTTGATCCTCCCCTGAACGTCGAAGGTCATAATTATCTTTACGTCAGAGCTACATGTAACATTCGTGCAGACGGGATTGTGGTTAATGCGGTATGAAGTGGGGGGGGGGGGGGCATGTAATAAGCCAGTTCAGAGTTACAATTTGTAGCTCAGAATGACCTTTCTTTGTTTCTCAGTTGGTGAGGGGCACTTCACTCGGTTTCAGAGCGATATAATGCATAAGCTTTACGTAACAATTTATGGGATTCATCCATCCTGTTTAGACAATCCGTCAATCCGTCAATTAAAGGGAAGATAAACCCCAGGAACAATGTGGATTGAGTGAAAGCAGCAACATTAGTAGAACACATCAGTGAAAGTTTGAAGAAAATCGGACAATCGATGCAAAAGTTATGAATTTTTAAAGTTTTGGTGTTGGAACCGCTGGATGAGGAGACTACTAGAGGTTATGACGTATGAGTGGACAACAATACCAAGAAAATATAAAGAAAATACTACAAAAATCCATTTTTCATGAAAATTACAAATTCCATCAATTTGATATTGACATAATGTTAAGGGTAGCAATTATTCCCCCTGCTTTCTGAAAGCGGTTGGTCCACTGCTCTTTCATAATTCTAGAAAAGTGAATTTTTGTTGAATTTCCTTTATATTTTCTCTGTATTGTTGTCCACTCATACGTCATATCCTCTAGTAGTCTCCTCATCCAGCGGTTCCAACACCAAAACTTTAAAAATTCATAACTTTTGCATCGATTGTCCGATTTTCCTCAAACTTTCACTGATGTGTTCTACTAATGTTGCTGCTTTCACTCAATCCACATTGCTCTTTGGGTTTACCTTCCCTTTAACACTTGGGTAATCATCCATTTCATAATTTTACATAGAATGTATTAACAATATTTTTTCTATTGATATTGCCATATACCACTTTTACTCAGGTGGATGTGCTGGCAAGCAGCATATACCGGATACATGAATGATCATTACATCACATATGCTTATCTCGGTGAATTTGAATACCAACAAGCCTGTTGGTAGGAATGACCTTTTTCTCCTCATGCCCTAAGTGGAACTCCGAACTGCCTTATAGCCATTGCTCTTGACGGGTCTGAAAAGCTTCCTCTGCACACACACTGTTTTCTAGTAATATTGTATCAATTAAATCATCTTGCAACTTCTGCAAAGTCGAGCAAATTTCTTTACATTTAACCGCCTTCCCTCACCATCGCATACCCTATCTTTTCGATTACTGGTAAATGTACTTTGACTTCTAGGGGAAAAAAACCAAACAAACACAGAATGGAATATATAGAAAACTAAAAGGGAAGTAACACAGATTGGGTCATAATGGTTGCATTCTATAATGGGTGTAAGACGCCAAGACATAAAATAGATAAAAAGATGAGCACAGGCAGACAAGAAAATGTATACAGGGGGGGGGGGGGGGTGCAAAGAGAGAGAAAAAGATGGAATATGGGGAAGAAGTTCTCATGCACACCCCCCCCCCCCCCGTCACATGATTCCCCACAATAATATGTAATTTATCCAGTTTTAACGTTGAGTAAAAAGTGACGTGATCCCTTTCAAGTATCAACCGAGATAAAAGTCCCGCACTGTGTGGAGTAGGTAAGAGCATGGTAAGAGCAAGGAGGTACTAGGCGAACATCTTCTTCCTCTTTCTCCCCACTCCACCCCCTCCTTTCCCTCTCTGTCCACCGATGTGAATCACCGGTCTCGAGAGGTGTGTAGTGGCTTTTGACGTCACAAAGTCATGACTTGGGCCTTGGCGCACTGAAAGCGAAGTCTGTCTGAAAAGGGGGCACCCTCCTAAGCGCAAAGACAAATACATTGTACCGTTCCTCTTTACAGTGTGAGGTTGTTCTTTTGACAATCATATCCCTGTTGATTTGTCTTCTATAAACTCCCTTAGTCACTCTCCCGAAACCGCCGAAGTAACGACAAATGGTGGTCGGGCATTGATGGAGCTTGAATGTTGCAGTTGTGTGCCAAGAATGGGAGAAACAGACATGGCAATCATGCAAAGCTATTGGGGACAACCCAATGGGGACCACTCCTTAATCCTAAAAAAAAAAGAGAGTACTTCCCATGATGATGAAAGGTGCAAAATGGTATTGACACCCTTGGACTAGCTTTCATTTCGTTCATGTTTGCTTAGTTTCCTTGTGCCCATGAAGAAAAGTCAACTTTGATGAAGACAAAGCGTAGGGCCTACACTGTCCACTATGCATTAGAGGGAAAGTTGAATGGCCAATACTCGTTGTAAAACTGTTTTTCGGGTTGTATCAAAAATATCCTAGTCAAAGACTCTAGTCAAACTCACGCATCAATTACATCCCTTGCAGTCGGGCACGAAGACAAAGTGGGCACAAATTTTCTGACGTACATTTGTACTACTTCTCTGACATCTTTTCAGTTGCTTCTTCTGAAGTTGCCCGTCTCATTGTGTTGAACATGTCTGTTCCTGATTAAGAAATATAACTTGATTATGTATAATGTTATTTGAAATTCGTGAGATTCTCTGAACTGAGCCGACATGGTATTCATCTAAAGAAAAAAGAAGCTCAATTCATTCGGTTTCGGTTGCACAGAATATTGATTTTGAGCACTTATAATAATAATAAGATATGTATACATTTTATCGATGGACATTATTTCGAAAAATGCAATATACAATGTACCTAGAAAGAGTCGAACAAAAAAAAAAGAAATGAAAGAAACAACAAACAAACGAACGAGCAAACAAACAGGCACAAACATGGTTTTCTCTTTAAACAATGTATTAAATGGCAATGATTTTTCGATGTCTTACTGAAGTTGGAACAGACATTTCGTTCATGTTTATGTTCTCCGCTCTCGTAGGCGATTCATTATGTCTCTGTCACCAGCAACGTCAAATTCTCTGAGGTAAAAATCATCTCAGTCCTTTTTGTTTCTTAAGTCCGAATGATAGTCAATAAAAGTTTAAAGGCGTTTATCACCAGTTTATTGAGACTGCCATCCCAAAGGGGAGAACATTTAAAGAATCCTTTGCATGATCAACATACTCGAAATCAAATAGTATTTGACTTCAATGTTTCAGTCATGTTTTAACAATGCCATAAACATGATAAAGACACGGCTAGCGCTGAGAAAAAGACAAGATGACAAAGGTAGATGGGGGGGGGGGGGGTGAGAGAAAGAAATAAAGAGGGAGAGAGAGGGAGAGAAAGAGATGGCATATATCGTGCACTAGACTCCTTTACTACTTTGAAAACCGCTCTCTCGAGAACTCGCCTTAATGCCGGTACAGTAATCTTAACCCTATAAAGCCCAAGGGGGGGGGGGGCACATTGTGCCCCCCCCTACCACATTTTCGTTTGCCACTCCTACACCCTTTACTCGATTTCAACCAAATTTTGTGACTTTTCCTAAAATCTTATTGCAAACATTTTGATATATAATTTAGCTATGTCCGACATTGCTGGTTGCCATGGCAACCGTAAACTGACAACCGTGTCAGTCAGATTTTGAATGATTTTCTGTTCCAATTTCACTTAACAATATAATAATGGATGAAATGGGGGTTTTCTTGGCTGTAATTTGCTGAGGGACCAAAATGTGAAGTAATTATGGTTGTGAATTACCCTGAACTGGTCTTCTTATTATTTCCTTTATTTTTTATATGACATATGCATCAAACAATAGATATAATACAAATAATCGAAAATAAAGCATTTTCGAAAGAGTACCCTTTTATTTTGTGTTATCTTCACACAAGCTTGCCTGTAATTTCATTTTGTTATCATATTATCAATCTGTAAACTCAAAATTTCAATATTTTGGAAATATGAAATGTGATACCAATATATGTACCCATTCCAAGCAATACATCATAGGTTTCATATATTTCTTTATATTGTAATGAGTAGCGCCCCCATATGTTGACCTTGAGAAATTTCAACCATAACAAATAGTGAAGGTTGACTTGCTTTTCCTTTTTGGTAAATATGAAAATGATTGATATGAAATAAAAACATATATACTGAGGATAAAGAAATAAAAAGTAAAATACATGATTTTAGCGTATTTCCTATGTATTTCTGTATATTTTGGTAAATAGCGCCCTCAGTGGATGACCTTGAGAAATTTCAAGTGTTGGGTCATGTAGAGTATGAGTTGCTCTACCCATGTGCCAAATATGACGGTCATACATCATATAATAAAGAAGTTATATAGGGGGGGGGGGGGGCACAATGTGCCCCCCCCCCCTTGGGCCTGGAAGGGGTCAAAATAGCTTGGGCTTTATAGGGTTAAAGTTGTTACGATCTAAAATGTTCTCCGCCATTCTCCACAATGGGAAAGATTGTTGCCGTTCCAAAGCAGATTTAATGAAAGAAAAGGAAGACAAGATTAAAAAAAGGTCCAGCTAGGCTCTCTTTTCTTTTATGATTGGGTAATTAATCTGCAGTGGTGTATCTACCCTGTACTACCGCGTGATGCAAGAAGGATAATAGTTTTGGTTGAGATGGGGGACTAAGCTTTTAACTTTTAACTTCAAAGTTTATTTGGTGAAAATCGGTTTTGAAACATGGCTGAGGTATCTAAAAACAAAGTAAGACAAAGTGGTCCTAATGAAAGGTAGGTCCCATCGTTTATTAAGACCTGTTTGTGTGTGTGTTTTTGGTAGCTCAGTCACTATCAAAACCAATTTTCATCAAATAAATTTTGAATTTCCCTTAGAATTGCATGCTCTTTCATATTTCAAAAGAAGGTTCTCATCATATGATCAAAAAAAAAAAACAAAACAAAGAAAGAAAAGAGCTGAAAACCAGACGCCCCATCAACCAAAACTAAACCATCCCTTTAACCGAATATCTTCCACTACGAGAATCTGAAAACAGTTATGAGGTTATAGATTAGATCATAATGATCCTGTGCAATCAAACATAGTGTTTACCTAGATTTTGCGGATATAGTTAATTCTTTGCTAACCGTTGGTGTTATGTAATTTGCAAACCAAATGCTGGTAGTAGTATGTTTCCACACGCTTTCTTTTCCAAAGAAGTGAACGCATGAAACACCCTTAAATGAGAATCTAAGGTTAGAATACTCAGGCTAAAATTTCAAGTTATCAAGTTATCCACTTGTCCAGAAGAAAAAAAAATGAATGAAAAATGCACGGAGGGAATCAATGGAGGCAGTAATATGCAAGAGAAGAACAAGAAGTGAAAAAAATATCGAAAAGCAACTCCCTCCATTTTGAAAAAAGTGATACATATAATAATACTGTTCAGACTACCCATATTATTATTTCATGCATGCCCTCCTTATGAAAGAACCGTAAGACGTTTAGAAAAATTATTCCCAACTGCATAATCAATTTTAGGATTTTCATTAAACTAGATCACTTACCTATACCTGGTAGTGCTTAATTTGTAATCTTATAGAACTATGAAAAACAAGAGTCTAACTAAACTCGACGGAACAAACTTTTTTTTTTTTGTGGGATCTCACGGTGGCCATGTCTCTGCCCAACCTAAATCCCCCTCATTGAAATATTAAAGATACAAAAAAAAAATACGACGTTTTCGGCACATTTATAACAACAATTTAAAGCGAATATCATGTAGGTAAGAAACAAAAGGTGACGGTGTTAGGGTTTAGAATGGAAAATAACAGGTAAACAAATACTTAACACTTATAGCTATAGCCACAGTGTGCCATTTACGGGTAATTATTATGCAATAATAGGGGATCACACACTCCTCGAACACTCCCTTCAAAAAGTAGCTAATGGTGTCGTGAGGGAATTGTGTCAAAATTCAGAATATTGAAAAATACAACCCGAATAGGCATGCAGTACCTTGAACCTTAATGCAGTAATTTCTTGTTGCAGCTCTTATGCGAAACTATACCTGGATGAAGAAAGAAATATGAAGTCCGTATTTTTGTTTGTTTGTTTGTTTTTTTCTTTCCACTTCATATTGGGTATATAATAGACACTTGTTGTGGAGTGAGAATATTGTTACTGAGTATTAAAAAAGAAGAAAAATCGTGTTATTCCCGGACCAGCTGCACCTAACTATACTTCATGTATATCGCCTGTCACAAAGTTGGATCTAATCTGAATTGATTCAGTCCTATATACACTTGTCGTGTGGGATTCGGGGCTGCTGGAGACGTATTGCAAAAGGCATTGATTTAATCGCTTGATTCGCGTCAACACGGGCAAGGGAGATACTGACAAGATGCATGCTGGACATTGCTAGGCTTGACGCAGTATACTGTACGGGCCGCCAGACGGAAGGCCCCAAGTGCGATCCCCGTCGGCAATTTACCATACGCAAATAACAACGCGACAAAAGTCAAAATGAGCTAACAGCGCGCCCGTCGCCAAAATCGGACGAAGAGATCCCAATTCCAAATACACGCGCTCTCCCAGCTTTTACGAACAAAGTGACGGCCAATACCTTTCCGGCATGTCTTCCTCTCACCGGTCTATTGTTCCGCTTGAAGAGGACAAAGGAAGGGCAAGAATAGCCAGGGGGGTTGGGAGAAGATAAATGGTCTTGAAGCACACACAAGAGAACTAAAACCGCATCACGCGATCAACAACATTGACGTGGTTTAATACTGCTTAAGGCTTTTCGGTAATTATAATCGACTGAGAATTAAACTTAAATTCTTGAAGTGAGGCTAATTATGATACCAATGGCTTAACGTTAGCATCTAATCAATGTCTCATGTGTAACTAGAAATGCCTTGTGTTTTCTTTTTTTCCACTATTCACTAATGTACAAGTAGGGTATCCGAAGGCGCCAGATATTGAAATGATATAACATCTTTAAAAAAATCAAACAAAGTTCAATGTACATTCTGAAATGATACATAGCAAGGCAGCCTCCACACATACACACTATCACATGGGAGTTTGAATAGGAAGAAACTGCAGTTTTCTAGCACTAATGAAGAGTTTTTCCCCCCTTTCGAGTTGAGTTCCTCTCGGTTGACATCACTACAGCCAAAACACCGTCCTCACAGTATTGTCCAAGACCGGTGTTTGGCCTAGATCTCGTCTCCCCTCAGCGAGTGCGCCTTTTACCTGGTGGTCCATACAACAACTGCTTTACCTTGACAAGGATGGTGATATAGAGGGAGAGAGGGTTTGCTTTGCATTCTCTAGTCGCACATTGTTTATCCCGAACAAACATGAAGACTGAAAACCCAAGTCGTTTAGGATTGTCGCTATATTCATGACAGGCAGACGAAAATCGTCTGTGGGCCAGTGGGGCTGAATCTCAGCCCTGATTCAACCTCGTGGCGAACCGATGGCGAATATTTCGCATTTCGCATGTACCCCCTTGAATCTACCGTCATATTTCTATGACGACTTTATATATATCATATCAAGACCTCTCTATAAACCGTAATAATTCCCTTCATGTGAGTCATAGGTCGATGACAAAAGGCCCACTCCATTGGAATATCCATGAATATCTAAGGTATATCATGATGGAATATTTATGTGGCATAATCAAGCCGAACCTCGGGAGAGTAACTGGAAAATGTAGAATTGTCGTGTCTAACTTGAAAACAAACATGTAAGCGAACGCCCGTACATATACAAGTACTACATCCTTTAAGATCAACGTACGATAGGACCCAGAGAACTATTTGTAGTTTCAATGATCGACATTTTCATTGCTGATCTGTCAACGTTTACCTTCCTTTTTCATACTGCCATTCTATTGTAGTCTTACGTCTATTGGTTAATTTGCTTTAAAGTTTGCCTCTTTTAAAAACTATGTTTAAATCTTTCATGTTGTTGGGAGAGAATATCAATTTAGTAGACATTCTTAGTGGGGAAAGGGGGAGGAATGAAAAAAGTGTGAGAAGTGTGTGAAAAAAGGAGAAGTGTGTGAAAAACAGAAGAAGGAAAAATTAGAGAGACAAGTTTTTGTTGGAAAGCAATAAACAGAATATGTTGACGTATAAACTAAAAAAGAAAATTGATAACAACGAAGGGAGGAAAAAGTGTAAAATAATTATACAGTGTACGTTGCAATCATATTTTTGATCACATGTCAACCTTTTTACTTGTTATTCCGAGGGTTCGTTCATCCGAACACGAAATAAAGTTCGATATTTTCGAAGATTCATTAATCCGAAAAATGAAACAAGCGATGACAAGGGTCGAAAATCCGAAGGTTCGTTACCACCCACCTTCTTTTCGATTTCGGATTACCAAACCTTCGTAATAACGAACATCACGTCGAACAAGAACGGGAGTGTCGGCATATTTTTGTTCAGACTAACTCTTCATCCCAGAACTTGGAGGATATCCCTCATTGGTCCTGCTCGATTTAGCCGCGCTTGATATTACGCAATTCTGGTTCCTGTCCTTATGTCCCTGCAGAGACGCCATTGCTGCTCAATTAATGGCTCAGTGATTCAATTGATTTAAAAAGGAGATAGTCGCTCTTGAATGTGAAATTCATCAATACACGAGTCACTTATATGTAATGCGCAATGCAATGATTTGAGACCTCGGGCAAATTATAATTTGCATCAGAAGTTGTTTGATGGTAGAGTCGGCAAACTCAGCAAGGAAATGTCAACTCGAAAAATATTATGCGCTGTTAATGACGTCTGACGAGACAATTTCACCATGGTGCAAAGTCTTAAAATATAAAACGAGACATTGTTCGTTGAGGATTGCCGATGACAAAGTTCAAAGCATTTTTTTGGCAGTATCAATGTATTTCATGCAATCATTTTCTATCCACATCCAATGACAGCTGTTACAATATTATTTGCTATTCCAAATTGCCTAGCTGCTGTTACGAAGTTCCTTGATGTAGATGAATCCGACTTCAGATCACTGTAACTTATGACCGCCATAACTGGGGGGAGGGGGGGGGGGTGTTCTAGAGTAGAACAAAAGCACTTTAAATGGGTTATGCAATAAGTCAGTTGCGTTGCTATGTCAGTGCATAAATTATCGTATATCTGCAATCATTGCACTCAAAATTATTGATATTTAATGTAAAACTATTATGCCCTCCACATAGAATACATCTCTCGTATGATGACATAAATCCATACCATAACACAAACAGTTAAGTATCATTATGTTAGGCATATTTGAAGTCCCTAGTTAGAAATTACCACAAGAATTTTTAGTCATGGTTCTCTGCGAGTACCCACATGCATCCCCCGTGCTGATGAAGGTCGTAGTATGACTAAACAAAAGGATAAGATATTCTTACGACGTCCGATGGCATGGATAAGTTACAGATAACACGTTCTCATTATGGGGCTTCCATGTTTTCAGGCGTTATATATAATATTTGTGAATGAGTTTTTTTTTTTTGTTTTTTTTTGCTCGCTGTGTGTTTTCAGGCCAGCCTTTTTTTTTTGTTTTAGCGAAAGCTACTTTATCATATCTGCTGAGAAGGCCTAGCTCTGTAACTGCTAATAAGGGAAAATGCGAGTAGCCTTTAACTGACTCTGTTCAGAATGTGCCAAGTAACGTGACGTATTATTGCATGCATTTTTTTTTTTCCGACGAGAGGTAAGCGATGAGCCCTCCCCCTATATACATTTGATCCAACTCAGCGATTTCTAATACAGATCCATTACCACGAAGACATTGTTTTACGCCGGCGCCACGTTTTCACAAAATTTAGAGAGTTTGTTGATTTTTCTCTCCTCACCCGGGCAACTAGACAACATTGATAGCCTTGATGAAAGATTAAAGGATTCAAAGTTCAAAGAAGCACGCTAATGAAAGAATATGATATGATCACCGTGACAAATGATGACAAGGAATGTAGCAGGATGACTGCTGGATTAGTTGAAGTTTTCGATCCTTGGTCTTCTTCAGTTTTATTGTCCTATAGACAAACATGGCATAATACAGATATGAACACAAACCGACAGAGGACAACCAGATTACACACGAATGAGATTGACATCTTTAACGGACATAATTCTGTAATGGAAGAATTATGTAACGTCAAGTAGAAATATATGAAAACAAAATTATAGTTGAGTACATAGTTCCATACAGATATGTATGCTACTTTTTAGTTGTTTTTTTTTTAGTACAGGTTAATTCTTTTTTGCTAATATCATTTCTCTTACTGGACCATAGCCTAGAAAATTTGGGAAGGATGTGCAGATAGTCTATTTCCGATACTTTATATCAAGTAATCTTTTACCGAGGAGAGTAAGATATGGTAAAATGTCATGTGTGGACTGTAGTATTGACAGAGTGCGGCATACGCTGTGCCAGTTATATTTAACACAAAACAAGGTCTAGACGACAGCCTCACATATCCCCCACGTCATATCCTAATGGAGGCCATGCATTGGAAGTTCCAGACAAGCAACTGTCTTGTTCTTTTAAAGTGAAGCACTGAATGCGTAGAAGGAAATAACCATGAGATCCACAGTTTTAAAGGGGAAATGGAACCCCAAATTCTTTATACACATGTGGATATAGAGTGAATGCAATGATTTCAGTAGAAAACATCATTGAAGTTTGAGAAAAATCGGACGATCCGTTGAAATGCTATGAATATTCCAAGTTCTGGTGTAGCCATCGCCGGATGAGAAGACTACTGCAGTTCGTGACGTCACGGATGGAAAAAATGATGTAGATAAGATATGATCGGAATTCAACAAAATGTATTTCGTTTGTTAAAAAAAAAAGCACAAATCCAGTCGACTTGTTCCTGACATATATTGAGGGTATTATCATTCCCTTTTTTTTTTCTGAAAGAGTAGCTAAGACAAGTGTTCTTTTACTGTGCTAAAATATGAAAAAAATGCGAAATTGTATTTCCTTTACATCGTTTACAACATATGACGTCACAAAGTGCAGCAGTCTTCTCATCCAGTAACACGGCATCAAAATCAAACGTTTACTGCTGCATTCTACTAAATATGCTGCATTCCCTCAATTCATTTAATGGGGTTTCATTTTTCTCACACTCACAGGTAAAGTAAGCCAACATGTACTAGGCAAAGATGATTGTATTACAGTGCCTTGCCTAAAGAGGCACAACCGTGCAACCAGGGGTATCGAACACTGGAAATTGTGATTCATAGTCTGTGGTTCGAACCACTAAGCAACAATAATATCTACATGAACGTTATAAATCAAACCACAATAACCCTTTAAAGTTTGCCTTTGAGGTTAAGTCACACGTTGTGGATGAAGCTCGCCACGCAGAGCAAGAAAGCACTCACAACTATATACCTACATGTAAGTACGACATCGAAGAAACTAAACGAAAGAAAAAGTTTGAGGAAGTTTTTCGCTCCAGAAACACACGTATGATATCAAAATATGATTGTGTAATGCATCATTACCGTTATTCCAATTATTGTTCATCAATGTCTGTTCTTGTTTAGATATAAACGTTGCACCGACAGACAGAACTTGTTATAACGTTATGAAATGAATACGTGCAATCACTCTAAATGTGCTTATCCCCAAAAATGTCAAAGTTTACGAAGAGACATGGAAAGGTGTGTTAAAAATCAGAACTCCACAAACATAAGTGGAAACGATAAAGTTTGTTTCCGTAACCGACAAGTCTTACTTACTCCAAATGCATCATCTTTGTCAACCGTGTTTATAATCAAGTTTAAGAGTAATTTGAATGAATTAGCTAAAATAATTGTCTATGTACAAAGTTCAAAGTTAGATAGCTGATTGAAGGTGGAATGACTCAAGGTAGCTCAATTATCACATACATGTACATCTGTAAATGCACACACACACACATACACACACACACACACACACACGACACACGACACACACACATTGGTGTAATCATTTAATGTATGTGAATTGAACACACATTAGTTCTCTTTTGAGCATGAGAAATAAGAAACAAAATAAAAAAGTTCCAAAAGTTTCAAACTCAGATACCAAACTGCGGTGCATTAGGGGCGGGGTCACTCTGGCAATTCTTGATGTCACCTATATGAAGAGCTTGCCTCCAAAAGGCGCTAAATCCCTTATTTTTTTTCAATGCATTTAGCGCCTTTTGGAAGCAAGCTCTTCATATATAGGGCCTATATTATGTACATTGGTGTAATATCTATTACTTTTACTTGTAACCTTTTAATCTATCGTCTTTCTAGCAGCATGCTTTTGATACTTTTGTCCTTTCAACAAAATTGAAATTCTCATCAAAAGGTCTTTGTTCGGAGTAAAATGGCGTTTTTAAGTATGACAGCAATAATAAGAGCGTGATGTCTTATAAAATTCAACATGAGATATCATAGATAGGAGAGGTGGATTTCACGTATCGTTATTAATTGTGTCTTCAATAAATTAGTCTCAGGAAAAAGGGTAAAATTAAAAGCATTTCAAACCTGCAAGGTGAATCGCAAGTATATACATTTACAATTGTTCAATTATGTTTATACATTAATTTTGAAAAAAATCGCATTGTTAGCAGCCATCGTGTTACATTCGTGAAAAAAAAAATCAAAAACTGTATAACTTATATGAAAAAGATAAAAACCGATAAAAATATGACAGATGTTTAGAGATTTCGACTTGTCGAAAACATAGCAAATCCAAATGGTTGAAACAGCATTCACGACTTCCTTACGCACCCGCCAGACTCCAAGATCTGCAATTTATCGTGGTGATGTAACTACAAACTTTTCACTTTGGCCAGTCCTTTAAGAATGACGTGTATAATCTAAATACTTCGAATATTATGCAGATATGTAAGAATGTTGGAAATATCAATGTATATATATATATATATATATATATATATATATATATATATATATTATATTATATCATATACAAACATATCACAGTCATGTTATTATGGTTGCGAAAAGACTAGGACATATTTTGAAAACGACAAATATGTGTCATGGCTTAGGCAAATATTCTAATGTCATTCAAACTGCGGAAAATTAAACATTTCTAATTGCTGTCATCAAATACCATGATAATTATGTCGTGGTATTGCGTCAGAACTGTATGGTGTGTCTATCATTTGCATTGCTATATATGTTCTATTTGTGTAGCTGTAGCAAAATTGTGCATTGCGTCTGATTTGGAAAAGGTATAAACACACAAAAATGAGCAGGAATATTTCAAGAAACCTGGTGAATATCATAGTATAACTTTATTTCAAAGATACCAATACATAAAGACAAACTGTAAAGTTTCAGTAAACTAAATTTTAGAAACAATACGGCTGTTTTGTTTCAGTTTATTTTTATTTATTTTTTTTTTACTTCAGATGGGCGACTTTTTGTTAATAATATACTTATAAAAATATAATGATTTATTCATGATTAAGTAAGAATAAGGTGTCGTCAAATTGATAGGTAAAATGGAACAGTCTGTACAATATGATAAGCAAATATTGCTTCATTCGCACAATACCACTGTTTGGTGGACTCTTTCAGTATACTTCGTGCCTATAGATTACGAACAGAGTATATAGCCCCCCTGTGAGAAGTAGAAAATCCCGTACACCCGATTGCAGTTTATGAGAACAAGATAATAATGGTCAGCCACACACTATGAGCAGGCGAACTTCTCGAATGGGACCAACGAGCAAAGGAAAGTGACGGATAAATGCATTCCCCCTAAAGGCCATTCAATGGAAGCTTAATAATGGGTGTGGTTCCCTGTTTACCCCCTGAGCCTATTTGCTTAAGCCCAAATAGCCTGTGTCCCATAATGCAGATTCGCGCCGATGGCGGAGGGGTTGGCCGAGGGCACCAAAGAGCCAACGGGGCGCCAGTATACGTGTTCGTGTTCCAATGTGTTTCTTTCCTTCTTCAAGACATTTTGTATTCTCCGTGGATGGTCATATTTTACTTAAGTGTCTGTAAAGTGATACAACTATAAAAATAACTATAACACACATTCCTCAGTTCTCCCTCTCGTCCTTTCCAATATCATGCAATAGATGATTCGTCACAATTAATCGTTAAAGAAAGAGGCGTAATGGAAATGATGTCTTCATGATAATACATTTTCGTTTGGAAAAGGATATTCGTCTAAGTGATTTTTATCCATTTTGCTACTTTTAAAATAGTTACTAGTAAAGTCACATGAGATGAAATAGCTTTTCAACCTTTCCTACACCCGAAACCTAAGCGTATATAAAATCCTCAAAATTAATCCGACTTAAGTGAAGAAAATCAAATTTTGTTTATCCGTCTAACATACATCACGTGTTCACCATCACTTCACTCACATGCAGCTTATTTGATGGGTATCTGTTTGAATTTGTCTGCCTCCGTAAAGTTTTATTATAACCATTTTTTTTTTCGTATGCGGCAAAATTTCTTTCTGAAAATGTCGCATCTTATGTTTGTCTTTTTTCCCCTTTGTTCACTGCGCATTCATCGGAGGGATGATTCAGTACTGGACAGAACATGCTGGTATAACCTAGTTTCTTCTTTGATAGTTATTCCATGCATGAAAGAGCATATTTACCAGAATTATACGCCCAAATATATCTGCTCAAAATTACCTCTTTACAACCTCACGCCGTGCGACCAAATGTAATTATACCCCTTTCAGATGAAATGGTAGTGTTTTTTGATCCTCAGTCGGATTTCATCACTTGAGTTGCACAGTACATAAGATGGAGATTTGATGAACTCATGTGCGTCCTAACACACCATGAGAAGATACTGTTCCTTCTAATGTGCGATATTATCAAATTATAACATATTATATGTTCAATTTTTCTTTTGATTTCTGAGTTGTTCTTGCTGTGTGATGCGGCGGATTCGTCTTCCATTCATCTCTCTAGAACATATTTGTCATCAATCAATTATCACATTCATTTATTTTTTGAACTATCATTCCATACTTTATCCATTGTACAATCTTAATTATTCCACACCGTGGTAGTCCTTGGGATAATATTGTTGAGATGATAGAATGCATCAAATGAGAATACACTGTATATTACCGACAACACATTTCTGAACAATATTGACTAATCAATGTAACAGCATTATCTGTTCTGTAAGCGTTTGCCTTCGTACAATTCTGTTAAGTTGTAGTTGTTGTTTGGTTTTCCCTTTTCTTACAAAGCAGAAATGAATATCAGGAAATGTAGCTGAAGATTTTTTACATTTTTAGTTTCAAATGGTATGAATGTAATAGAATTAGGCAGCAAAGTCAAAAGTCCCAAATTGTGGAAGTGCCTTCCAAAAGAAGACAAGTCGTGACAGATGTTGAGAAGCCTAAAGAAGGGTGCGTTAAATCTTGCGAGTGATGAACCTGTTTTGTGAGAGAAGTCCTAGGCATGGAGATTTATTCCTTGTATCTCTGGATTTTCACAAGAGGATCTATCATCTTATGTAACGAGCCGTTCCTGGATTGTAACGGTCAGGGTTGTTAAAAAAGGAAAGAATGCCTACCAACAATGGCACCATAGAACTACTGGTTGACCACACCCTAAATCCATTGATTGCCTCACCGGGTCATCAAGCGCACGATTGTTGGAGAGGAACGGTTGGAGTGAAGCGTATGAACAGATGTTTTATATCTCCAGCAGTATTTGGTCCTCGTTCGTGGGCGTTTAAGAGTTTTACAGTCTATCACGAGAAGGCCACACCCATTTCCTTTTCTGTCTTGAAAGAAAAAATTAAATAAAAAACAACAACATAAACATATCATGATATCCTAAAATGAAATTACTGCTCTAGTTTATATAGCAGTACCTCACTTTATAACATAATGGGAACCTCGCTCAAGATGATAAAACAGTACCTCAGGTAACAACATTCATCGACTATTGACCATAAAGAGTATTGATTTGGTTACAGACATTCTCTAACTGAGAATACCCCACCTGACCACATACATTGACTACTGACGAAACCTAGTCTTGAGTGTTGATTGAACATTAATTGGCATACGCAGTATTGATTTGAGTAGGTACAAGTATTCTCTCAATGACAGCAACAACAGCGATCATCACCAGTAGCCAAAGTAGTCATGTAACGAGGAAGCGGTTAGTACTGTACATGGTATATTGCATTAGATAAATAATACTTGCCCCCCCCCCCAAAAAAAAAAAAAATATATATATATATATATATATATGAAGAGCTTGCTTCCGAAAGGCGCTAAATCCATTGAAAAATGATGGATTTAGCGCCTTTTGGAAACAAACTCTTCATATATAGGCCTGTATTATGTTCCTGCTCTGAGCAATGAAGAAGTCTCGTACTTGATCAGTTTTTGCTGGAAGAACCAATCAAGTGATAGACAACTGATAGAGATCACCGGCTGTGAGATGTCTGGCTTTCATATTTCTTTTTTCTTTTTAAGTGAGCCATCATAATGATTATATTTTAAATTCCATTGTACAATATTTAAGACCACCTATAAACACGACAAAGACTTACAAAGTATTCGTTACGTCTTTTCGTCGTCACACACAAAATGTTTCCTTATTTGCAAGGAAGTTGTAGAACGCGTGCGCGTTTTGCCTTTTAAGTACACTGAAGCAGCTTTTGGAAAGAAAAATGATATTGTCACCACCATGGTTTCTCTTCTACATAGAAATATGTGATGATTGAAGAAAAAGTAAATAGTACATATAAACTGTTAAAAGGATGGTATGGAAGTAGTTGATGTGAGGATTCAGCCTTTAAATTTTTTGCGAGGTGCTTAGAAATCTCTTTATGAGATGTTAAAAGAGCGTACAATTCTTAGATTCAAAGTTTATTTGATGAAAATCAGTTTTAAAACATGACTGAGATATCCATAAACAAGGTTAAACAAAGCCATCCAAATAAAAGGTCGGTCCCACGTTTCATTAGGATCACTTTCTTTTGGATATCTCAGCCATTTCAAGACCAATTTTCACCAAATAAATTTTAAATTCCTTTTAGAATTATAATGTTCTTTCATATTTCCTAAGATGTTTCTTAGTATCTCAAAAAAAAAAATCGTCATCAAAAACGTTGGAAACCTGAACCCCCATCTCAACCAAAAGGTACCAACTCCTTAAAGTGAAATGGTATGATGATCAATTACAGTTGGGCAGACGCTAAGAATGTGATACTCGTCAGAATTAGATACAGGTAGCTCTTTTGTATTTTTGTCTATTGTCTTTGAGCAGTTTTCCTTTAAAGGTAGGGGATACCTTTTACAGACCTCCCAAAATGCAACAAAACATTAAATATGAACCTCAGGGGACTTGTTTAGGCCACTGCTGAGAAATTTGGAAGTCAACAGTTATCTACAATTTGAATAATACACAAAACTCAACTACTCAGTAGTTCTGTGTGTCAGCCACACTTAAGCCTTTTTGTTGCAGTCTTCTGGATTTTTTTTTTTATCTATAAACACAAATCTAAAAGTATAAGAGCTGATAACATATAGAATGTGTGGCAAGAATGTATATAGAAATGTTTGTAAGTTTTGATGAACTTTCTTCACAAAATATACATGATGGACACACATGCAGTGCATGGGTCTGCAAAGGTAGCCTAGTAATGTACTGGAATTTACGGTGAGCCCCGAAAAAAAATTCAATTCAAAATCTAACGGTCAATAAAAATGTACTAAATTTTACCTTCCACTTTCAATACTTTATGGAAGTTTCTAAAATGATACTCTCTTCAACATACCACTGTATTTATACAACTCTTCATTTGAGGCATGCAAATGGGATTCCCTACCTTTAAGAGGTGCATTCCTGAAGATGGTGGCTAAGTCTTAGTTGTAAAGGATGTTTGAAAGCATGCTTTTGAACACTCGTGAAATATGTTCAAAGCGTTCACCAAATCTGATGGAAACGAAATAATTGTTAAAATGTGATCTTTAATCTCTCCAACTTTAGATAGATACTTGACATAAATTGGAAATCATTTATCATCACCAAACATTGCAATGCAATGAAATTAATATATTCTCATAATGTAGTACATAAATTGATAATATCATGATCATGATTAGATTTGTGGAATCATTGTGGTCTTTTGAGCAGGTAAACCAATGCTTTCAAAATCCCAAAACATAATACACTCCGTGATACACTGAACAATGAATACATAGGCAATAGGAGGCTCACATAATCATAATCCAGTAACGTAGCGATGTAATTCCTTCACAATACCACTTGCTCAACAACTTCGCCTGTGTAGAACTATACATAAAACTTTTCTTCTTATGTTCTGTTTCCTTTAGTAAATTATCTGAGGCTTCTATGTCATTATTCTTGTTCACTCTGATTTGCTTTGTATTTTGAATATACTCTTAATCGTAAGTTCTGAAACTCTGTACCCAGTATAATCAATTACAGACGTTAATAGTTATGGAAAAGATGAAAATCACCCGAAAATCCTAATATGATACATGTACAGTATGTTTGCATGTGGACTCACTTGACGCTGCTATCACTTTATTTTCAAAAGCAACGTTCTTTGCTTTTCTTCCCCTCCTTTGCAGTTGGGTCAGCTGACAGATTACCGTCATCATCGTCGTCGACGTCGAGTTCGACGAAAAACTCTGCATCGCAGAATGGGGCATCAGCAATACATAGTTCAACTCATTTATTATATGAAGGTAGGACTGCGATCCATTTCCTCATTTCAAAATCAAACTTTGTACATAATGCAGGGCTCCACACTAACTTTTCTTTTTGGTGGCCCGATGGGGCCACCAAGATTCATAATTTCACATTTCTGGTGGCCGGAGAGAAAAATGTGGTGGCCCGAAAAAAAAAGCAAAAAAACAAGACAAAACATTAAAAGTCCTGTTTTTTTTTTTTGATGTGTCAAATATTTAAGCTTTGTCATAGTAAGAATTGAAAGTTGGACATATCTAATCATAAACAAACCTCAACAAATATGCAACACTCACTCTCAGGCACTCATTCAGTCCTTTTCATCCATCCTTTGAACTAATTTATCTGCTAATTTCCGGCGCAAAAAGTTACGAATTTATTAACATACTTTTCCCAAAATTTTGGTTGCCCCAGGCGGGCCACCAAATTTGCCTTTTTAAAACAAAAAAATTGGTGGCCCGACTTTCATTTTTGGTGGCCCCGGGCCACCGGGCCACCGTTAGTGTCGAGCCCTGCATAATGGTTCGTATATCAGAAAGAATCGAATGTGTTTTCGTATGTTTTCAAACGAGTAGGCCTATATTAACGACTTAGAGAAAGACAAAAGCAAAAGCAAACAAAAGTAAAAGCAAAAGCAAAAGCAAAAGCTTAAGACGAAATAACTATGAGAATATAACCCGAACGTATAACATGTATAAGCAGTTGGATATTTAACTTGAGTGTTCGCTCGCTTTCTGCGGTTTGTGATGACGCAAAAAAAAAACAAAACAAACAAACATCAATTCACTATGACCGCCTACGAAATTTTACAAGAGACAAAGAACATCTGCATTCTTTGAATACCAAATTAATATTTTGTCGATGCAATGTGTGCACGACTCTGATACTAGCCGCATTCACATATACAGAATTGCGGGGTAACGATCGTGATGCATATCTCCAGATTGCTTTTTTTTTCCTTTTTGGTAAGCGTTCACACAGATAGAAAAAGCGGGATACGATCGCGATCAAAAATTCGAGATTTGTGTATCCCGCTAATTGAAAAAAAAAAGTATAGTCTATTTCTTCATTCTTGCTAGAAAAGCAAGAATCTTTATTCTATACTAAACGGCATAAGATTGTTCTCTTTTTATTCTTCTCCCACGTACTTCAATCATGGATTCTACACGAAGCTCGCTGTGTGCGCCTGCAGCTCTAGACTCCATTATTTAATAAGTACAGGACAAATGCACTCCCCGTGCCAAGTACATGTTTTTCTATTCTTTTGGTAATATTTCCCTCACTCTGACTTGACATCTTGATATTTTTATGTTCAAACCTTTAAATAAATGGAGGGAATAATGGGGGGGGGGGGGTCTTGATCCTTTGTCTCTTGTCCGTCTTCTTGTTCTCCGCCAATCTTCACCATTGTAAACGTAGATTTTACGACATTTCTCGTGCTTTATTTCTGATTTACTTTTGGACACAGAAAATTTGCTTTCACATGCTGCTGTGGCGACATCAAATTCACAAAAGGATACCTTAAAAAGGACAGATGATGCCACTTTAGAATTGTTAGATGATATTACTGCAAGAAAAGATGTTATACCGTCATCAAGAGAATCTGAAATTGGACGTCGGAAAGAAGCGTCGAACGTTGCGCTGCCGCTGCAGACGGAAGCCCCGTCCTCAGGCAGGACGCATGTCACTGAGGCGGACTTACAAGCAGCGTTCGGAACGACGCTAGGGGACGAAGCTTTAACGGAAATCAGTGTAAATTCGCTTCACCGAACCTCGACAGTAGCGCCAGATTCATTAACCCAGGTAAACCAGCAGAATATATTGCCAACCACCGCAGCGCCGGGTGAGACGCTGACCGAAACGCGGACAAACCGACCGATGGAAATTACAACACCGGGCGCTGACACACTGACGGTGTCGGCCGCAACAACCGCGTCTGACGAGTCGCAACCGCTGACGGAGACGGCGCCAAAATCCTCCACCGCGTCCTCATACAGCGACGGTCATTTTACAACCGGTGATTTACACACGGGCTCGTCCACTGAAAAGACGACGGAAGCAGAATCCGTTACGTTGGCTGACCGCACGGATAGCACACACCGGGAAGGGGACTTTAGGATACCTTCAACAAAAGTCGCCCCGTTGGAAATGACAACAGAGAGCAGAGTTCACGTCGATCAGGATGGGTTATTTCAGTCAAGCCAAGCTGGTAAGTATTTGTCGAACTCACTTGCAATGATGACAAGTGGCGAATGCAGGAACATGAGTATCAAACCATAGTCAAATCATCTTCCTGTATTAAAACGTACTTTCTCTTAACGAGTTAAGCTTTTCCTGGGGGCATTTCATGAGGCGTTTCGTCAATTTCTTTTTTATTTGTGCAAGAATGAGAAAGGAAGATTGGATTCAACTGGATTTTTTTTTTATTTTTTTAATTTTTTTTTTTTTTTTTTTTGGGGGGGGGGACAAACTGTTAAAAGTTATTGAAATCCTTCCATCTGATCGACTGAGAGCAAATTTGTCAGACAAATTGGTCGCACAAGACGCTCCATGAAATGCCCCAAGAAGAACACCTCAAATTTGGGTGCACATTGATCGATATTGTTGTCATTAATATTGACGTTTTTACCTTTGTTTTTATAGCCACCATTAAAATTTTCATTGAAATAGTTATTAACAGAGTTACTGTTATCGTCAGCACTATCTGTTCCATTATGCATTATTGATATGGTAAATAACGCTTTGAACAGTAAAACGACGGTCCACAATCAAACTCTGGAAGCCAACATGACATTTGATCTACTGTGTTCATGTTAATTCAAGTACGTGCATGAATACTTGGAAAGTGGGGGATATTATAATAAGAATGACAAGCGGATGCAAAGTGCTTGCACCAAAGAATTTTTCATGTGTTTAGGAAATGAGCAAGCAATTAATCATCATACGTATCTTCAATATGAAAGACAATGTATTTGCAAACCATGTTCTGAGTTTTGTTTTGAATGCTACCTTCCACAGATTTTGCCTCAACGGCAATGCCAGTGAATCTCGCTACAGCCGACGGGAATTACGTAGAGGCACCAGTTGAAGACAAAGCTGACGTCGACCATGAAAGTGACAGTTCCGATACCGATGACGAACCGCTTCGCTACTCTCCCCAGCCAACGGAGCTGCCAAGCGAGACGGACCACTTGGTCGCCCTGCCCGAACGCCAGGGCGCCGCGACCAAAGCACCGAAGGATGGACCGGAAGAGACTTCCAACGAGCGAACTACGGATGCCGCTCCCAGGCAGACGTCTGAGGAGCGGCAGGATGATTCGATCACAACGGACGAGACAAAGAACTTTGCATCCATGACAACCATCGAGACGACAACCTCTCTTCCAGAAAGAACAGAAGATTCGGAAAGTGTCACACAGAAAAATCCTGACGTCACGACTCCAGAGACATTGGAAGGTAGGACGGCAAACTTTGTAACGAGAGAGAAAGAGAGAAAGGGGGATAGATAAGTTTGAGAGAGGGAGGGAGAGAGGGGAAAGAATGTGTAAGGTGCGTTTGACCGTGAGATTCGTGTATAGAATGATATGGGTGAAGCTGTCATTATTATTACCAGTTTTTGTCTGTATGTTTTCCGTGTTCATATAGGTAATTCAACTTGATCACCTCAACGTATTTTGATAAATTTTGAAAACTGTCACAAAGCAGCATAAAAATGATTTTCAGTGTTTAATGACGCACAATGTTTCGTACACAATCTGCAAATTGAATGTTTTTGATTGAACATAAAATAAGTTATCTAGAAGAAAAGAGCGGGTGAGAGAGAGAGGGAGAGAGAAAAGTGATGTCAAACAATGAGTTAAGTAGTATTGTTTATCGTGTATATATCGTAAACAACTCCTATACCAATCTTTGATCACTGTTACAGAAAAGGAAACTGGTTTCTTCCGATGCACGGATGGAACGATCATCGCCATCGAATCGCTCTGCGATCGTAAGGGAGACTGCCCCGATTTCTCGGACGAAGACATGTGTGATCGTAAGAGCAGAAAAGAGTGATACTATTCATATATTTACGTTTTATCACACACACACACACACACACACAAATAAAGTTAAGAAAATTATGCCAATTCAATCATTTACATATCTCCGTTAAAACTCATTCTCTCTCGATTTCAAAAACTGTATTGCTACTCTTGTCCCGATGGTCGAGTTGGCCATTTCCCGAAGACATCTATTATCAACGTCTATTGGTTGGGTCACCTTGGTATTTTGTTAAAGAGATCGGCTCGTTCTGTTTCCTTACAATGCAAAATAAATGAATGGAACCGTCTCTTGGAAACCAAATGTAAAAATCCTGTCATAACCTTTTAAAAACCTTTATAGTCAAGAGAAAGATGATTCGATTGACTCTTTATTGTTCCGTCATGCTTTTGTCATTGATTTGTTTTTTTGTGCTCATTTTTTCTTTTTGTTCTTTCTTCGTTTTTCCTTCGCAGCCGAGGAGAAAGCCAACCTAACGGAACAAATCCACCGACCAACCTCTTTGTGGAATGAGGAGAAGAAAGAGGGAACAAATGAGGAAATTATCTCTCTGGATGGCGAATCAGATACACAGCCAGTGGAACGTAGGCATATTCATAATTATTTCCAGATTTTGATTATGATTGAGATGACATATTGTAAAAGGAACTTAATACAATAATTACAAGAAATACTCTCTTAAAATGTATCAACGGTGTCAAGTAAGCAAAGTTTTTTTCTTTGACTCTCTCACATGCGAACCAAACCTACAAGTGAAGGGAAGTGACATGTATTGAATTGCCAGGGAAATGACTGGAACTTCCTTCATTGCAATATTTGAACTTGAGTCACATGTTTTGGAAGGCTGTGGGGCGGCTCAGATAATAGTATATCAAATTCGAGAATCCCCGTAATGAATTGTGTTCAGCCTTATCACTGATATCTTCGTAAGTGCGGGCACAGCCGAAGAATAGGGTGCACGTCACGAGACCGACATCCACGACTCGTGCAGCCAACGAGTCATACACCCACAAGTCATACAGCCCACGAGTCATACAGCCCACGAGTTCGACAGTAAGCAAACAAAGCCCACGAGACCGGCATATTAAGCCCCGTGCTGTAATGTCAAACTCGTGGGCTGTCTTTACCTAGTGTCGAACTCCTGGGCTGTATGACTCGTGGGCAGTATAATGGCTCAAGGACTTTTTTTTTCAATGTCGAACTCGTGGAGGTCGGTCTCGTGAGATGACCCCCCCCCCAAAAAAAAAAAAAAAAAAAAAAAATCTCGACTGGTGTCGACCGTTCCTAATGAGCATACGCTTCGATGCACATCTTCGCTGAGTTCCGTGACGACCCTCTATTCGCTGTTTTCGATTGCACTCCGCCGGTCTAAAGGCAGAGAATGAAGACCGACCAATAATGGAGTTGAATACACACAAAAAGCAACATAAAAAATCATAAAACCTACGTGGCACTACCAGACTCTATGTGTTTTGGTCTCACCTCCCTGATTCAATCGGGCCACCCATGAATTCCCACGCAACAGGGTCTTTAAAACTTTTTTTTTGTTGGTGAGATTGAGGACTATAGGGCCAATAAGATACCATGATAATGACAACGATGCAACAGGCGATGGCCATAAGCTTCGGTTAACCCTTACAGGCTCACAACTTTGAAAACTATCGACATTTTGTACAGTGAGCCTAGCGATATAGCAGTGACAGGGTTAACCACAATGTGATGCCTGAATGATCTTTGTGTTACAATTTGTACAGAGAGTCACACCGAAGCACCGACGATGTTCACCTGTCTGGGAGACGGTTCCACCATTCCCTGGTCAGCGGTGTGTGACAAGCGAGGCGACTGCGACGATTTCTCCGACGAGTACGACTGCGATGGTATGTCACGTCAAACATAAATAATCTTAAATGAGACAAGGGTGCGAACACATTATGTCTTTATACTGACTGTATTTAGGCCTAACTGGTGCGTGTTTGCCTTTCTTTTTTTCTGTAAAATATGGGGATCGGGTAAGTGGCCTGTACAGGTAATGCGCGAATGTATTAATCCGTGTAAAATAATGATTACTGATGCCCATTTTCATTTCCAGGGAGCAAGCACGTGACCACCGATGCCACGACAACCACGGAATCATCGGCGAATTCATGGACGATGAGACCAAAGCTTGACCTTTCTCCAACGATCGAAGTGCTAGACGGTGAGTATCGAACGTCTACAGAGACATACTAGTGGCACCTGATCGAGAGAGCGTATCAAGAGAAACAATTCCATAATTTACCAGCGATCGCCCATTAGCGGGACTACAAACAACCGCGGTCACAAAATCCGATTATTTCTGACACAGTGTTAAATGTAAATCATGTAGTCTGCTTACGTGATGGATCAGATCTCGTGCACGAATGATTTTGAAGTTCACGATAATGACAATTGGCTTTTAGGGAAAAAGGGGCGGGGTCGCACTGCACAAGACGCGTGTGTTGATTGCCATGCACTCTTGGTTTTTTTTTTTTCTCCATCTTGTAGAGGAAGACGAGATCGAGGAACTGTTTCGATGTCTGGACGGCAGCGCCGTGGTGCCCATGTCGGCCGTGTGCGACAAGAAATGGGACTGTCTCGACTTCTCCGACGAAGACGAATGCGATGGTAAGATCAGGACGATAATCATGGTCACGACGGCATTGAGTACTGAAGTGTCACCAGAGAACCAACAATTTTTTTTTTTTGCAAGCACAACAACTATCCCTTGGTCAAAATGCAGACGGAAATTTGTGTTTTAATGGAATGATCTTTGTATATAAACTTACCTTGAAAACATGTTAATGGTTACAATGAACATTATGAATAAGCAGACATGTTAAAAAACAGATATATTATTACAACATGATCATGATGATATCAAACACCCTTTTCCATTGAGTGATATTCCTGTAATTTTTACTTGAGGCTTGTTAGTAATTATTTTCCATTCTGCGTTGAGTTAGTTTTTTGTGTAATTTGTGCTTGTTATTTACTTGAAAATTGCTTCATTCTATCGATGTGTTTGTTTTTTTCTCCTCAGCAAAAGGAAAACTGAACATCTCGAAGCCCGCTAATCAAAAACCGTCGATGTCTTGGGCGACAACGGAATCAAGATTGCACTTACCCGACAGAGAAACAAATTTGATCATTGAAGAAGTATCAGGTAATAGAGATTATATTTCTTTAAAACGATGCACATTTAATAGTTTGCTACTTTTCTCCCTGGATCTCCACGTTAGATTGGGCTCTTTTGCAACATATCAATCATAAGCTGGGGGCAATTTGCCAAATGTTTTAAAAACGAGGTCGATTATACGCGTCATTTGATGTAGGTTATCTGGGTACGTAACAGCTGTCGGTAAAAAGGAAGTGATCTGCTTAATAACTGAATTAATCCCTATGTTTGATTTGACCTTACATAAATGTTGCTGGCAATTTTGCTTACGCTTGACTGATTGTGATTTCGTATTTATGGGTCAATTGGTATTTGCAGAAGGGTGTTGACCATGTTGACAGTGATGTGATAGCGTAACTCATATGTACATAATATTATTTCATAATATATGAAGAGTTTAATTGCATAATGGGTTAAGCGCCATTTCTAAACATTTCAAAGTAAGCCTGTCATCAGAGAGAGCAAGATAACACCTTTTCAATGATTCAACACTTGTAATATAACAATGAATGTTCTTGAAATTATGATCGAAATTATCCCATATTCTCTTATTTCTTCTATATTTATTGAACCTGGGATATCTCAAATTAACACAAATGGAGTTGACTCCTTTTGTGATCAAACTCTTCAAATGGCGTTGAAGGCGCATTTGAACTTGTAGTCACCCATGTACTTGCTTCGTTTTGCCACTCACAGAGGCTAAGGGGAGCTTGCCGGAGTACTGGCGGTGTGAGAATGGAAACTACATCTTCATAAGTTCCGTGTGCGACAAGAAAGACGATTGTGGTGATTTTTCTGACGAAGATGACTGCATAGGTAAGGATAACATCGAATTAAAGATGTAAAAAAAACCCACTGATAAACAAGGCAACTCCTTCATATTTGACATCATTCCAATGTTTGTTTGATATCACCACATGACGTCTAATGTGTACGAATTATAAAAATATTCCCCATAGGAAACAGGAAGGTCCCAACTACAGAGGCTCCTCCCATCACAGTGGCGACAACAATGAATGCTTCCATCCACGTAGAGAGCGGGACATTGGCCGTAACCACGCCTGTTTCGTCAACCGTCCAATCAACGCCTGCGCATCTGACCCTATTTCAGAGCGGCGATGTAAAGGCGTGGTCAGAGGAAGTCACGCCTATGATGGGTGAGGAAATTCTCAGATACTTACTAGTTACTTCTTCAGTTTCGTTTAATTCTAGTTTGGTTTAGTGTAATAAGCGGTGATTCAAAGAAGACGTTGTAACATTAGCAGAGTCAGATGTCAGTGGGTGGTAATTAAGTAGGTTGGGTAATATATAAGGTAACAGAAGTTAACCTCTAACAACTAGATAGCTGCAGCAAACGTTGTAGGTTAAAACTGCTCGTATAATGGCATTCACGTTCTCGTTGTCATCGATCAGATATTCTCCACGGGCAGCGCTTTCCGACAGCGATGTTTACGTGCAACGACGGTGAGGAGATCGAAGCCATCAGGGTGTGCGACTACGAGGTCGATTGCTTCGACGGGTCCGACGAGGACGACTGCTACGATGGTGAGCCGACAACGAGATCTTAATTGTCATCCCTCCCCGGAAGACGCCTCTAAGCAATCTGACCCTCCTGAAAATAATATCTCACTGATCCAACCGTGTAAAGAAGCCCCCCTTCCAGATTCCCCCCCCCCTTTTTTTTTTTGGAGCCACCGGCGTCCAAGTTCGACAAATCACTTTCTTAATAAGATGTGCAGTGTCATACAGAGGTGTCAATTGAATGTTGACAAGACGGTATTGCTTTTTGTGTATAATATAGATATCCAGTATATAATGGGTTAAATTGCTCATCAAGCTTGAAGATCCCCCCAAACGTCAAACAAAAAGTATCTCAAGGGCCTAGACATTATCTATCAACACACTGTTCCCCGTTTGGATTCGGCTTTAACACAAGGAAGACTTACAGTAAATAGTTCACCTCAGCCGTAATACAGTCTCTCCATTAGCTCTCTATAGCTGGGAGCTATTCAGTGAAGATAGCATGCGACTTAACTGTCAGTGTTTATTATAGCAAAGTCTTCTATCCGCATTTAGGCATGTGGTGCAAGAATTAACACTATCAGCCGATGACTGACTGTCAGTTTAGCAGTCAGGGACTTAAATTTTAGAGTGTAGACCAACAATTGCACCACCCTTTTGTCAGATCCTAGGCGCAAACACGGGGATCTGAAATCAAAATATGAGCAGCGGTTCCTTGTTCGCAGGAGGGACCGGGGGTTCTCTAGACATTGACAACTCACGCTTGGCCTTGGGTTTTGGGGTGCTCGAAACTTTCTGGGGTCTCGCTGAAATAGAAAGTTGGCGATAATCCACGCGTTCAACAAGACCGCAAACAAGCTGTGATCATTAGGGGAGCAAATATTGAAACGGGTTTTCGCTAGGAAACCTCCGCCTTAAAGCACACAAGCAAAATCCGCACATCACAACCTTCAGGTGCGCACCACGGAATGTAAACGGCCCGACACGGCTGGGGAACATGCTCGAGAATTTACTTAGGAAAATCAGTCTGTTGGTGAGAGTAAATAGCTGTCTCGCTAGACTGCGTAAACTTCAGAAACTGAAGACAAGATATTCCGTCATTCAGTGGGTGTGGTGAGCTTTCAAATGTTTATTTAAGCCAGATATGAAAAACTTTCAGAGCTGAAAAGACAACAGTCATGGGGCCCACTTAAACTGAATTACGCTTCCAACAGGAAATGAATAAAATCATGGCCGATTTATAAAATGGGAGCAATAAGGAACCGCATTCTGTTTCCCACAAGTCTCCCTAGCAACGCATTTCGAATGACAAAGTTGTCAAATGAGCGGCCGTCTCATGCAGAGAATGAATGAATGGATGAATAGATGAATGAATGAATGAACTACTGAATGAGTGAATGGATAAATGAATGAACGAATTAATCAGTAAAATAATCAATAAATTAAAATGAGAGCAAATGGGGGTTGGGTGGGAAAATACGCCTGGACAAATCTTGATTGCGTGGATAAATGAATGAATTGATTGGTACGTGTCTGATTGAAATATCGATAAGTAATTCATTATTACTATACATAATGAGTTTGGGTGTATGTTCATGAGCGAAATCAAACTTAGACTCTTGTTTACTTGTCACTATTTAATGAAATCGCGTATTCGTTTTCTCATCATTGACCTTCAAATTTCGTCTTTTATCTTCTTTCTCCCTCCCAGGGTGGGACGACGAGCGTCATCTGAGATGTGAGTTCACACCAGACCTTCTTATTGTAGCACGGTATTCACTGCCACTCAGGAAAAAAAAATTGTTACGGACGCATGGAAAGGAAACTAGTCCCTTTAAAACTCTTCCTCGATCCCCAAGGATTGCTACACCAAAACAATCTCAATCATTTTAGGCGTTTGTTGTCTGTTTTTGTTTTTTGTCATTGTTAGCAAATAATTTTAAACCATCTTTCTTACATTCGTTTAATATTATCAAGTATACTGACGTTGGTATGTTTATATATTTCACCAATGCTGTCAAAGGTGTAATACTTGCTCGTAATCTTGGCAATCTTGCTATCATTTTCGCTGGTGTCTCTCTCTCGCTCGCTCTCTGCCCCTCTCCCTTACTGTACTAGCACTGATGATAAGAGAGAGGTATACTTTAGTTAAATGCATTTTTCTTTATGACATCACACAAAGGACATTTGCATTAGTCAATGTGTCAACGCACTTTGCTGCCTGTTTCTGTTCATATCTGGGTGTCAGCTTCGTGAATAGCTGCAGCTCCAACTTGACTCTAAAGCCCTCAGGGAAACATGTTTTGTGTAATTATTGAGGCTAGGAACCATTAAATGTGGGTCATGTTTGTTGACTAAAAACACTGATTTTCTTCTTTTATCCGACAGTTGAGAGAGAAGTTGGCTCCGGAACAGGGTCTACCCCAATCGGTATGTCACTTTTTTTTCAGTCTGGTTTTAGTTATAAGTCATCCGCTGGTTTCTTTCCTTTTCGAGGATATGCTTTGGTTTTTTGTTTTTGTTTTTGTTTTTGTTTTTTTTTACGTCACAATCATTTTGGCTAGAATGGTGTAATAACAGAACATGTTATCAGAAGAAATAGTTTCCATAAAGAGACTTACATCACATATCTGCCTCACATTACATATTGAGAGAGTATAGGCCATAAAAGGATTTAAAATGAGGTAAATGATCATTTATCAATTCATATACGTACTCATTGGAGTCATTTGATATATATATATATTGACTTATTATTTATCTATCGCTCTGTTTTTCTGTCCTTTCAATCCTATTCAAATGGTGGGATGCGCTTTATACAGTCGAGCCATGTTGCTTCACAGCTTTTCTAAATATCTGTGTCTAGGCTAGTTATACTAGCTTTTGAATGACATGTTAAACCAGAGTTATACATTGGACTTCGCGTGGCGGCGTTTCTGCCCATAAAGTCTTGTTTTTGTACATTCTTGGCATATATCTTCCACCTTTTTCCCCATCTTCTTCGTAACTTATAATTACTTATAAATATGTGTGTATGTGTTTTTCGCCTGATTGCAGAATGCGGTACGGGATTCTTCCAGTGTAACGATGAAACCTGCATAGATGAGTCACTGCTATGTAACGGGGTCTTTGACTGTCTTGAAGGGGAAGATGAATCAGATGCCAACTGTGCAGGTGAGTGCATGTCTGTCTCTATGGAGCGACATTTTCCAGCTATTGGATGTTAAAGGGCGCCATCACATGACTTTTTTTTTATTACTGTGTCACCTTTAAACGTTTACTACCGAACCGACGTTCTCGTGGTTCAGTAATTCGCTATCAAAAATAACAGTTAATGTATACACTTCCTCTGAGCTTGGAATGATAATCGAAAAGAGAGAAAAGGTTTATATGTTGTCTGTCATATGACGAATGTACCCTGCTACATTAAATGCACGTTAGTAACACACTTACTGGTGTGTTCTAAAAAATATAACTGTAGAAACTTACTTGTAGACTTTTGAACATTATATCGAACTGAATTGATTTCCTCTACGTGACCGCTAAGGAAGCACTGAACTCTTGACGTGATCGACGGTGTTAAATGCTCTCCTTGATAGTGACAATTTACCTTACCTATTTTTAGGAATGGTAGTCATTCCTTCTAAACCTTCGGCGGTCTTTCTTAGAGTAAATCATTAGTTTTTGCATCTCATGTGTGAAACGTGTCAGAATGTTTCTTGATAGACGAGAATAGAACATAACGATGCACATGAGAAGCTCATTCTTTGATGTCACTTTAATTGCTCGCAGGTGCCTGTCCGTTCCCGTCACTCAACGAACGAGTCATCCTAGCCGTCGGCTCTCAGGCGCAGTCCAGATACCGGGACGGTACTGATCTCACCCTGGCCTGCACCCGTGGAAGCACTCTCCAGGGTTCGCTGATGATCACGTGTATCAACGGCACGTTCACCGACGGCACCCAATGTCTACGTAAGTCTTCCACTTTGATGTGTTATATCGTTTGGAAGAATCCAAAGGAGGGTAGGCGGTGACAAAAGAAAAGAAACAAAGAAACTGGAATGAGTAAGTAAGACACTGATTGAATCAGCTAATTGACAGAATTCAATTACATGAAATTATGTAACTATCTCAAACGTTATGTACATTACAGTGCTTTCATACTACCCTTTCTGTTTTAGGGACTATTGACAGTGCAATCCATGCCATGGGATTTTCAGCACTCAAAGCACCCAAAGGGTTAAAGCATAAAACTGTGAAATAATGGATTCTGTGCATACCACTCGTCATACAATCATGTAGAACGCCACTTAAATGCCATCCCGCTTGAGTACTTATATCTGTACGTACTTGAACTTCAGTGCGATCTTTGCATGTCTCCGGACTAGGAATTTCTCTTTGGATTTATCTTCATCCATTACGTCACCTGAAGTAATCATCGACTGTCTAACCTGGCTCTTGTTATCGATATGAAATGCTCTCCGCAGGGATGTGTCACATCGACCCAAACCGCAACGCCCTCACCTGTTCGGCCGACACCTACGAACACGGCACGAGTCCGGACTGCAGCTGCAACGAGGGCTACAACCTGGAAATCGCCAACGCCGACATCACGTGCAACGACACGATGTTCATCCCGACCCATCCCCAGTGTGAAGGTTTGTCCCTGTCTGTCTCTAAAACCAGGGATCTACTGTGGATCCTATCATTATCTGTGATGGGAAAGTTACCTAAAGTTTGAGAAGGGGGTTTTCCCTTCCAACAACTAAAACAACAACAACTGCAGCAGCAGCAGCAGCACCAACAGCACCACCACCAACAACAATAGCAACATCAACAACAAGATAATCAAGACATTTTGCTTAGTTTTAAAGATTCGGAATGGAATCTTCACACAGAAAGAAAGTAAAGAAAAGGACGTGTTGCCAATAATCGAATGATAATCTGAGAGGCATATCAAAGGCCAGATGGTGAGCTGGGGTCGAATCCTGTCCAACTCTAATGTCTTTGCAAATTATCATTTTATTTCACTCATTCGGTGCTCAGAACGCTGATAGGACGAGTCACATTAGTATGAGAGCGAAGCTGCAACTGAAGTGCATACACTATGTATAAATAATGCCGTCATTGCCATTGTTTTTATGATAATAATATCATGCCACTATTATTATTGATTGCTAAGGAAGTGTGCACTCAAACCTCGACGTTCCTGTTGTTGTTTAAGAGGCACGTCATTTACATTTGAATATTTGCCCATTTCATTGTAGTCTCGAGTAAAGTCGTTGCGGATAAATGGATGTAAACCTCACTTTGGAGGTCTCATTGAGAGGCTAACGGGGTCTTGAAAAAACTCATTTTTTGATTCTATGCGTTCTCTTATCTTATTGATATTTTTGTTTGCTTCCATAGAAACGAATGAGTGTCTTCTGCCAGTGTCCCCATGCGACATAAACGCAGAATGCTTCAACATGCCTCTTGGAAGTTTTCAGTGCG
This sequence comes from Diadema setosum, assembly GCA_033980235.1. Lineage (NCBI taxonomy): Eukaryota > Metazoa > Echinodermata > Echinoidea > Diadematoida > Diadematidae > Diadema > Diadema setosum. The sequence continues at coordinate 18,906,984 of CM067074.1, forward strand.
TGTGCTTTGATGGCTACTCTGGCGACGGGACAGTGTGCTCCGGTAAGGGACCAATGTTGACGAATTATTTTCAAAAGGATCGTCAGGCAAAAGCCCAGACGTATTTATGATAAGTTAAAAGTAGCTGGAGAACTAGAAAATGTGATAAAGCATAGCTCTAAGAACTTGTCTAACTCAAATTTCAAATGCATCCGACATAACGTAACGAAAGCAGACACGGAACAAAATATATCTACCATACCTTTTTTTGTTGTACTTCAGTGGGTACTGAAGAATGAAGACGGATGATATCCTCAGTGTTTGTTTTGCGAACATAGTTGCTGATTATCTTGCAGTCCTCTTTTTATGCGAATTTTGCTTTTTTCTTCTGTCCAGATATCAACGAATGTGTTCTTGGTACAGCCATCTGTGACCCGGATGCAAACTGCACGAATACAGAGGGGTCATACATTTGCACGTGTAACGAAGGGTTAATCGGTGATGGCGTCACTTCCTGCGTGGGTAAGACATTACAGCTTCCATTCCGCCCTCTTGTCTTTCCTTAAAGTGGCATTAATCCTTCTTATCAGCTTAGTTTGTGTCTGAATGTTTATCTATCCAAAAGAAAAAAAAAAGACTGACTGTCGTATCACAAAAACTTGACGTGACAAATTGGTAGAATCTAAATCAGCCAATTAGGTAAGAAATTTAACTGGAAACTGGTATATATTCAGACTTGCTGAGAAATCATATCGATTTCTTGTCATTTATACGTGTCTGCAGAAAGGTAGAACCTGTAAGAAGTAGGACTTAATACCTGTTCAACAGGATATAAATATAATACAAAATATCTGTGAAGATGGATTTGTCGTTATCCATCATGAATTAACCATTTATATTATGTATTAACTAAATTATGAAACTTTCATTTTTATTTCTAAATACCTGCTATCATCAGGGAAGCATCTCTTGGTAAACGCGATGAAGGCAACTCGCTGCTTGGTATTTGTAAGATTTATTTGATTGCTTCTTAGCTGTTATCCCTTGACGTTAAATCGTAATTTTTTTAAGTGACACCAATTTTTCTACTTCGTCTCTTCAATTTCCTCAGAACCGATCTACTTTGACTACGGTATGACGTACGGTGATGATGTCATATCCACTGCGATTGCGACCAAGATCGATGGATACGTGATATCGATACCTCTTCAGAGACGTCGACTTTTCCCCGTGGGAGACCAACTCTATCGATACTTTCATGTAAGTCAGTGCGGTACTTTCATGTATTAAAGTCAGTGGCGCATTTTTGCAAATTTCTCGCGGCAAGTATACTGAGATGCCGTCGCCTCGGAATGCGCTTCTTCACATCTGGATTAAGTAATCTCTTGTTCAGTGTTGTTTGCGACATTATAATTATAATAATATGTCAAAAGTCACTGTAAATAGCCATCATTTGATTCCGATCTCCTCACTAGAGCGTTCTGCATACAATCAGAAAGCAGAACTTTAAGATATCTTCAGAATCTTTGACAGTCTGCAATCTTTTTACGAGATAAAAGATATTGAGGTACCATCTGCGCTGCGCTCTTCCTCACCACCTCTAACATCTTAAGCTCCCTGAGAAATAGTTGGACATAATAAATATTACCTTGGAATACAAGGCAGAACTATTGGCGAGTAAATTAAGTTCCGTTTTTCTCGAAGAAAAAAACAACTTTGACTTAGCAAGGTTGCATAGATGATTTTTTTTTTTTTGGTTAATTTATATGCATTTCATGAATGTGTCTGGGTCACCCCAAGTCAGTTTCAAGTGACCCAACAGCTCATAACGTATTTTTCGTTGTTGTTTTTTTCTTCTCTATCATTTCGCTTCAGATCACTAACACGGGTATGGTCGCCTTCAGTAATATAATGAGTGTTGACATGACGGAGTTCTCTCATCCCTCTACGTTCACGGACACGTCAGGCCAGCCCGCCGTAGCCGTCTTCGGAATATCTTCCTACACAGGCGAAGCGGACTCTGACGTTTTCTACCAGGTATGTACCACGCGACAGACCACGTGATGCGTTACTCCAGGATGAAATAAAAAAGCATTTCAATTCAAACACTGACGGGCTAGTATTTCATATTGATATCATTGATATCAATGTGGTAGAGCTGCTTATTTTTCAGTCCTTAGATAACATTATCATTTCTATATAAATAATTCGACTACTACCATCCAACACAGCTACTAATTCAAACCGTACCCCTTCTTGTCGCTTTTGTTGAAAACTTAACTCTCAAAATATGTACATTCCTATATCTTCCGCAGATTTACGAGGACAGTGATACATCCACCCAGGCACAGACCCTGTTGAGCGGCGTTGCCTCGCTCATCAATAGTGCCGACACGACGGACACGAGGCTCGCTACGACTTTCTCTGCGAAGTGGGCGGTGCTTATCACGTGGTCAAATCTGAGACGATGGGGAACCATGCCTCAATCAGCCGAGGTGAGCAAGATAGTGGCGAGGTGGCTCAGTGGGTAGCGTATGTGCCTTCAAATAGAATGGATAGGGTTCGAGTCTTAACTGAGCAGTGCTATGCCGTCAACTCTATAGCAAAGGCAATCAAAACGTTCTGTCCCTCGGATGGGACGGATGGGAGTCTCCGTGTGTGACAGAGTCAAAACCTATGCATTTAAAAGATCCCACTTAATTCATTCATCGCAAAGAGCAGGGTGCATCAACTCGGTGAAGTGGTCCGCCCCAAATATTCACAACTGGACTCCATTGAAGACCTGCTACTGTAGCTGAATAAAGGCTATCCAACCATCTTGTCAGGTGGAAAAAAAATCAAAGCATCCGTGCTTTGCGAAGTTCGTGTCTGCCCTAGAGACCACTAGTAGGCCTAGACAGTTTCGATCACATTTTAAATCCTGATCCTGATTGCATTCACGGATCTTGTCCACTAAATGATTCAAACTTTTCGTTTGTTTCTCCCCCAGACAAACACATTCCAAGCCGTTCTAACTACAGACGGCATCCGAGGCTTCGCCCTCTTCCAATACCAAGAATTGTCCTTGTTGTGGGATGAGAGCCAACTGACTACCAACGAGTTCCCAATCATCGGCTTCCGGTCAAACCTCGAGTTCTACGACCTCCAGTCAGACAACAGCTACACGCGATCCCAGATGTTCCGACCGGACCAACTCGAAGGAAATATACCGATTGCCGGCACGGAGGGGAGGAGGAAGCGCGCGACGGGATCGAACGAGCTCGGGAAGTTTGTCTACCGTCTCGATAGGAATGCGGATGATTTCATTAACCCAGCTGAGTACTGCGTCAGCTGGTACGACAACACCAGGACTTTGTCCCGAAATACACCGGGGGTGCTGCCCTGCCCCTGCACACGACTGCAGGCTATGAACGACGAGCGCTTCAAGCAGTGTACCCCGTACACATCAGGGTTCGGACTTCCGGAGGTTGACCCGTATCCAGGTATTTTCATTTACCCTGCTTGGCATGTTTGTTATTTTGTTGCCTTAGACAATTATACACCCTGCAAACCATTGATGTTATTACCGTTGCCATTGTCGTTGTTATCGATTTCTAATTCTTCTGGAAAGTCTGAGCAAACGTTGAAAAACGTTGGCAGTGCTTCAAAAACAATGTATTCTTCATGAAAATTTGGATATACCCAAGACAGTGATAGGTCCATTGTGAGTTTACGAAGATGATTCCAGAATAGACAATTATCTATAAGCTTTAAAAATGAAAATAAAGTCAATGTAACGTCGTAGTGAAATATAAGTAAAAACCATTAGATTTGCTGTATTGATCTGATTAGAAGACGCTCCTTCACTCCAATACATTTCAATCGACGGGTTTCACTGAGATGGGACCACATTTCAATGCAATAGATCTACCGTACAATTTTGCAAAGCATCACTGGACCACTGATCTCTTTGAAAAATGCAGGACAGACTATAACTTGCATTCTTGGGAAATGAAAAGCTTACACTGAGACTTAGCTCGATCTCTGTCTTCTCCAAACGCCAGATTCCTTGACGAACAGCGACAGTTGTGTGCAACAGGTGTTCCCGGCCATCGACGGCAGCGGCTCCCGCTGCGTCTACTACCGGAACGAGAGTTTGGTGGTGGGCTACAATACCATGTGGGAGAGCAGCCAGATGCAGAGCGTGCTCGTGTCCACGTGGTCCTTCTCGTTCCTCTTTCTACAGTGGGGAAGTGAGTCACGTTTATCAACTGTTTAAATAACACACTGAGTACTGCATTGCATATATTGTGCCTTGATCTTGGAGGAGAATCTCTGAAGTCGCGGTAGCATGGGGGGGGGGGGGGGACATGGCTGGTCCGATTAAATCGATCTTCATTAGCCGTTTATCGGATTACATTCGAAAACCACGAATAGCGCCCTCAGCCATGGGTCAATGAGTAGCAATCTTTAGATCTGCGATGCCAACGCTAAAGGGATACTAATTAGGCAAGATAAAGTGTTCTTCAAATGTTTCCATTGTCAAACCCATGAAGCTGCAAGGTAAATTCAAGGTATTGAGATAAATTCAATAAGGTATAAACTCTTCCCCTTAAGTAGAAGCCTGACACGGAAAGACACAAACAGAAAAAAAAAGCTACAAACAAATAGCTACTGCTCTATCTTCTCGTTCATGGCTACGAGAAAACTTCTTAAAGTTGAATCGCCATGAAGCAGTCTCTATATGCAAGCAATTTCAATGTAGATCAATCCATGTATTAATCATACTTCCATGTTGTCACAATATACTACATTAAATACATACTTGTAAATGCATATTGGTTAAACTAGAGCGTAACTAAAGACTCAAATGGTCTGTGGAAGATGTCACCAATATTGCTGATTGATTGTTTGTATGTTTTCTCCACGCTAGTCGACGATGTCTTGCCCAGGTACTACTGTTGTAGTCAATCGGCCGATCCCTACTTCTGCGACCTTTACAACGACAGACGTCCCAGAAGATCATGTAACTCGTACACTCCACCAGGGCTTGGTGAGTTTGCAGAATTTCTTATTCATACTAGATTGGAGGACAAGCTGGTATACGACATAATTTATGACACGAAACAAAAGAAATAAAATCGTATTAATGATTCCAGCAGTGATGAAAATTCCATTGAAACTATAACAATTACATCGTTATTCATCATGTTACGAATTCATCGTTGCCGTTATTATCAGGAGCAGGAAAAACATCATTGTTGTTGCTGTAATTTTTATTGCTATCAGCATAAGATATGAAAACAGTGATTTGGAATACACGTTTACACAGCAGGCACAATTTCCGAAAAAAAAATCGCATTCATGGCGTACACATTAGACAGAAGTCGAAAGAACTGTTTGATGAGATTTTTAGTTTGCTACTTAATTCATGCTCTGGGTAAATTGATTTGAATCGCTTGTTTTGTTGCTAAATAAATAATATCTATGTCATTTGTGTTTAAATATGAACCGTCTAAAAAGGCTAATTTCTGTCGGACTAATGTAGTAAAGCAAACCATAAAGAACGAACATTAAATCACATATGCTACTTTTGTGAGCTTAAAGGGACACGTAAATGTGAAAAATTCCTGTAAGGTTTCATATAAAGCTAAACACTGAACGAGGTTGAACTTTCTCCCTTACTTAGCCTGGGGCCAAGGGGACCCACATATCAGGACGCACGATTCGTTTTCCTACACGTTTAATGGTCTGGGCGAGTACACTATGGTGCGGATCCCATCTACGGGCTTCGAGCTGCAAGGTCGAACAGGAAAGGCGTTTGATAGTGATCTTCAAGTGACGGATACCGGTACTGTGTTTACGGGGTTCGCGGCCGAGTACGGCGTAACCAAGGTATAAAACACGCAACCAAATTAAGCCGGTAATGAGGCCTCTGGGAGTACCCTGGTTTAAACCAACCTTATTATTCGCTGACACTATGACTGACGCTCAATTCAGTTAGAAATAAGTTTTGTTCATAATTCCATGTTTGACTTAACATACTATTTTATTACTTGAGTATTAAATTTAAGTTTCAACCATGTATGAAAAAAAAAATCAGGTATGTAAATTCCTGTGATAACATAACGACTGCGCTTTATGTTTCTGTTTAATATAGCCTGCTTTACTAAGCATGGGATATTAAAATAGAAGGAAAAGAGAGAGAAAAAAAAAGGAGGGACTATATAGAATAATCATCTATATCTATCCACACTATTTCTTTTCTCTATTTCGTCATGTTTGTTAGGTATTTCTTATTCATGGTAAAATGGCAAAAATTCGAAAGCATAAGTATTGGTTGTGGTATATCTGTTATGATTCCGTAAGTAACCATGCAATATTCTGTCTAAACATCATTGCAAATACTTGGAAACATCTGTGTGTCATGTCTAATACTGTATTGAAACCAGATTAGTGAGAGGATTAACCAATCGGAAGAATTATTCAAGCCGGGATCAGGAGAAACGAATGATTACAAGAAATGTTGCGTGCCGTAATGATAAAGCCCCGAGTGCGCGCCATTCTCATGCCGATTGTTCACTGGTTTTGTGTTGTTTCTTTTGTCATCTGCTTCAGGTCGAGTTCATGTTAAATTCTGAGCGTGCAAATTTGACGATCATCATTAACGGAACGGAGGAGTTTCTTGCCAATGATCTGCTGGCCTGTGAGTAATGTTGTCATAGCAACCAACAGAATGATATATTTTCAAAGTCGAGAACCTGCATTTTTTTTTTCTTGAATTGTATCATTCGGGTCCTGTTGCGTAAAAAAGAGCAATCAAACATACATCATAAAAAATCAAACGTAAGTCAGATATCAGCCAATCAGAATTGAGTATTCAAGGACCTATGTTATGTTATGTTATGTTAGATCTCAACCGCTATGCAGCAGTGTCCTTTAGATTTTTTTTTTTATTTTTACCTTGAATATTGGTAGAGATTGATTTCTTACAAATTTCATTTCCATGTGTCATAGTACTATCTCAATAGAGAGAAAGCAGGCTGCACAATATTTTTTTCTTGTCTAGAGATGGTACGTCAGAAAACATTTGCATTGTCGCTATCAGTTTCTATAAACTACTAATTAGAAAATGCACGGCTGTGAAGCATACAAAGATACTACCATTAGATAGTTTCTGCAAAGAGCACTGAAATAACGGTACGATCTTCCTCCCTGTTTTCGTATCTTACGCTCACCTTACAGCGCCGTACGTTTCTGGGGATCCGTTGTTTGACTTGCGCTACGACGCCAGCGAAACGAACACCACGGGCGCTCGCTTCATCGCGACATTTCGTGAAGACTTGTCGAGTGCGAACGACGTGTCGCTGAACGTGGGCCTAAACCTGAGAATGTTAGACTTTGCCTTCTCGAAGTCTGAGGCCTATGTGAACAGAACGACAGGACTGTACGGTAAGAATGTATGCCCCCCACCCTTATCAACAACTTCGACGCTATCATCAAAAAGAATTTGGGGATAAACAGGAATACACAATCACAATTGGCCGGGTCTGTGAAGAGAACAGATTGATGATTATTCAAATATTGAAATGAAAGTTTATACAAAGTCTATCTTGCAAAGGATCGCCTGCCAAAAAAAAAAAAGTTGACACTGGCATGACAAAGGATATATTCTTCTACATAATCGAAGGATGCAGGCAAAATGCGGACTGCCTCAGCATCTTTGATGTATTCATTTTTGTTTATCTTTCAAAATGATGTATTCGTCGAAACAATAAACAAAAAAAAAAAGAATGAATGAACTGATTAAAAAAAATACGTCCACAGAAGCCATATCCATGTTTGATTGGTGTATTATTGTTCTGCGTTACTTTTTTTTTTTTGCCTGCAGGAATATGGAATGGCGACCCCACCGACGACATAGTGAATCCCAATGGCACGGTGGTTCCAAATGCCATGTCACTCACTGACGAAGAACTTTATACGTACGGTGAACTATGTAAGTAATGTGTTTCGTATTGTCTGAGGGGGGCTAGTGTGATTGTGCTTGTTATTGCACCACAGTTTTTCGCCTTTTTATTTTTAGATTATGTCTATCACCTTGATCTTATTACCTTATTTTTTTCTTTTCAGTTAAATTTTTGATATTGTTATCGTATTTTTTTTTTCACAAGAATTTATGTCTTCCCATTTGAGTACATATGGTTTTCTTTCAATGTAGAATAATGTCTTTAATTTGCATGTCAACCAGAACGAATAACCGTGTGTTATAACCTCAAGGAAGGGATTTCTGTTAATCAACACCACACCCATCATTCCAATGACAACAGACAATGGCACGGTTGCATCACCACCGAATGTCTAGAAGGAATCGTCCAGAACCAATTTTATTTCTCGAGCGCCATGTGTACGATCTCTTTCTCCCAAGAAACTGTTCATTTACGTGGGATATTCTTCCAACCCATTCATATAAACATTTAATTTGAATATATGCATATTCATGATGGTAACATGTCTCCTTCTTTCTTTCTTTTTTTAATTTTACTAACAGGGCGCGTCAACTCAAGCACGTCGCTCTTCACCTATGGGTCAAACGAGACGTGGGCAACGTACAACCCGACAAGCTTCACGCCCTTGTTCATCGAGTCGCTGAACCAGAGCGTAGCCCTGAGCAACCCGGGCTTCTACAGCCAAGCCAAGGCGTCGTGCTCCGGGAGCCAAAACCACCTGTTCGAGGCGTGCATCTACGACGCGCTCGCCACTAATGACGTCACAATTGGAGAGAACACCATCATGATCGGGAACGCACGTGAGCAGGAGGCGCAGGACCTCGGTGAGTTCACAGTAGAGTGATACATAATACAAATGATGCACAGGACAGAGTGGATCGGGCAGAATTGGATGCGCGAGTTTAACTTTGGATCTGTTTAAACCCACGAGTTGGTTTAAGACTGTCTCCAACATTAAACGAGAGCATCAAATTCTCAGTGATCCATAAAATGGATCTGTGCATCATTCGTTTTATAAAGTGGGCCCGTAAAGTCATGAAATTCAACCTTTTTTTTTATTACCATCATGCATCCGGTACACCTACAATACTACGCAAGACTTGAGCCATGCGTTTGGATTTTACCAGATGCATGGCTCGGTGTGGATCAGCAAAAATCAATGCACGATGATTTACCAATCAGATTGCAGAGATTCTAAAGCCCATTTTATAAAACCTCGTAGTTGTTTTGTTTTAATTAGTTTTAGATGAACATGTGATTTTCACAAAGAAAGGAGAACATTTGTTAACAACCGACAATCTGTTTTCTTTATTATTGCTAATATTGCATTCCAACCATTTCTGACATATTCAGAGAATTTCCCGCCGATCCTCAACAACATCACGGAGATCAGCAGCGACGCAGATGTGCCTGCCATCAACGTGAACGGCGTTCTCAACTTGATCGTGAATAAGACCTACATGTTCCAGGCTTCGGGAGAAGACGCGAACGGCGATACTATCGAGTACAGTCTGCAGGGAGATGTGCCTCCAGAAGCGACTATCGATCCCTTGAGTAAGTATGGATGATACAGAGGTTTTTACCAGTATAGGAATACAGTGCCAAAGGCAAAATGTGGAATGAGAAATAGGTGGCTACAGGTACTCTTCTGTATGGTAATCGTGCATAATCACGCGCGTTCTATAGGAATTGAATGATAGTGCAGGGACAGAGCAGAAGAACAATTCGTTACACCGTTAATTGGTTACAATTGGACAAAATAGCTTCTTTTTTTTGTTTCTCTGTGTCAGTATTTTTGGAAATCGAATTGACGGAGTTAATGGTAAATACAAAAATTCCAGAAAGCAAGCAAACAAACAAACAAACAAACAAAACCAAAATCAAAACCAAAGCCACAATTTGATCTGTAAAATGACACCAACATCCACTTTCAGTTGTGTAATATCATGTCAGTTAGTATCAATACAATTCACAACGTCTCTACCCTGTAAATTTTACGCCTGCGTTCTCTCTTGTGTACCGATATACATGATTATTATTTCTTTTTCTTCTCCCTCTTATGCTTTACTATTTACCTTCTCTCCGTTTATTCTTTCCCCCAAAACTGTCTTCCTTTTCGTCTAACTTTGCTTCCTTTAACTCATGTTCCTTCATCCTTTTCTTTTTCTCTATCTACTTTTTTTCTCTTTTCCTCGTCATCCTCTGTTTTATCTGGTCTCCATCTAAATAATGTCTTTCCCTTAATCGTTATCCTTCCACATCTTCCTTTCTCTCCTCCTCCTTCTCCCCTCCTTCTTCTCCTCCTTCCTTCTTTCCCCTCCCCTCCCCACTTCTCCCTTCTCCTCCTCCTCCTCTTCCTCCTCCTTCTCCTCCTCCTCCCCTCCTCCCCACTCCTCCCTACTCTCCCCTCCTCCTCCCCTCCATCACCTCCTCCTCTCCCTCCTCCTCCTCCTCCCCTCCTCCTCCTCCTCCATCTCCTCTCCTCTCCCTCCTCCTCCTACTCTTACTCGCAGCCGGTGTGTTCACATACCAACCGTCGGGACTCAGTCAGATCTCGATTGGTATCCTGGCCAGTGATGGCGTTGTATCCCGATTCCTCCAGCTGCTTATCGTTCTCTGCCACTGTGAAAACAACGGAACGTGCGACTTCACCACCTTGACTGAGGGCTACAACCTGAACAACGACAAATTCGCCGTAAGATGTCTCTTCGTTTTGTAGTCTTGTATCTTATTTTGTTTTGTTTTGTTTTGGCTGTCAACATTACATGATGAGCGAGGTAAGCTGTCTGACTGTGATATCTTAAGCATTCGAGTAAATCGTTCAAGGTAAAGGTCAGATCTCTAACGAAAACATTGAAGAGAGAAAGGTAACAAAATGGAATAGAAGAAAGTGTCAAACTTTGAAACAACGGGACACTTCTGCTACCAGTAAAATGTAAGTTTGTGCGAACAATATCGTTTGTGTTTTTATTCAAAGGAAAAAAAATCAAAAATGTGGTTTATTTCTTCTCAACTCTGTGTAATGGTCACTATTTTTTTTTTTTTTTTTTGCCTGATCCAGATCGCACAGTGCGACTGTGCCCAGGGCTGGACTGGTCAGCGGTGCAACAATGACTTTGATTCTTGCGAGCTGAACCCCTGCTACCCGGGTGTCACTTGCATCGACTATCCGGCCCCGAGTATCACTCCTGCTTGCTCCTCCTGTCCTCCGAATCTTGCCGGGGATGGATACCAGTGCTGGGGTAGGTGATGTAGTCTGGCTTCCGTCCCTTTTACTTTGGTCATGTTGGTAGTTCTCGTCCTATCGCAATCCTCGCGTTTTAAGCCATCTTACGGCTTGTCGCGTACATTGAATTCCCGCTCCCGCTATATAGTTAAAAGTGTCCAGAAGCTAGATTGGGGTAGGTAATGTAGTCGCGGGTCTCTTCTGGTGTCCAGAGAAATTACACTTTGTTCGATATTAACTGTGTCAACCTATATAATTTAATAGGTTTATCTTCTAATTTACATGTATGTAGCTCAGTCTATCATGCTCGTTTTTGTTAACAACCGCGACTGACAAAAGGGAGAAGTTTGTGAATATAGATAAGGACATTTAGAAGAGTGAAAGGAAGGTGATATGAGGGAGGACAAATAAAGAAGAACAGTGAAAAGGAAAAGCCAAAACGACGATGAGTAAATACCAGAGCCGTCAAGTCTCCTAGATTAGGAACTAAATACCTCTTAATGCCCTTGAATGCATTATAGATGTTAAGCATTATTTTTGCCCACTTGGAAGGATAATTTTATCAAACACACAATTATTTTCCTTATTACTCATTGGAACTTCACTGCACCTGATGTTTGTATGTTGGTAGCCCTCAAGTACAGCCTAAGATCGTCCCAATGATGACAAAGGCATTCATGTCCGCCTTACTATAAAACTGCACATAAGGACCAGTATTCACCGACTTCTTTCACACTTGTTGTTGCTCCATGTCTTTAGACTTGGATGAGTGTGCCGAAGGTCTTGACGAGTGTGAACAGATCTGCGGCAACACTCTGGGCTCGTACACGTGCAGCTGCCGGGGCGGATATGAGTTGACTCCTAACATGAAAGACTGCATCGGTGAGTGTACAGTTTGCACCATATGCTCATATATTTTGCATAAACCATTACGAGCACGATATTCTAATAACTGTCCACCAGTAACAGTCAGTGGTGAACACAAGGAACAAGTAAAAGAATATGCTTAATCGAACTCTAACTTAAATAGGGCATGTGCAGGAGAAGGATTTATAAAACGAAAAAGAAAAAAAAACAGTGCAGAAAATAAGTGTTGACAGTGCAAAGTAATTATGTCGTAAGTTTTGCCGAGAGAAAAAAAAAATAATCATCCTTGCCACGTGTACCCTTTTGGTGTTAGAGAGACATGAACGCAAACGAATTGCAGTACTTTGCTGGACTTTGCTTAAATAGTATATCTAGTTTTCAAAATCATGAGGCGATGTACACAGATGTATCATGATCACAAATCTGGCCTGATCTTTCTCGAGAAATACCATCCCATCACACAAGCATCACTGGCACGAAAAAACAACAACAACAAACAAACAAAGCTTTGTGATACATCTGTGACCAGTCACATTTTCAGCGTTGATATTATGCCCTCTGACAAAACATCCCTTGTATTTTTGTTTGAGTCTTTTGGTTGCTATTTAGATAAGGCCTACAAAATAGCTAATGTAGATGTGAAAAATGCGTGTAAGACATCATTTATTCTCCATCTTGAATTCTTCGACCACAGACATCAACGAATGTGACCGTGCAACCGATGACTGCAGTGAGAACGCAGTGTGTAATAATACCATCGGCTCCTACACCTGTAGGTGTAACGACGGGTATCGGCTGACAGCGGACAACAGGACGTGTGTTGGTGAGCTTTTCATCCGTTTTCTGATTTTTGTTCCTTGAATTGTTGTTCCTTCTTTTCCTTTCATATATCTTATTTCATTCTGATTAAGATGATCAAGGTTTACCCTTTCCTGTTTGATAATTAAACTTTGTAACCTTGAAGAAACAGTCTAGCTGGTTTTAATGGAAGTGAATATTTGATAAACCCTTGCTTTTATCATTAACTAACTAAATGATCCTTAGAAATTTCTCAGTTTAACCTAAAAAGATGCTGTTACACTTTTCATTTCTGTTTCATCGGTATCTAACTGGACAGGAAACAAGAAAAAAAATAATTATAAAACAGGCTTTAGATTGCAAAGAAGACACCCCAAATCTGGTAGGAAGAAATTTTATTTGACCGCGGCTGTCTTTGTTTCGTATTCTTCACACCAGACGTGGATGAATGCACGATCGATTTGCCGTGTGACACGAACGCAGACTGTGCCAACGTGGAGGGGTCGTACACCTGTTCCTGTCGCAGTGGATATCAGGGCACCGGCTTGGTCTGCGAAGGTAATTATTTGACTGATGCACCATCTTAAAGGTTTACTTTTGGCACATAGAGTCGACGCAATTCAGAATCACCTCAATGTACCGGAATCTCCTTAGTTTCGACTTAATGCATTCTCATTGATCTGTACCGCGTTACCATTTACACTACTTATAGTGCAATCATACTCGTCTGCATGTGCAAAGCCAAAATATATACTTGTCAATTGTAGTACTCCTTGCTATTTTCATGTAAACACTTCCCAGTCGTTAAGAGTACTCAGAACAACAAGCAACATGACGTTCGTTAATGCTTGTTCTAATACAGCCGTATATATATATATATATATATATATATATATATATAACACAGTGCTTATATAGCGCATATCACTACCGTAGTGCCTCTATGCGCTTTAAGGGAGAGGGATGAAAGTAAAAAGAAGAAATGCCGTACTGGTACATTTCTATGTACATAGGCCTTACAACTGTACCCAAGTATTCATACGTAGAAATCCAGAATAAAACTGTCCTTTTATCTTTAAAACACTTTAAACTTAGCTATGTTATGCATCATACACACTAGTATTATTTCTGTCACTTTTGTTCTAACTGACTTAAGCTTTCAAGAAGCGCTCTTCCGGTGAACTGTTTTGGAGATAATGTTTATTGAGAATCCTTGTGCGAAAATGCTCACACGTACAAAACATGAATGTTCCAAAAGTTGTCAATGAGCCGTCACACCACTGTCTGTGCTTTATCCTTTTCCCTGCTCCAGATATTAACGAGTGTTTCAACCCTATGCTGAACGACTGCGACGAACTGGCGGACTGCGTCAACATCGAAGGTTACTTCATCTGCAACTGTATCACGGGCTACGAGGTGAGACCCCAAATCCTCCTGTTTTCGTGCCGTTTGATATCTTCCAAGAGGTGACATCATGCAGTGGTGCCGATGCGAGTCTCATCACCCTCTAAAATGGTTTCACTGATCCATGCAGAGCTGCTAAATTGGAGGCATTGTTTCCGTTGAGTTTATTTGCGTGATGATTCCCCCCTTAAAAAAAAAGAAAAGAAAAGAAAAAGAGAACGTGTCTCACGCGGATGCGAATAACCGCAAAAATATTATTTCCCAGTCATCGTTTGGATATAATCAACGTCCACACATTACCGTACCATAACAAAGTATGGATTGATATCGCTAAAATAACCATCTAGAAACACCAGTACCCCATGCTTACAAAGTAATTGAAAGATGAGCCAAAAGAACCGTAGTAAAAGTGTAAACCATGCTTGGCAAGATATGATTTAAATTTTTACTTTCGTCGGGAGAAGCAGGGTTAATGATCCTCTATTCCCATTCGCAGGGAACGGGGCTCAACTGTACCGATCGAAACGAGTGTCTGGAGGGCGTGTCGCAGTGTAGCATGAACGCAGAGTGTGTCAACGTGCCGGGCAGCTTCCAGTGCGGCTGCAACGCTGGCTACACCGGGGACGGCAATACGTGCATAGGTAAATTGCGGCAGGAATGGACACAGGTAGTCACACAGCTGAGTAAATCAAGCAGGCCAGCCATCTGGTGCAAGATTTATTTGGAGTCTTGTTACAAATATTATTACTTGACTTAAGGCATATCACACTTAATTTTTGACAAAAATTATTTAAAAAAATACTCAGGTACAAGTTCGCAACATTTTGCATAATACACGAGATGACTTGACAACCACAAACATTTGAAGTTATACGAACGAGATTCCAGCTGATATGGACGAAAAAACAAAACAAAACTGTAGTTCATCCTGGCATGCATTCACCTATCTTTTTTTCTTCTTTGATAATTGACAAAACGATGGAAAAATTATGCGTTTTCAATCCTTTAAGATTAACTTGGCTGACTACTGTAACATCATGCGCACTTAATTCTTTGAATGCCAAAAATAGAAATGAATGGATTCCAAGGGTTCAGCAGTAACTGACATCTAAATGGAATCAGCCATGCATTCCATGTAATCAGTTGAGACCAGTCATCCATACAATGACTCTTATACCAATATGGTGAGTATACGCAAACGTGCCACTAAACCCTATGCTCACAACCGTACTTGAAAGGTACACTATACAACAGAGACACGAGTGATCACGAACGTGGAAACGCACGATAAGGACAACAGTGAGGTAACCACAAAATCTGCTACCATACAAATCAATATTTGTAGCATGGTATTTGTTACGTCTGGACAACTAGTAGGAACTCATATGACTTCGTAGCTTGCACAGTTGCGGAACTGTCGGGTTCATGAGTAAAAGTTAGTCAACCATGATGGTTTGCGCTCTAGCGATTATGTGCTCGTTCCCCATGTAAACCCGATGGATGCTGCAACCAGTCTACGCACTGGTTCAACTGTAGACTCTTCTATGTGTTTGTGTGGAAGCATACACTCAGAAAAATAAAGAGAAAAAAAAAACCGCAAGTGACTTATTGATACTTCATTTCACCATCTAACTGCATTTATACACAACAGCCGCATACAGTCCGATGGTCATTATATTAAACATTCATTAACAGACCACGCCCACTCCTCTCTTCCATGCCCCCTTTTCACTTTCCAGATTTCGATGAATGCTCCGACTCTGCTTTCAACGACTGCGATGTTAACGCCGAATGTCAGAATGAAGTGGGAAGTTACACGTGTGCCTGTAACACAGGCTTCTCTGGCAACGGAACTTCGTGTTCAGGTATGCGCAAACATGTTTCTTTTTTTCTTTCTTCCTCCTTCTAAAACATCTTATAGACCTACTTCATGGGAAAATATAGTTACTTTGTCTATTATACAATTCCTGTCTTTAGTGCGCATTGGCAGTAGGTTCACACTGCTATAAAATCCATTCCTAAACGATCATAATGTTCCTGAGAAAGTAATGTAATGTCCGTGAGATGTCAGCACTAGTAGACCAGTCCCACTGGCTATGCCGTTATCATGGAGACACGTCAAGTAACCATGGTAATCCATGTTTCCTCCCTTGACAGATATCAATGAGTGTGAGGGGGTCCCCACCCCGTGCTCTGCTCAAGGATCTTGCACAAACACCGAGGGCACCTATCGGTGTGCCTGTGATGACGGTTACAGTGGCGATGGCTTCGTTTGCCAAGGTGAGTGGAAGGCGGCAATAGTATCATAAACAGACGATCGTATTTTAACGAAATTCTCAGGGCCGGCAGTTTTCTTTCGTTATATGTAAATTTTGTTATAGCCGAACGAGTAATTAAAGCTGTACAAATGTGCATAAATCATATATTTGCGACATAACTTTTGACTTCGTTGTAACGATTGTTGTGTGTGTCTGTAGACATGTTCGTTGTAACACGAGTGCCCTGTAACTGGTACCAATACTAATCATCAACATATCTCACACTTTCCAACGCACACGCACACATAGACATACACTCAGTCACACAACGCAGGCTCAGGCACGTACGTACACATCAGCTTTTGGATCACGATTTGAAATTATGCTCAAAATCACGTGAAATTCCATCATTAAGAGCGTCGTGGGTTTATTTTAGAAGAGAAATCACTTTAACACCAGTCACATCTTTAATCCTCGAAACCTAGCCAGTGGTCCAAACGGAGAGAAGATTATCTCAAATGTAGGAATCTACTCTGAGAAATATGGGTCTAAGCAAAATGGAAAAAAAAAGAACTCGTTTTCCGTGGAGAAACAAAGTCACACCAAGTTCTACGTCCGCCCCTCCCCTACTATTTAGTGTAGACATTCACATCAGCATCATAAGTAATTATCACTGTTATGCTCGTCTTCTTCACAATTATATAGACATAAACGAGTGTAGCCAGAATATTGATGACTGCACACAGCGCTGTATTAACCTCGAGCCAGGCTACCAGTGTGGATGCGATCCTGGCTTCCAGCTATCCGCCGACAATTTCACGTGTGAAGGTAACCATGGAAACAATTTCATACTCTTTGACGCAATGAGACAGTCCCCTTTTAAAATTCTTGTTTTAAAAGTTCTTTTCTCAAGCAAAGTTTGGTTGAACAAAATAGAAATTTCATTACATTTGTACAAGATATGACGAAGATCATGTTTTAATGTTCCATGCAAGATGAGGTATTCATCTGTCTGTTGGATGTGAATGCTTTTCAATGAAATTATTCATTATTTCGAATCTGATTTTCAAATATCGGGTTGGCCCGTATCACAAGACAACCTCACATTTCATTGACATCAGAGGGATGAATTTCCTTTGTTGTAGCTTCTCCCTTAGAAAATTATTTGGAAACATGTGCTTCGTTCTTTAAATATTTGCACAAAAAAAAGTAATAATTCCAGGAGCGGAATGATCTATTATTCCACATACGGAAATCCGCTGCAGTCTTTTTTTTTAACATAAGATATGAGAGTTAACACTGTTGTAACTAAATGAATAAATAAATAGGTAAATAGATGGAGATAAGCCCTATCAGACACTATTCTTTTCCGGAATGTTCACATCCTGCAGTGTACTCTCAATTCCCGTATCATCGATTTTGACACCTATATGTTTAAATCGAGACTTTGTTGTTGTCAAACCCACTCCCCCCACAGTTGCTTCGGGCATGGAGTGTGACGCGGCCCTCGACCCCTGCACTGGAGGCGGGATGTGTCTGAACGCCACCGGCCTCATCACCTGCGTCTGTCCTCGTGGCTACAACAACACCAACGCCACAAACTGTGAAGGTACGGCTTGATATATAGCATCCATATTCTCTGTGCGCAAGCACCAAGCCAATTCTGAGCTGATGAGTCAAACGTGCACAAATTTCACATGCAAACCATATATGTAATATGGATTGGTAATTAATATGGCACCGAGAGGCTTAACAATCAACCAATATGTTTCCAACTTATGCGGAATAGCTACATGTACGTTGAAATGCTAAGCTGTGCATGGGTTTGAGAATAATACAGAAGGCTTACATGATAATTTTCTCTTTTCCTTATCTTAAAGGAGTGATTTTGTTCTTAAACCATAGTCTTTCTCGTGTTTGTATGTATGTATTTATGTGTATGTATGTATCGATGTGTGAATTTGCGTATAGTGTGCGTAGGCCTAATATACATTGTATGTGTTTATACAACACCTCAGAATGATGTCGAATTGTGATTGGCCAAGAACATGTCACATGACATTCAATAGAAAATACCTATCAAACTCATTGAGAGTGACAGCCATACAATAGGCCCCTGGCATGGGCCTATTGCACGACTCGAAGGTACTATAGCACGGCTTCGCGGGGGGCTACTAATGCATGGCCGCTCACAGCTAGAGTTCTGTGGCTCACACCCGTAGCAAAGCGCCAGCAAACTACATTGTACGTGCTGGCCGGCTGCGCTGCGCTGCCGGTAAGAAATAAGTCTCACAGACCAGGCGCGGCGGAGTACTGCAACGTTAACGTGTACGTGTACGCGCAGCTACTTTACCTAGCTAGTTGCATGTATCGCGCGGCCTTTTATACCTACTGCTGTGTTTTTATTTTTGACTCCGATCTGCTACGTGGACCACAGTGATCCCAAAATCAAGACTTCATTTCAAGTTGAGAAACCGTAATTTGATTATTTTTCTGTGTTTTTATACAAAATCATTTTCGGAAATAGACAAAGTCTAGACCTACTATAGATCTACCGACATCTCAGATCGGCCTTAACTCGATCTAACGTTAGCGTAGAATGGGTATAGACCCTGCGGAGTTTGTGATTCCTGTGACTGTGTGGTCGAATCATGACGATTGTTTGAAAGCAGTACACAGGGTGGTTTACAATTCTCTGCCTAATTGTTACATTTATTTTTGGGCCTTCCTGAGTTGGCGGTCACTAATTTAGTACTGTGATTGTGGACAAGGTGTTGTATAAAACGAATAATTTATGATTTTGTTCGTGCATTGGGGCACGTAATACCGCACTCGGAGCGAGATTCGCCACTGGTCTATTCAACGCGGCGCTACGCGCCTTGTTGAATAGACCAGTGGCTTATCTCGCGCCTCGTGCGATATTCGTGCCCTATGCACTCACAACTCATAAATTATTCGTATAATAATTCATGTTTATGTGTATGTGCGTACGTATCTATGTTTGTATTTGCCGCATTCCAGAGAGCATGGGGTGATGATGTGGGGGCATTAAGTTGCCTTTCTTTTGCTAGAAGAGGCCCTGCATAATCATGCAGTCTTATATATTTCTAATAATGTGTCCTTTACATAGCGTTCTGTGTGTGTGTGTGTGGATGAGCGCGAACAGTAATGGTGATGATGATGATAATAATATAACATAACTCTAATGATAAGGCAACAAATTGTTCTTATTTTTTATGTACCACCTTCGTCCCAATTAACAGATATCGACGAGTGTTTAGAAATGACTGATAATTGCGACCCAACCGAGGGGGTGTGCTCCAACACGGAAGGGGGATACACCTGCTCTTGCAACAGTGGCTACACCCTGGGCACAGATCTGCGAAGCTGCTCGGGTATGTGATCTTCGGAAAATCAAAGAAACAAACAAACAGACGCACGAACAAACAAAGCAACATTCATACAAACAAATAATGAAACAAACAAAACCACACACATAAGCATATACGATATCTGAACTATATATTTGAATGTTTGTTTCAGAATGTCATGAGTACATTTGATGATCAAAATCGTTTTTTAAAGTGGATTGTTTTACAGTTTCCCATCCAACTTTCGTCACCGTTGATGATAATGTTTGCAGGAAGAAAGAAAAAGAAAGGTTCACAAAATACTTGTTCATCTTTTCTACATTGTGACAATTAGCACTGTAAGTCACAATGCTAATGATGGATTTCGTTTTTGTTTTTGTTGTTTGTTTTTTATACGCGTGTCATACAGATATCAATGAGTGTGACTCCGGAAACAATAATTGCTCGATCAACGCTGGCTGTAACAACACGGCTGGAGGATACGAGTGCTCTTGTAATCCGGGCTTCAGTGGAGACGGGACAACATGCTCGAGTAAGAATACCTCTCTTCCCCACTCGTCTTTTTTTTTCCACCATAGGTAATGAAAGGTTGCAATCTTCGATATTCCGCCGTTGTCGAGCAAGGGATTTTCATGACAACAACGACGACGATGATGATGACGACAACGACAACGACAACAACAAACGAAAACGCTCTCAAAGCCAATGGATTCTTTCTATCAAAATGCATTTGAATAGACAACCGCTAGGTCTTTTGTTTTGAGGTTGTGATCTGGACATGGTCAATCAATGCATTTAGGGTATGACTGAGATAGCTGAGAAAAAACTGTTGTCTATGTAATGAGAAAATCACTACTCTGAAAACAACAACAAAACAACCCATCTCACCGATGAAATTATGTAGACGATTTTGACAGCGATGTTGCTTGACTTGTACGCCACACAAAGTGTTTGCGTCACCTTAAAACCATTTAGTTCTTTCATCTTGAAACGTTAACTCTCTCAGGCTCATTGGTTTAATTTTACCATTGACATCATTATGCAATGAAGCTACGGATGGAATTGAAATCATTATGTTGAGTCTGTCTGTCTGTCACACCTTCAGATTTCAACGAGTGTGATAGCTCACCGTGCGTGGCCAACTCGGATTGTACCGACACGGAAGGGTCTTATGTCTGCACCTGCTCACCGGGATACGTCGGCGATCAGACCTTCGGGTGTTTCGGTGAGTTTCACGAGAAGTTTCTCCCCGACATGTACGGCTATACGTTTGGCGCGAGTGGAGCCTGTAGAAATCGGGTCTCACTGTCTTAGCAGCCGACGTGGAGATGGCTGATCTTTAGTAGTTACAATTTTCAAAAAATGTGCCCTGTCATTGTGTAGGACGACAACGCCGAAATGCACAAGGACTGTCGTCAATTTTCTTTGGCTTTTTAATATCCAGAGCCGCCTACTCTCTCGGTGAGTTACGGCCTACCATGCTACCACATAAGCGTATAATAAACCATTTGAAGTTGACTGCAAAATTAACCGAAAATTCAATTTCCAATGCAGGTCGATATCAAAACGATTATCATAACACATACTTCACCAGCTGGTCGGACTGTTCAGATTGCATACAGCGGTATGGAACGCCATTTTTTTTTTCTTTTAAAATGTAATCCCGTTCTTTGGTTTCTCCTACATACAGATATCAATGAATGTCTGTCGGTTCCATGCGACATCAATGCCGATTGCGTGAACTTTGAGGGTTCCTACAACTGCACTTGTCACTCCGGTTACTATGGTAACGGCACTGCGTGTTATGGTAAGTTCATAAAGTCTAACTGTGTTTGTTTTGTTTGTTTGTTTGTTTTTTACCGCATCGGAGGTAGAAAGAAATAAAGAGGCCAGACCAGCAGAAATAAAAAAAACCGGGTAGCGTGGCGATACTGTGGAGTCGGAAGTGTAGCCAGGCTGGGATGTATTCGGGAATCCCGTAACGAGTAATCCTGTGTACAGCTTCATCACCGATTCCTTCGTAATACACACACACACATAGCCGAAGAGTTTCAATTTTGCAACCGACCGTTACACACATCCATGTCATTATTTTGCATTGCGAATGTATTAAAAAATCCTCTCTTTCTATTGATATTGTCAAATACCACTTTTGCTCTCTGGTGGATGTGCTGGCAAGAAGCATTTAGAAGGATAACATAAATAATCATTACATCACAGACGCTTATCCAAGTGATGCCTGTTGGTACAAATGACCTTTTCTTTCTGCTCATGCGCAAAATGAAACTGCGTGAGAACTGGCTAATTATAGCCATTGTTGCCACCTCCTTACCGATTACGTAATCTCCCACTGTACAGACATCAAGGAATGCGAAGACCCAAATCTGTGCCCAGAAAACAGTTACTGCATGGAGCTTGGGGGCTCGTACACTTGCGTCTGTAACGAAGGCTACATGGGGGACGGGACCGAGCCGTGCGTGGATATCGATGAGTGTTTTCAGAATCCGGAATACTGCCATAATGACGCCATTTGTACCAACTTTCCTGGCAACTACTCGTGCGATTGCATGGTAGGCTACAGTGGAGACGGAGTCAACTGCACAGGTAAGGTGATAGAGGGCGGGTTCCTTTTTTAACTTATGTATTCATTTTAATATCTATTTACTTTATCTATATCACAATCTATGTGTGTTTAAGCATATGTTTACTGTCGTATATTTTTCTTATTTCTAACAGACATGAAAACAGGACAACTATTCTCAGATATATAGTTTTGTTGCGAGGTTATTTTGGAAATCTTTTTGTCTTAATGGGATGAGTCAACCATAGATACTCAAAGTTGTGCCTTTATATCACTCTAGTTTTTCTTGCTTTCCCCACCATTATCAGATGTCAATGAATGCGAGCTGGGGACGATAGACTGTGACGTCAACTCAAACTGCACGAATACCAAAGGTTCCTATACGTGTAACTGTCTGGATGGTTGGTTCGA
Source organism: Diadema setosum (assembly GCA_033980235.1). Classification (NCBI taxonomy): domain Eukaryota; kingdom Metazoa; phylum Echinodermata; class Echinoidea; order Diadematoida; family Diadematidae; genus Diadema; species Diadema setosum. Next base: position 18,929,867 of record CM067074.1, read on the forward strand.
TAGCACCGGAAGTCGTGCGGAAGCCGGCTCGTGTCTAGGTACGTGAAAAGCTGAGAAGACTTTTGAAACGTGCATGCTAAAACTGACACAAACTTGCATTTACAGTACACATGCCGCCTCGTGGGCTCAAACGTCATTACCATCGAAAGCTACGGTGAAGCGATAATCCTACTGCATTAAAATAAGTGTTATGTAATTCATAATTCAAGTGATCATGAATTAAAATCAACATGACCTGAAAGCATCATAAAAGTCATATCGATTGGGGAAAATATGTTCATATCACAAGGGGAAATATTGCACAAAGAAATCAATACAACAGAGTTTAGTTTAATTTGATTCATGACACTGTCTTTAATACTGCGCGTATCCTAAATCTTTGGTGGTGTTATTTTCGTGTGGGGGTTAAATTTTTCAGGATCAACATGCTTCAAGGTGCTGACTTTAAAAAGATAGGACCTAATGATTGACTTGTTTCAAATCGCCTCCCAGGAACAGTATGTGTTCGAAGGAAATTTGCATTTTTCATTGTATATACAATGTATCTATTATGTTTGTTTAAATACAAATACAACTACAGACACACACACAAAAAGCATGGACACACAAGTTTTCTCTGTCTCTTATCCTGACTGCTTCTTTTTTTTTCTGTGACTTTGCAGACGTGGATGAATGCGCACTGCAAGTGGACTCTTGTGGCGCCAATTCCATGTGCGTCAACACGAATGGCAGCTATGAGTGTGTTTGCGACAGTGGTTACATGGCCAGCTCAGCGAGAACATGTGAAGGTCAGTGCTGCGGGATCGCAAGTGCATTTTGTCTGCCTGCTAAACTCTATTCTACTCAGAGCTCGTGCGGAATTTGTTTTTGCTTGTTTTGTTGGACTGCCTAGTTGATTTCAGTGATTTCATTGCTGCTGGTAGTCCATGTTATTTCGTGTGAAATGAGTTGAACCATGCACAAGAATCGATCAAGGTACTGTAATTAGTATTGATTTTCAACGTACAATATCGATTTATTACTTTTTTTTACCTAAAATATATCACTGTTGTTTCATGAGATCAGAATTGATTGTACCATGCAGTATTAAATTGTTTAGTAGGTTTACACTCTCGGCCTCACCGCTGCCACATACTCGTACGATCGTACGTGTATATGTCTTTATATTGTCATTCTTTAGTTTTGATATCATTATTATCATGTCTCTTCTTGTATCTTGCGACTAGACATTGCTGAATGTTCGCAGACTCCCAACCCCTGCGATGACATCATGAACACTATTTGTCTGGAGGCGGAAGGAGGCTATCAGTGCGTGTGTCAGGCGAGCACCTTCAACATCGACGGCATGTGTCAAGGTGGGTGTCCTGGATCACGCGTCCGATAACTCCGCGTTGACGTCACAACTTTCAATCTGTAGAACGCGGAGAGTTTTCTCCTTACTCCGCAGTAGACTGTTTCCAGGGCTACTTTAAGCTGTATTGCAATGTGATGCGCCCTGGCCTGGTAATTGATGTCGATACTGGAAATTTACTCAAATTGACAATGTTGATTATTGTGATATGACTGTGGTTTGAAAATGACATTGGTATGTCGAGGAATGTAAGGGGCTAATCTACATGGTTGGCATTATGATTTACGATCACTGTCTGTTTACGAGGAAATACACATATTGTAAATTGTCTGCATCGGAATACTTGCAAGAAATGAGTTCTTCTTCACTTCCTTTTTGAGTTAAATTTTGCTTCCAGACGTAATGAAATGGTGTTATTGAACAATGAGCTCTGTATCATTGTGTATTTATTCATGTCCCTTCTTGTATGATACGTAGGACAAAGTACAATGACAGCGATATATCGTTTTATCTTACAGCGGCCCACACTCTCTTCTTGATGGTCGAGTTCGTGGACATCCAGGGCCTGGTGGTCGAGTTCTATTACAGCATAGTCAGCACTGACCAATACCTAGAAGCCCTGGCGAATGATGTGAGTTGCTCGCACCTTTTTGTTCAAGAGTATAATTTTGTAGCTTGCTCGTTTGTTCTGGTTCATTCTTTATAACTCAGTAGCACACACAGTGGGTGGGTTGTATTAATGCTATGACGTTTTCTGTGTCAGTCGGTAGTCAAAGCAAACAAATGGGGTTATTACAAAACGGCATGCATATTATGAATATGGTAAAGTAAACTCTGTTTTGTTGCTATTGGAGACAATTACATCCTATACCATTTAAGCCGGACTGGCTCATTTCTTTCAACAATGTTCTAAGGTATATAAAGCTATGCTTTGTTGCTGTTTTTCATGGCTTTTTTAATTGATTGATTTGTCTGGGTTTTTTTTCCTTCTTTTGATGCACATCTGTAATTTTGTACTGATTCATCCATTCTTACATTCTTTATGATTCGAGAAAGGCTGAATAAATTACAGTCAAACCTGGCTTGGCAACCACCTGTCTATAGCGGCCACCTGCCGTATACGACCAGTAAGAACAATTCCCTCCGAGAGAATAAAAAAAAAAACATGTTAAATAACTTGTCTACGTCTCCCTTGGATGGCCGATATAGACAGGTTCGACTGTATATATCATTTGAAATATAACAAGATTTCTGCAACCCTTCTGTCCTTAGACCATTGTCATCCTGAGGGCATCGACCTTATTCTCCGACGTCTTCGCCGTGTCCGTGCAGCAGATAACTCTGGTAGGGAACGGCACCAGAGCCGAAATCATCTACCGTGTCGACATCCCGCTCAGCAACGACGCGACTGAGGCCGAACTAGCCGAAACATTCGACGACGCCCTGATCGGTACCCGAACTGACATTCTTCCGCCGGACAACCGTGTCTATGTCGAGACCGTCATTGAAGTCGGTAAGATTTTTTTTTTCTAAATTTCCAAGTATTTCGCGTCTTGTCTCATCATGGAGGTACGAATGTGCTTTTGTTATTGCTCTACGTTAACAATAAAATATTGTAATATGTATGGTTTCTCTATCATACATTACGTTCGCTAGCCCATCTCTAAAATCAGAGAGAAAAATGAGGGGAATACACACGAAACACACAAACCTAGATACATCCAGACAAAAAAAAAAAAAAAAAAAAAAACAGGCACTTGGTCTAAATCCTAGTCGAACTCGATCCCCACAAAAGATTCCTAGAATGAATGTAAGTAACCTTAATTCCTGCCAAGTAGCTGATAGAAATATCCGATAGGAATGTGATTATATCAATTATCATGATTGCTTCATGTCAAGGGAATGAGTCCAAAGACTATTTGGATTTGCTTATTCTAACCTCTTTGGAGGTGACTTTTTAATGTGACTGGTAAAGTGATGTTCTTGCCGCTTTAAGTACATTCTGATCAGAGATCGCTAGAGTTTGCATTCGTCTTTTATCGCGAGAAAAGAACCTAATTTCTATCTGCGTGTTTTGACGTGTTTTATTGTACACAGATATGAATGAGTGTAGTAACGCCTCCATCTGCCCGGTGAACTCCATGTGTATCAACAATGTGGGAAGCTACCGCTGTCAGTGTGACCCTGGCTACGAGTTTGTAACCAGCGCCAACAGGTCGTGTGGAGGTAAATCACTTGGCTTTTGACTTGGTACGGTTTATAAGTGGTTCATTGGTTTGGTATACCTCACAAAGCAACTAAGAATTGATAGAAATTATGGATTAAATACAGGGTAAGGACAAAGATAATTTCATTTATTGACGACAATTACTTAATGTTGAAAATATTTGCCTTTAAAAAACGGACACAACACGTATTCTGTTGCCGTGGTCATTTCATCATGGCAGAAAGAGAGAAGATAATATTGAATTTACTAGATGAAATGCATATCACGAAGCGTGCCTCCTATATTGCGCCCTGAATATTCGAGCAATATTAGCAACAACAAAATTTCATTGCAATACGACAAACAATTTGTGTAATGTGTTTTATAGGGCGCGTTACAAAGTTGTGAAAATGTATCAATAACAGTGTCCCATTGCTGTTAATGAGCAAAACATAGTGATGACATGAACTGCTTATCCAACAGGGTACTACAAAGTTAGCATTTCTGTATCTCGTTTTCCCCCAGATATTAATGAGTGTGAGCTCGGAATCTGCAGTGTGAACGCACAATGTAACAACAGTATTGGAGGATACTCGTGTGTGTGCAACGAGGGATACACTGGAAATGGCCTCACGTGTTCAGGTAAAGCTCGGGAATTGGTTTTTATTAAGAAGCCACTGTATTATTATCTTACAAGTAAACACACCATATTAATGGCACGCTGGTCATTTCAAAACAGTCGAGTACGCAAGGCAACTCCGCAAAGTTAATAATGTATATTAAGCACGAGCAGAAATCTTTCGCTCTCTAGTGTTGTTGTTGTTGTTGTTGAAAATAAGATGTCAGCATCATTGTACCGAATACTTCTTAACAATCCGTACGCAAACAGTATTACAATCAACAGCAATCACTCACAATCAAAAGCACCATCGGCTCCAATGATAAAAGGATGCTAGTCAAAATGTTAGATTAAAGCGTAGGTATGAGGTAATGCGACTTAACCATAAACGTTTTACAAGATGTATTTGATAGAGGGAGATAATTGTCTGACGCGCGAAAGGAAAGATATTAAGGGTGCAACTTCAACAATGTCTTCTCTTTATACCACCTGCGTTAAACGTCACTCGTCCAGATATCAACGAATGCGACCTCGCTAACGTGTGCGGAGCCAACTCGGTGTGTAACAACACGGACGGAAGTTACAGCTGTTCATGTCAGACCGGCTTTACCGGGTCTCCGCCGGGGTCCGTCTGCACAGGTGAGCGTCATCATTTCCTAGCTTCGTTTCATCGCGGAATCTTTATTAGCTTTTGGTTGTTCTCTTTAAAGCTACCGTACATTTCATAATGCTTTTTTAAGGTCACCATCATCTTGATTGTAAAGTCGTAGGTTTAAGTATTCAAAGATCGACGTTTGTGCTTTAGTTTGTTCTGATTTTGAGTTCAATTTTGTTACTTCAATGTAAACCGTATTTTGTTTACTTTTGTTTTTCATTCCAGGCCAATTACACAAGGCACGCACCTGTAGTTTATAGATTGATTATCTTATTCATTGAACCATCTGATCCCTTTCAAATTCACTTGCATTTTTTTCTTTTTTACAAATTGAGTTGTTTTTGGTTACGCTCATTTCAAATGATTATGATATACTTTTGTATACACTTTTGGTCACAAAAATATTCTAGGGAGCGTACACATTCATACAAAGTAATGTATGAAATAAAATGTATGAAATAAAATCATTGGTAACATGTTATATACATATCGGTTGCTTATCGCTGGTGGAATCCGACATGTCCTATATGGTTGTTACAATTATTATGATTTTTTTTTTTTTTGCTCTAGGTCGCTGAGATGATGAATAGGACAGATATAAAAATTTGAGTGATTCTCTTCCCTATAAATAACACTGCTGTTTCGACAACCATTTCGAGTCTTCATGACACTTTTTTCATAGCGTTCTCAGCACCACGACGTCATTATTTACTGAAGATCTCATTTCGACTCTTTACTTGCAGATATCGACGAGTGCGCAGATCCAACAACCTGTACGGGAATGAATGAGGAATGTGTTAATACTGCTGGCAGTTATGAATGCGTGTGTGTGGATGGAACAATACGGTATCTTGGCTACTGTCTATGTAAGTTCATGGTTGTTTTGTTGTTTTTATTGTTGTTGCTTGTTTTTTGTTTTGCTTTTCACCCTCTTTATTGAATAGTAAAGTAACAAAAGCAAACCATTTGCAGATGAAACAAAAACCCAGCAATAGTGCTTTGAAATAGTTCTAAAATGTGAGTTAGGGATAGAAACAACCACTGTAAAAATTTGAATCCGTGTAATCAATGTTAAGTATTGTTAAATACACAAAATGTGAACAATAGTTATAATATAAATGTTTCCAGACTAAACCGTCTGCAGTTATGGTTGATCAAGATAAATGCTGATAATCTCCTTATATTTTAGGCTTTATTACGAACATTTTATATGGTAGGACGTTTTGTGATACAACAAACCTACACATATGCATCAAATGTGATATCTTGAAAATGTTTTAAATCACTGCTCCCAAAGGTAAATGAAATCAAATCTAAACTCACCAAAAACGCCCAAGGTTCCTAGCCTGTATGTATGGTAAAATCTGCCTTTATTTGTTGTGGGCTGATTTTGTTTTGTAGTATTTAAGTTTTTGTAAAATTTGTTTGCTTTTCACTTCTTCGGTTTAATCTGCCCTTGTTTCGTGTTTTGTGAGCAAGGGTTTATGGTTGAAATTGGCAAATGTCTACACGAACTGGAAGATATTGCGAGTGATACCAAAACTGATGACGGGTATTATCATATATTCTCTGATTTTTTGTTTTGTTATAATGTTTCCATCAATCCACTGGTCTATTATTCTGTTCTTTTCACATTATACAGTCTTCGAGGAACTAAGTGGTCAGATTCGCTACAATCGCATCAGCGGAACTCCCGTAGACTACAACAGTAGTCTGGCGGATCCTTCCTCTGCGTATTACCAATATCAAAGTGAAACAGTCTGCGCTGTGGTAAGAACTACAATTTGCATCTTCCTTTTTTATCCTCAGTTCATTGTAGAGTTTATTTTTTATCTCACTTTTCATTGCTTTTGACGCTTCCCGTTGTCATGGTTGTTGTAGCATGATAATAACACAACAATCAAAACAATGAAGTGTCAACAGGCATGGATTTGCATTCAAGTGTATTGTTTAGAAGAAAGATATTCAGCAGTTCGATACGATAGAAGAGATAAACGCTAGTCTATTATAGGAAATTTTCGTATCTATGCTTCTTCGTTGATTTTTCTCTGACGCCTTGATATATCCAAAGTAAAGTATTGGACATATTGCAGGACAAGCTAGAGAAACGCGGCATAAAGGCCAACCCAACTACCTGATGGCATGTCGTCTGTGCTAAAACCGGAATATCAAGTTGATAATAGCGAGCCTTTATATGACGGTCAAACAATACAGCAATAACATTACAGTCGTCCATTGACAAAATCAAATCAAGGATTTCCAGGATTTCAGTCCTTTTTGCATTATTTTATCATTGCATCCCAACAGTTCTCATCCCAAATCGACGTATGGCTCAATTTGAACGTGCCGTACACTTACCTGAGCTGCAACGTCACGGGCTTTTCGGCGGGTAGTATCATAGCCTTCTTCTCGCTCAACGTGTTCGGCGAGTCGCAGTCCGAAGCACTGGAAAGAACTGGCGTAATTTATGACAACGGTTTCTCCTCAACGGAGATGACGGAGTGGACGGGCACAGACGGCACCATTTTGTATCTGGACTTCCTCACATTCGAGGGTAGGTTTCTTGTTATTGACTTCCTAAACGAGTTCCAATGAGTGATGTAATTGAATAATTGTTTAGCGCCCTCTCTTTGACAGGCTACAAGCTTTGGCAGGGTACGTAGAGATTTCGTCTTGCCAAATCTAAAGTTTGCAGGCAAAAAGAAAAAAGAAAAACTCTTTTTTTTTTCCAACAGTGAGCTGATATTCTATTCTATTTGTGTGTGTGTGTGGGGGGGGGGGGGGGAGGGGGGGGGGGTTTAATGGTAACATTATGATGCATTTCTGAAGCACCTGTTTCCGTGCTTTGAAGAACGTACTTGTAAGTAATTCATGTCGGTTAACCTTTCTTTTACCAAATCCCCGTTTTATCAACAGATATAATCGATCTTAAATATCTTTTACACACGGGCTGCCGAAGACTTATGATAGAAATCAACTATTATAATTAGTTATAACCTCTTCTTAAAACAGGGCCCAGAGGTCCGATAGTCATTTCACTTGATTTGTCAATGGATGGCACGTAATATGACTTTAAAAAAAAAAACTTTTTCACGTTTCTCTTTGCATTTTCAACCCGTGCATTGCAGATCCAGCTAACGCGTCGTGCAGTGTGAACCCCTGTCTTAATGGTGGCACGTGTCAGGTAGACTACGATGACGCTGTTACAAGATGCGCGTAAGTATCCCTGCGACAAGGATGGTGTTCATTCACTCTAAGCAATATCTGCTGTGATAGATTTTTCCTCTCAGTTCTTGTGAAATTCTCGTGAAATATTGACAATGATTTTCAATTCAATGCCTGCTTTATCTTGATTCCATTGATTTCATTTTGCTTTCGGGCCGCACTCAACACTTATGTTTTTTTTTTTGTTTTTTTTACCGATATAACATGTAACTATACATGACTATGCCTTTACCGTTTTACACTTTTTCTGCTTGTTCCTTGAAGAGTTTTCTTCTGATTGAAGTAAAGTTACTGCCATACCATGGCGTACCATGCTATGCAATTTTGATACCAAGAAATCATAATTAAAATGAGCCATCCAAACTGTATCCAACTATCACGAGAATGGTGTCCCCTCTATAAGAGGCTGCAATAAAGTAACAATTCTCTGTGGAGTAGGTTGAACGTGCAATAATGCGCGGCATGTCATTACGTATTGACGCTGATCATATCTGCTAATGAAATATAGATTATAATAGATATGAGTTAATGACTGTGCAATTTGACTGCCGTCAAGTGACTCTTGATTTGTCTCTTTGTCTATACCCCAGATGCCCACCTGGATTCAGCGGATCAATTTGTGAGAACAACAGTAAGTATTTTTTTTCCGTACAATATCAAAGGAAGGACGTGCACTATTCAAATATTAGTTTGTTGGACTTCGGATACCTAGTTCGGCACAGGGGACGCACATTGCGTATTACAGAGTAGGAAAAAAAATAATACAAAAATATACTTCTTGACAGCCTTTTTTTTTCTATGAAAACGGAAGCAAGCAAATGTTTGATCTTGCTCCTCATGAACGTTTTACTCGTTAACGGTTGGACAAGGTGATAAGATAAAAGCAAAAATGCATCGTCTCCGCACAAATGTTTGGAAATATACTATGGGAACCTGAGTGTGAGTACAAAGGATTATAACTGATCGTCGACAATTTGTCTCTATTTCCTCAGCTGCCTGTTTGGGTCATGACTGTGTCAACGGTGGAGAGTGTCTGGTTGACGCCAATGGTAATCCGTACTGCAGGTGAGTGCATTTACAACATGCAGTTTGCCAAAAATGTATTTTCTTCAATTTATTTTCTGCAATTGCAACAATTTTCAACGTTGTTCATTTTGGTATATTTGCAAAATAATTAGTTTTGAGTTGATAGGAGTAGTATAAACTTACAGGAGACAATAACAAATAACAACGATTTCCATCTCTTCCATTTCCTCTCTCTCTCTCTCTCTCTCTTTCTGTGTAATTCTGTGTTCTCTCTGATCATTGCTTTTCAAGAAAGACGAATTAAAGCCAGATGATACATTCAGAATATTATTTGTCATAGCCTTTAAATTGGATCGAAAAAAAAAATAGTGTCACTGCCAGGAGCTACAGAGATTGGGGGCACTCTACATGATTGTAAAGTTCCATAGTATCATGTCCTGCAGATGATTATTCACAATCGTCTGGTATAATATACATGATATCTCATGCTTGTGTTTTGTTTTGTTTTTCTGGTTGTACCTTACAGCTGCCCAGTGGATTATACAGGGACTTTCTGCGAGCTATTAGGTATGTACATCTAAAAACATTGTGCTTTTGTAGATCTTTCTCTCTCTCTCTCTCTCTCTCACACACACACACACACACACACACGCTTTCTCTTTTTTTCTCCATCTCTCTTTATCAATCACAAACAATTATGCTCAACTAATCTCGCTCTCTCTTCACACACTCTCTCCCACACAGACGCGTATACACACACACGCGCACACACACACACACACAAACTCTCTCTCTCCCTCTCTATTGTTTTAAAGTCTCTCGTTTTTTTGTACAGCCACTTATTACGTCATTATATATTACCACTTTATGATGAATAGAGTAATTCTACGACCCTACTTCGAATTTATACAAAGAAAGATAAAAAAAAAAGTAGTGTTTACGTTTGCTCATGTAGTGCATAATTACGAATTGATTTTATGGTCACAAATATTGATAATATCTCTGGTATGAACATAGCTATTCGAGGGCCCATGTTTGCGGTTGCTATCTCAACTGTCCTTTGGTCTAAGTTATTTGATACCAATATGATTATACACAGCTCGAATGCAGTCTGATCGCAATGTGATGTATTTCATTTGTTTTTATCCCCAGTTGCTTGTGAGACGCTTGACTGTGTGAATAACGGAACCTGTGAACTGGACGATGAAACTGGTCAACCGTACTGCCGGTAAGCAACAAGCAACACCACTCTATTTACACGCCGATACTGACAATTATGAAGTCATACTGTCGTATCACGATAACAGTTTTTACACTGGACATTTGTGCATTTCATTTTCGCTGTATTGATGAATACTTACCTGTAATTCTTTCACGATTTTCCATTCTTGTTTGATTTAACGAGTTTTGTAAGATAAACAGTGATATTTCTTATAGCTAAGTGAAAATGGCATCAGGATATGGCAGAATAATCCTTTGATGTAAGAAAGAGCTGTGGAATGATTTTTAGACCAAGGGAAGAAAAAAGAACAAATAGAAAGAGTGTTCGTAGGGTTCAATAAAAACAAATCATTAGGAGCAGAGAATGATATAAACCCTTTTATTCAAAAAACACAGATGTCCAGATGGATATACGGGCACAAGGTGTGAAAACATCGTGACCTCAGGCCTGTCCGTGGGCGCCATCGTGGGCATAGTGCTTGGCGTCGTCGGGTTCGTGCTCATCGTCATCCTCCTTTGCTTCTGCTGCCTCATCCTCTTCGCGGCCCGCCGACGTCGACAACGGAAGCTTGCTCTCTTCGAGGGCGAGGAGAACTGGGGCTACGCAGGCCCGCGTCGCCTCTACGCTCCGGCCGCCCCAGCGCCAACACGGAGCTCCGTGGTCCGGAACGACCCGAGCGAGTTTGCAAGTACATCATCCGACGATTTCTATTACTATCAAAACACGAGAGGGCGTCCTTTTGCTGGTGCCCAGCCGAGACCAATCCTCGAGTTCGACGACGATGACGACGACACGATTGACAGCAGATTTTCCGGCATCGTCAAAAACATGTGGAACATGGTATGGCGCAGTTATCTGAAAGTTTTTTCAATGATATGAGTTTACTTAACACTCTTTTTTGACAAAACGACGTAATCTGTTGGAGTCTTCGAGCAAGCATCTATGATGATGTTGGTGGGAAAATATCTAAACTAACCTTCTTGTGCGAGCGAACTTTGATATCACCTCGCTTTAGCTAGAGAGATATCGAAAAAGGAGATAATCATAATCATCGAGATATGTCAATGGAAATGTAGATACGTAAGATCGCTACCGACATGTTCTGTATCATCTACATACCACATCGAAACAAAAAGCTGATAAATTGTAAACCACAGAAACAGTGAAAGAAAAGAGAAACTAAAGAAATAAACAACACGTAAATGAGATATTTGTAATAATTGCAGGAGAAACAATACTGTTTTGGAAAAAAAAACACATATTCTCTACCCACTGTGCCTTTGTATGAGTTGCTTATTTTCGTGTCTTCTTTGGTTTACCAGCATGCTGATCAGAGGCCCACGACCTTTGACCCCAGGGAGCTACCAACAAGCTCGAACTTTCTGGCTGCAGGTGGAATTCCTCGTGCGTCCGTTCAGGTGAGTTACAACGCATTCAGTCACTTTACTCGAGACTAACTTTCTCAACATGTTTGAATGACGGAAGTACTCCCAAAGCCACTTTGATGCAAATTTAAGTTCAAACACAAAAGTGCTACACATTTACAATCGTTGGGAATAGTATTGATTCTTTTGAACTAAAAGGAAAGAAATATATCTTTGACAACATGTACCGTAGCACATGGAATACATACAATTTTTTTTTCTAGTTTCGACTGGTTGGGTCATACTGGAATCCAGTATCCTTTTTTAAACCTTTGAATGGCAAAATGTCGCCAAGACAAATAACCCTAGTGCAGTTAAACACTAATATTATTCGCGCTAGTATCACTTTATAAAGCACTTTTTGTTTTGTCTCTGAACATTTATTTTTCATTGCTATTACTCTACCGACTGGAATAGGTTGTTATGATGACATAAGTATGTATTGAGCAAGTTTGATGTATGAAGAAAGAAATTTGGGACTCTCTAGGTGTTTGATACTCTCAACAAATGCAATATACTCTTACCAGTTGTTGTTGTTTTGTTTTTGTTTTTTTACTTTGCAGGCTCGAGCACTTTACCCAGAATTCAGCAGTGGGTTTGAACGACCATACGTCGCAGACGGAACAGAAAGCAATGCCTATTCCGTAAGTTAATATAAATGGTGTATAACATTTGCTTGAGCTCAAACTGTAGCTTACAGTTTGTCCCACTGCAGTTACACTTTGCAACTGAGATTTAAATATTAGAATTAAAGTGCTGGGGGAAATGTACATCATATATCATTATTTACTGGAATATATACCAATTTGAATGAAGAAAGTAATCAGTTGTCTCACGATGTGCAAACGTTGAGAGGTTGCGACGTTTCGACTGCGAACTGCTAGTCTTCGTCAGGCAATGAACATAGACTATACCAATTTTATCTCATATGACTTTATGTCAAGTATCTTACATAATGATGTAGTGAAAGACTTAGGGCCTGCATCAGTTACTAATCAGTCTGTCATAAAATTGCTTAACTTGGGCATTATGGATTGACCAAACATTCTTTAATATTATCTGTCCGCATGTGCACAGCATAGTAAAGGTGTCTACTCCTGGAAATTCCCCGCTGGAAACAACACGGTGTTACACAGTGTGTTCACAATGTGTTCCCATAGTCAGCTATGTGAAAACGCTAGAATTGAAAATAACAGTGTGAAGATGACTTCACACTGTGGTGTGGTTTCACAGTGTGTTCACATTGTAATGTTTTGTTTCACACTGTGAACTGATGATTCATGATACGTTCACAATTTTAAAGCGCTCGAATTTAACAATGTCAAGAGATTTAACACTGTGTTTCCGATTTGCTCACAGTATATATCACATAGTGTTTCACACTGTGGGACACTGGATTTTTTTTTCCCAACATGGAAAATGCACTCAGCAGTCTATTTGACAGTTTGGTACTTTATAAATGTGGCAGATGAACTAAAATTCCATTATTGTCTGTGTCGGCACATTGTAGAAATTTGTTACTTTGGTTGATGTTTTCTCATGCTTTTATGATTTCTTTTTTCATTTTCTGCAGGAGGAGACGGAAGAATTTAGATCATATCGTGGCAGACCGGGACGAGATAAGGGAATGTCAAGAGGATTCGAACCGTATAACTACTTTTAAAGCTTTTAGTCATACTTTACTGCCAAGGTGTCTGTTAAATTGATATTTTTTATATTTAATTAAGAAAAACTGTAGATATGGATATTTTATACACCTGGGATGATCAACATGATGTTCCATTCATCCTGGATACCCGTTTTAAACGAAAAAAAAAAGTTTCTTTTTAAATGTATGTGGAATGTAATTATGCATGTAGTTGTACTGATGTCCGTTAATGTGTGCCTAATTTCGTATTTATTACACATATATGTTTATCATTTATTGTCGTAGTGTTTCTGCATCGTACTTTTCGATTGCTTGTTTTTCCTCTGAAACACGTGTCCATAGTGAAAGGTAATACTCTTACCTTGATGGGGATTTGAACCTTAAATGAATGTAAAAACGGAATTTAGTTTATGGGCCTGATTGTAAATGAGAAAATGATATATCAGTACTTTGTGGTTAACGCGAGTAGAAACACAAATGGACTAACACCATCGCCATCTTTAAAATGTTAGATATGTATAAGGCAATTGAGTATATGAATATAAGAACGACCCAAGTCCAATTTTTGGCAAAATTCAGTTTGACATGGGAAATTGTAGCTTATGCATGGACTCATCTTGTGTATAAATTATAAATCCTAATTACCCCCGGAGTGCCTGAAATGAATGAGTTAAATCTTATATCAATGTAAGAATGAAGGACTTGGGTCATTCTTACATTCATATTATAGCGCCCTCTCTCGTCCTTCTCTCATCTCTATAGCAGAATATCATGTATATGAATCAAAGAACGACCCAAGTCCATATGAATCAAAAAACGACCCAAGTCCATCACACAAAATGGCCTCTCCACAATTAATGTACATGTTAATTGTAATAATAATATATGTTCTTATTTGTATATACGATGTTGCCTTCCCATCACAGTTAGATAGAATATTATTGGACAAATAAAAAAGATAGGAAGTTTTTTTAAGTTTACTCGAAATGGTCTTCCATGGACTTGGGTCGTTCTTATATTCATATACTCAATTCTTCACATGACAAAAAAAAATTCAAACAGGTTAGTCCGCTGGAAGCTTCTTCAACTGATTTATTCATGTCTAAATACTTATGAAAGATGAGATTGTAGGCATGAATGAAATATTTGACATTTATATAGGTTGATTGTGTACATGGACGCTAATCAAGAGAAGATAAATTCCTAACATTCAGAACATTATTATGTATTCCTGGGGAATAATTTTTGTACTTGCATAATGGCAAAAGTTTTAATGACAACGGTTTTATTACTCAATTATTGCCAAGCAGAATGTCTTTCTTTTTTAATATATATACGAATATATATTTATGACTGTATTCGTTCATCAGTACTGTCATTTTGAAGTAAGTGAATTTAAATGCGTCTGTATTATAGACACAGCTCTCTGGCATATGTATGTCAGCTGCAACACGCCTAAATTATTGTTGGTATAGATTTTTATTTAGTGTTCACTGACGCATGTGCTAAGAAACGCAAGTTTTCCAGAGATGCTTAAGATTTTGAGTTTGTATGATTTGAAACGCAATTCGTTGATGTTGTTGGTTTTTTTTTATTCCATCTTTCTTGCTCCCTCTGTCTTTGTGATGTTTTGTATGTATTTTATACGTACAAACGTACTTGCGTATGTTCGTTCGTATGTTTGTCTTAATCTACCTAAGTTGTTTTATTCTGACTGGGCACACGTATAACCCAGTGTTACGAGATATCGTTTAAGACCGGAGTGACCAGACTTCTCGGATAGTGCGTCATTCTACGTCCATAAACCTTTTAGCCCTATCTTTTTCTTTTCAAGGAATATTATCATAGTATAGGTTTCATGGAGAAAGATTTGATAATACCAGGATCAAAGAAAAATAATTAAAGAAAAAACGTAGGCCTATATACATTATAGAGATCACATGATTTTTGCTAATATACTGTCATTGTGAAAAATGTTTAGAGTACACGATTTCCAAACATGTAAGCAGTAATTCGGTAACTGTAAATGAGCATACTGCTCTCTTATTCCTTCATATGGCCTCGTGTGAATTGTAAAGTAGAATATATAATTGTAAAGTATACATGTGTATGTCGCGCTTATGTTGTAACTGTAATGAAATGAACACTTCTGACACTAATACACGAGTGCGTAATATGTGGTTATCACAATGTCGTCAGTATCCGATGGTTAGCAGGGCGGATCCAGGAATTTCGTAAAGGGGGGGGGGCGCAAACAATATTTCTGGTGCTACTTCCGGGTTTCATTTCATTTTTTTTCTTTTTATTTCTTTTGTTTTAAGAACAAATAAATAGGGGGCGCGCGCCCGGTGTGCCCCCCTCTGGATCCGTCACTGGTTAGAGATCAGTAACATCTAGTATTTTTCCGTCGTCCAAGATGAATACACTATGTCGACTTTTCACCCTTGATATGCGTAATCTATCAAAAGCAAAAATACTCTTGAAACCTTTTGATGCTTTACTTTCATGCCTCTTTTTTTTTTGACAATCACAAGTACGCATATAAAAGCCGGATCAGAGGGTAAAAGATATTGATCAATCTGTTTTAAATATTGCTAAGCTCAGGGAATGACATATTTCCTTTTTTTTTTCTTCCCATCCTTCGTTTTATCTACACAAATATATTAAATCTCAATAGCTTATTGATTGGGAAAGTTCTGTGTGAAAAATATGTGATGCCATAGAACAACCCTTTGTGGTTTATATGAATTCGCTTTGTGGTGTAACATGCCAATGTCTTTCGTGGAATTGATCAGGGATATTGCTTGGTGCCAGAAATGAAGATGAATTCCTCTATATCGGGGATTGCAATCAAGGACAATAGGGTGTAAGACGTTGGAAGCTGCTCTTTGACGTCACAATCAATATTCAACCCATCTGGCTTTTTCCTTCGCTCAGTCTTGCTATACTTGAGATTTCTTTTATATGTATCTTTTCGAAAATGCATGTGAGTCGTGATAAACCGATATGAATCACACGGAGTGCTGAAATATGTATAAGCTGAATGAAATCATTAATACTGGTGACTTTGTTATGGATAGGTATCAAAATATGAATATATGAATATAAGAACGGCCCAAGTCCATTAGAGAAAATTTAGGAAAAATGGAAATTGATCAAAAATGCCCTACTCCCTTAAGTGTTTTCGGTTATTGGGGTGTTATAAATTCAAATTTGAATATAAAACAGTCACTTGAATGATTATCTGTATTTGCATGACTACGTAAATGGCTTTCAAACGCGATAGCCAAATTTGGACTTGGGTCGTTCTAATATTCAGGTACTTATATATTTTCACGGCATATAATTCCTTGTGGTGATTACTTCTCATATCAACAACTCATTCAGACAGTTCAGTTACAAGGTAAACAGTTTTGACCTTAAGCATTTAAAAGCCACTAATAAGTCAGCCTCCGATCTTTCCCTTGATTTCAACGAACTCATGTCTGCGATACTTCTGTCGATGCTATCGATATTGAATGACAATCCTGTATTGTTCTGAATATGTGGGAGGTCTTTCCTCGTAGTTGGAATAGATAGGTATACTATATTTCAGGGCAATCAATCAATTGAAATGCTTTCCCCTACGTCTTAAAACCAAGTCTGATACCCCCCTTTTTGTGATTATCGTTCTCATTTTTCCGTAACATCCTCTGTATTCAGATGATATTGATAACGGAAATATAGTTGTTTTGATGTAGGCGCTTTGATACGCTTTCGTACTTCATAGACCTTATCTCATATATCTAATGCATTGTACTTTGATAAAATCCTAGTCCATTTGTTTAGTTTTTTCCCCAATTTACTCGAACCATTATAGAATTGTTAGATGAGAAGGAAATGGACGTCTTCTTCAGCTATTGCCTATTTTCTGCCAAAATACATTTCTTTTGTCATCTGATTATTGGAAGCATAAAACGTTTTAGAAAAAGATTGAGTAGTCATGGAGTCCAGAAGTACATTGGCGCAAGGATTTGTTTCGATTTGCGTTGTTTAAATTGCTGTCAAAATTGAATGCTGTTGGGTCCCGTAGTCGACGTACGAGGCGTTACAAAATATTTATGCCTATGCAGTCTTTCGAGCATCCAGTCATTATACTTCAAGAATAGTTTTGATTATCCATGGTCGAAAGGTTTGTTGGAAGGATATGATTTTAAATATGCAACTTGATTTCTTAAACGGTTTTATTTTTAATCTTATACTTTATTACATGGGATATGTATGATTGAATGGGAAAATACTACTAGTCAGTAGTGTTAAGTGGCGAGATTCCTTTAAATTTTAACTCTGTGGTTTACTAATACTTTTACTTTGCAGGCCGCATTCATGGTCCCAATGTAGGGAAATTTCCTAACTGTGGATAGTTAAATTGAGATATCGTTTCAGTCACTTATTATTTTATTTTTTGGCCCTTGTATTGATGATTTGTTGTTTATTGCGTTGCATTGACTTTACAAAATGGCGGAATACATCGGATTGTGCATTCGATAGTTTTATATTTCAGAGTCAAAATGGAATATGCCACTTATTTTAAGGATGCGGTCTGTGAATTATCCGTGCCTTATTATGTATGATCTGTCGGGATTAATAAAATTACGTAGAAATTGATCACTCCTTCCGTGTGATTCCCTGGTGTTGATTTCTACAAAATTTTGTGAAATATTCATACCCAAAAGCAATATCCAGTTCTACACAGTCTCAATAGACCTAGGAGCGATTTCAACCGTACATGGTATTGTATCTGAGAGAATGCTGCAGGTCCGGTTAGCAGAACAATGCTGTTAGCTATTGCAAAATACAATCCAAACCTGAATTAACTTTCAGAAAAGGAACGAACGCTTAGAAATCAATTACAATGTACTCCATTTCAGACATTATATCATATTACAATCAGATTGTTGGGTTCTTTTGCGAGCACTATTTTCGGGTGTTCTCAACTGTAAATGGCAACAGAGCACTATGGGTATACAGCTTTTATATCGAAAGGCCCTTTTCTCAATTAAAAAAAATACTGATGGGATTTAATGATTACACCTGCACATTCAGGGTGAAGAACCTCTTTCATAAGTAATTTGGCTCTAACAAAAGATGTTTCATCTGCCCACTTGCAGTTGGTTTGGTCATTGAAAAAAATTATGATTATACATGCAGCCTATAAATGTACATAATCATGTAATAGATAATTATGGGCCGTGACGCGAGAAAAGGGCCCTTAGGGCATTAAATACCGAAAATGAGTTTTCACCTCCACTTTGTGGAAGGAACTCTGACGTATTTAGATATGCAAACCTTTATCTGTAATTCCAATCCTAAATGACCCCATTGTGTCATTCAAAATAGCATGTTTTCTAAAAATCCTGTCACTTTTTGATGCGTCTATGCATGTGCGCGCAGTTAGCTAGTTGATCTTTTTTTGCGCGTATTGCTTTGTCAAACTTCCGCGCCGTTTTCTGGCGTTTGCGCGCAGCGGCGCTAAGGGCCCTTTTCTCGCGTCACGGCCCATATATATATATATATATATATATACAGGGTGGCCCAAAAAGAATGGAACGCCTAAGATCATTAATTTTAGCAATATCGTTGCAAATATGTCGTTATTTTGCATACTATTGGAAAGGCCATTCTTTTTCCAATAGAATTACACCAAATTCTTTAATTTTGGTTAATGCGTTATGATTTTAGGACCATTTTAGTCAACCCTTGCAATTTTCAAAATGTGATCATTTTGCACTCTCAGAGATACGGAAAGCAGCGAGAATTCGGCTTGCCATAGAACCAGTAGCGTTCACAATGTGTGGAATGTGGGGCGGAAGGTGTAATTGTTATTGTCCGTTAATCATTGTGAATAATGTGAATGTCATTGTGAATATCATTGTGAATGCTGCTGGTTCTATGGCAAGCCGATTTTTCGCTGGTTTCGGCATCACTGAGAGTGCAAAATGATCACATTTTGAAAATTGCAAGGGTTGACAAAAATGGTCCTAAAATCATAACACATTAACCAAAATTAAAGAACTAATTGGTGTCATTCTATTGGAAAAAGAATGGCCTTTCAAACAGTGTGCAAAATGATGACATATTTGCAACAATATTGCTGAAATTAAAGATCTTAGGTGTTCCGTTCTTTCTGGGCCACCCCGTATTGTAACAAGTCATCCTAACAGTGCAAGCCTGACACGATCGCGATCGAACGTAAAGCGACACAAAGTTCCATTGGAACCTGCTGTTAAAACGGCTGAAACTGGCAGCCCGCCCAGTGATCTTCAAAACACCTTGAGACTGGATACAGTACTACTGCGATTAATCTGCGACGGATCAAGAGAACACCTTCAGTGGCTGAAACATATTGACAGTTAATTGTTATGTCATGAGAAATTCAATCAACGATAATCTACGATTTGAGGAAGTTCCATGGTTTGATATAACCCTGTAAGTTCAGGGCTCCGGCGAGGTCTCTCGTGTGTGACATTGGAACTCGCCGTTTGGTAGCAATCTAACCTGTTCTTTTGAAAAATATTGTGTTGCTGTAGGGCCTAATTAGGCAATCATGAGGAAAGTGAAATACGCGTTCGTTCTGTTCGCCGGTCTTACCTGTTTTCTGTTAAAATTCATCACCTTCAGTTTTGTGTCAATGAAACCCAGATATAAAGGCAGTGATCTTGTCCCAGTAAGCAGTCAAAACCTTAGAGCTACATCAGCGAAATATGGTGTGAATGTCAGCCAGAACTGTCGGGATAATGAACTCGACCATGGATGTTACTGCTTACACGTGAAAGGAAACTCAACTCATGTCATCAAGTTGAGACAGATCAGCGAGATAGTCTTTGAACAGCGGAAGTGCAGACGGCGCCCTCCTGCTGTCATTATTCCAGGCTCCATGAAGAGCGGCACGACGGCACTCCAATTTTATCTCAGCCTCCATCCAGAACTTGCCTTCAGTACATACGAACTCCATGCTTTGAGCAGGGGGGAGAAGCCTCTCGAGACGTACCAGGAAATGATGCCATATACCACGCCTCAGCAAATACCAGCTGAGAAGACTGCGGGATATTTTGTCACCGTGGGGTATGGGAAGAAGCTGAAAGCGATCCTCCCGAAGACGAAATTAATCATCATCCTTCGAGACCCAATCAAACGCGCTATGTCAAATTACGTGCACATCATGTACAAGAACGCTACAATACCAGGTGGGACATCCGAGATACTCAAAGCCAATAAATCATTCTACAAAATTCTACCTACATTCGAGGAATCGGTGCTCAGTCCAGATGGAAGTGTTCGCGAGACGAACCGCCTGATCTTCTCTGGACTGTACGCCATGCTGTTACGCCAGTGGATGGAACTCTTTCCGGCACACCAATTCCTGGTTCTGGACGGCGAGGCGTTCGTTATAGATCCAGTTCCCGCACTACAGAAGGTTGAAGAATTTTTAGGCATTCAGCCTTACTTTTCGTCTGAAAACTTTTACTTTGATGTCAAGAAAGGGTTTATGTGTTTGTTGCGTCCGTTTAAATCATGCATGGGCAAATCGAAAGGTAGGAAGCATCCAGAGATAAACGCATTGGTCAAGAACAAATTACAGGACTATTACAGACCCCACAACAAAGATTTAGCACGTCTATTAGAAACTATGAATACAAACATGTCATGGATCTGTGATTGAGGCATATCCAACATTGGAAATATCTGTGTGATCTATTCTTTTAGAGGATATTTTCGAGGTTACTATAATCTTTTGTACAAAACGCATAAAAGTACCTTTAGATGTAATCTACCTAAAGCAAGTTCCGAGCTACAAAGTGCGCAGATTTTGTGTCATTTGCAGTACTGTAAATGCTGCTATACTGGTAATAAATGCATTTGCTGTAATTTGTTGTTGTTGTTGTTTTTTTTTCATCCTTTTCTCTCTGCTTGCCTCAGCAACATTTGAGAGTTGTCAGTACAGTTGATATTCGTCTGTTTTCCTGTCGATTAATGATTCGTGCCAAAGTTGCAAAATGACTGATTTTATTCAAGATTGTGTAATTGTCCCATGACGGGAATATTTCAATCTTGAATACAAATGATAATTTGAGAAGGATGATGATTCCTAAAACGTTCATTGTCTCTTTTTAACCAGAAAATTTCAATAGCACAAGTATAAGTTATACTTATACTGTATAGTTTATACTTATATTGTATATAAGTTAAACTTGTATACTGTATAATTTTGTTATTGACACATCCTAACTTAATATCTACTTGGAGGATAAATCAAAACAACCCACTGAAAAAGTCATTTATTTCCATCTGTGTTTTGCGTGTTACATCAAAATGCGATCAAGGATTTCCACCTCTCCTAAACAAAAATACATGTATCAAAGCAAAGTAACATTATTTCTTCTCTTGTACAGATAGAATAAGCCCTGAGAGTGAGCATTTTCATACACTATTTGATAAAGCAATATAAAATCTTTATACTAATCTCACTTATAAGCTAATCTATCATGTTAGTTGTAATAATTATCGAATTTGTATGGCAATGCTTACTTTATTTCAAGGATATGCATTAGGGAAACGAATATTTGAAATTTTAATGAAGGCAAGTTACCATGGTAACAACAAATGGAGAGTGTAAACCTTGAAATGGGTGACTTCAATGTGTACGATTATTTTTAGGTGGTATCAGGTATTCATGTTATTCATTAAAAACAAATTGCGTCACCAAATCAGGAAAAATGCCTCTGCTTAGAAAGGCTATGTTCATACAGAATGACTGAAATTGAGTTGTATAGGGGTGTTATTTTTTCTCTTTTGTATGGGGGGGGGGGGTACAAACGAATGAAATAGTTCTTAGGGGTGATATTGTTATTCTTCTCGTGTGATGACACCCCTATAGATATTATAATAACTGTCATAAACGTCCATATCCTCTCTGCTTCGTGCCTTCGGTGACAGGCCTACGTCTGTCATAATGCTATGTCGGCATTACTTTATCAAAATATGAAACATGCAATTTATCAAAATAAATCAAGTCTATTGAAATGCTTTGTTCGAATTATCAAATTCAGCTACACCACCCACCGGCAATTCATATGTGGTCACAGTGAATGCCCATCATTCGTAGGTTACAGTCCGTCAGTTCAAAGGTTCCTTGGCACACCCCCTTTTTCATTACATTGTAGGATTGAAAAACCTTCATTAATTTTCGGACTATCAAACCATTGGAATGTTTCCAACGAAGTGTATTTTGTTTTCAGATTAATGTATATCTACAAGTATACAGAATGTATATGTTTCGGAATAACGGACCTTCGGAATAATGGACTTAATTTCATTTTCGGATAAACAAACCTTCGTTTTGACAAGCATCCAACATACCCCAATTTTGCCACCCGCCTCATTGGCAGATGCGGGGACAAACATCAGGGAGGCTTTGGAAAAAGAGGGGAATCTCTTCTCAATTTGTTCAAATTTGTGCGTGTAGGTTAAATAGCATAACAATTGAATGCTTCGGATTTCACTGGCTTTGATGTTCCGCGCTCCCAAGTCGTTCTCCTACATACTTTGGATAATATGGAGACCAACGAATAGGTTGTTGATTTTAACAATGTCAAGCTTTATTTCGAGGAAATGTCGAAATCCTGTATCATGGAACTTGGTGGTATTCTTGTATGTAGCAACTACTTTAAGTTTTTCTTCAAATCTCTTTGTTATTAACACCGGACTGAAAAAGGAGTATTAGTATCTCTTAGAAAAGTTAACGTTTAACCATCTTGCCCACATTTATACATGATATTTCTCACCAGGTTCAGCACTTGAATGTTAAATCTATCGAATCAAATAATTACAGTGTAGCTAATGCGTGTTTCTTCGATCGTGCTCAGTAGCATTTTATGGTTAAAGAAGTCCAATTATTAGTAATTTCCTTTGCGTGTTCTATATTCTCTGCACACTAAACCCAAGCAATTGCTGCCGACGATATTGTAAGGAACAGGGGATTGATACTGGCTAGGTATGCTGTAATTTAGAATGATGCATTTACGACACGGATCATGGGCATCGTATTCAAAGGAAAGATTCTTTTTTCTTCTCCTTGTGTTACACCTCCCTGCATCCATTTATGATGCAGACGAACGAGCGATTCTGTTTTGAACGCTTGAACGTTTTGAAACCTTTACACCGAAAGCAACCAACTATTGCACATCACAATAAAAGTGACCTTGTTTACCAATTCACACAGAAACCAAGCCAATCTTTTCTCTTTATGCTTTATCCTTTAAAAGAAATATGGAATCAACGGCATTTGGATGCTTTTGTTACCGCACTTCCTATAAACTTTGGACTGAAATTTCCCAGTCTGTTTAAACAGTACACGTGTGCACAAGGTACACTAGGGGCGGATCTGGCATACCCACGTAAAAAGACAACAAACCAACAACAACAACAACAACAACAACAACAACAACAACAACAACAACAACAAAAGACATAGAAGTTGCCTTGAGATCAGCGTCAATCAATTCATACATACTACGAAGGTAAATAAAGAATATTCAAATTTAGTTCAGATGATGTCCATAACTGTCGTCCATAATGCAAAGTGCATTCCTGCACTAAACCTAGATGTTCTACCAGTACTCAGTCTTGTTGCTAATATAGGTTTTCCCGGCCAATTTCGCACTTTTTTCAGTCCAATTCCTAATTGCTGCATTCAATGTAGCACGATTTAGCCTAGACGGCATGATCAGTATTTCAATTTTATAATCTTTTCGTTCAAATTCATTTTGGAGCATTCAAATTACCTTTAACATCATTCGAATCAGCACTTTTTCAGTTCAAATTCGTAAGACAAGCACCATTTCGCAAATCGTTCATTCAGTTTAGCATGACATAGTCACGTGATCACGTACACGCTGCGCTCGTTCATTCGAATTCATTCTTGGGCATCCAATTTCGCATTTACTGCAGTCAATTTAGCAGACACGTTTATGCTTCTATTCTTTCTTTTTTTTTTCGTTGTCATTTATCAGACATAGGTATTGTTTGCAAGCATCATAACATTTCATATTTTCGTATTCATTCTTTATTCTGATATCACCTTTGCAACAGTACTTTCAAAATATGTGTATGTGTTTATGATGTTCAATGTATAGTTCTGATAACATGTATGAAAGAAGAGGGGCGTTACAGAACAACAAACTTGAGTTATTTAGGGTCAAATATACCTTTACTATATACTTAACAGTGTGTGGATGAAACAAAGATTCACATTTAAATACGTATTAGTCACGTTTTTCACCTTTTCAAAATAGAAATAACATTACGCCAATTTGAATGAACATGTTTGGAATTTGACTGCCCATACGCGAAATTGAATGACTGAAATACCATTTTCCGCCAGTGCTGGCGAATTTGAATGACTGAAGAGCACGTGCCAATTTGAATGCCCGTTTTACGAATTCGAAAGGCAAATGTGCGAATTTCATTGATCGAAGTGCTAAATTGAACGAACAAGTTGCAATTTTGAATGACAGAATGTGCAGTGACGAGGATTTTCGCTAAATTGAATGAACCTTTTATCAAATGGACTGACAAAAGTGCGAAATTGGCCGGGAAAACCTATATTATCTCCCGTTTTCAAATTCAGTGTATTTTATCTCAGAACCGTTTAAAACAAACAACAAAAACCAGCTCAAACTGAACAAGAGTTCCTAAATTATTTGGCGCTATGCATTAGTTGTTGTCGCTATTGATTTTCTTGCTACTGAAAGGGGCCAAAATGAAGCTTGTCGGAATATTGTTAGTGAGTATTTTCATCAGTTCTGTGTACAACCCAAGAGTTCATGGTTATACAAATGCTCAACACAGCGACAGCGACAGCTACGACATACTAATAACATTGAAGAGTCGCCTTTTATACAACACCTCAGAATGATGTCGAATTGTGATTGGCCAAGAACATGTCACATGACATTCAATAGAAAATACCTATCAAACTAATTGAGAGTGACAGCCATACAATAGGCCCCTGGCATGGGCCTATTGCACGGCTCGAAGGTACTATAGCACGGCTTCGCGGGGGGCTACTAATGCATGGCCGCTCACAGCTAGAGTTCTGTGGCTCACACCCGTAGCAAAGCGCCAGCAAACTACATTGTACGTGCTGGCCGGCTGCGCTGCGCTGCCGGTAAGTCTCACAGTCTCACGGAGTACTGCAACGTTAACGTGTACGTGTACGCGCAGCTACTTTACCTAGCTAGTTGCATGTATCACGCGGCCTTTTATACCTACTGCTGTGTTTTTATTTTTGACTCCGATCTGCTACGTGGACCACAGTGATCCCAAAATCAAGACTTCATTTCAAGTTGAGAAACCGTAATTTGATTATTTTTCTGTGTTTTTATACAAAATCATTTTCGGAAATAGAGAAAGTCTAGACCTACTATAGATCTACCGACATCTCAGATCGGCCTAACAGTCGGGCTTAACTCGATCTAACGTTAGCGTAGAATGGGTATAGACCCTGCGGAGTTTGTGATTCCTGTGACTGTGTGGTCGAATCATGACGAGTGTTTGAAAGCAGTACACAGGGTGGTTTACAATTCTCTGCCTAATTGTTACATTTATTTTTGGGCCTTCCTGAGTTGGCGGTCACTAATTTAGTACTGTGATTGTGGACAAGGTGTTGTATAAAACAAATAATTTATGATTTTGTTCGTGCATTGGGGCACGTAATACCGCACTCGGCGCGAGATTCGCCACTGGTCTATTCAACGCGGCGCTACGCGCCTTGTTGAATAGACCAGTGGCTTATCTCGCGCCTCGTGCGATATTCGTGCCCTATGCACTCACAACTCATAAATTATTTGTATAATATTGCATAGCGCCATCTCTGGCTAGTGCGATGAAAGTTACTCCTAGACCCGGACTGCCCCATTTCGTCAGATTTGCATTCGAATGAATGAAAAGGCGTTCAAATTCAAGCGACTTTGGTCATTGCTCTACTCTCACGGTTCATTTTAATTCTTCTAGCATTCAATTTAGTTTCATGTCATTCTTTTTAAATTCTATACCATTCAATTTTTTTTTTTGGTGAGAAATACGTTCAATTTAACGACTCAAAGTTGACATTCGATTTCGCGCCAGCTGGATAGACGTTCAATCTCGTCCCAAATACAAATTTCAATTTCATTTGTAATAGGGAAACAGCTTCGCACTATGAATATTCTAATTCAATCAACATAAGAAAGTTCCTACACATTTTACGTGTCTTTTTTCACTGTGATATATTGGATTCTAAAATTTCATTTTCATTTCAAAGTTTTTCATTTATTCAGATCAGTCTATTTGTATTGTGTGTATTCTTGTCTGTCGACCTTTATTCCACCTTCACTTTATCCCATTACATCGTTGTAACTTAAGATGAGGGAATGGCGGTATTTCACAATTTTGTCAACGTTCATATTTACATTCTTTATTCTATTCCTACCTTCTCCGTGTCCATATCATAAGTTGCCACAATCGGCTCAGCTGTAGACCAGTTTAACCCAAGGGTATTGCCAGTGACACCGTCTTACTGGTTGTTAATGCTTCGCCCGCCAATTCTGTCACTAGGGTCTGTCCGAGATAGTCGTTTTTACTCTACTCTAGCAGTGCGTTAAAGTCGTATACATGTATGTGCTTTAAAGTGGAGTTATGCGAGCTAGATTAGCTGTCATAAGGAAAAAGTCTCATTTCACTTTACATTAAGTTTGCATATTGTTCAAATAGACGAGTAATCATAAGGAATATATGAATTTAAAGAAACAACGAAAAACACTGAGGGACTGCGCATGTCCGTGAAAGCGTTACGACGTTTACCCGGGCAGCTCCAGATAATTCAAGTAAAGTTGTATTCGTTTTCTTAGCGGAACTCTAAATATTGAAGTGTTTCAACGTGTGTGATACATGTGGACAGTAGTCACCAGTTTGAATGAATACCATTGGATATTTTGTCATATTTTGAGATGTACTCTGACATGGCTACTCCTTCGTCCGAAGCGTATGTACCCAAGGGACCGAAGCCAGTCTTCATACAGGCAAGAGATGTCCCACGGCGAGACGCCACCAACACCCTTACAGGTGAGGAATTGTACCTTGCGTTGATTCGTTCGGTAGACCGCCAGTATGTCACCGGTGTACAACACATCGGTTCTCTATGGAGAGTCTATGTAAACAGTAATGAAGCTAGAGCAGGCCTTGTTACCAATGGCCTACTACTGAGAAGTACTACAATTCCCGTCTATGACACAAATCCGTACACGAAAGCAGAAAATGAACACTTAACACGTGTGTTGATCAAAGATGTCCCTCTGTCTGTGGGTGATGAACTGATCAAATCTACTCTAGAAAAAATGAAATGTCAAGTGAGAGGTGAAATCATTCGGCAAAAACTCAGAGTGAATGGTGTACTGATTGACTGTTTGAATGGGGACAGAGTTTGCTACATAGATCCGCCATCTCAGCCCCTCCCTCGGTCCCTACACTGCAAAAAGTCCGGTGTTAAATAGTGAACACCGAGCTGGTGTTAGATTTTCGGTGCTCATTTATGGTGTTAAATTAACACCTACGGGTGTCATTTCCAAATTTTTAACTGTTTTTTGAAGAGTTTCTTAGTAACTGCACTTCTTGTTGATTTTTAATTTAAACAAGACGATCAAGAATTTTACTTTAAAATACTAGATTTTTGAAAAAATGTGAAAATAAATTTACACCAAAGTAACACCAGCTGGTGTGGTCCCTTATTGAAGCTGGACGGGTGTTAAACCATTGATATTAACACCAACAAATATCAAATCAACACCATGTGGTGTCATTTTTGAATTAACACCAGTACAGTGTCAAAATAACACCAGGTACAGTGTCAAATTAACACCACGAAGTGTCAGGTGAACACTTTTCAACACCATCACAGTGCATTTTTAACACCTGTGGGTGTGGTCCTTTATTGAAGTTTGATCGGTGTTAGATTTAACACCCGTGGTGTTAGATCTAACACCGATGTTTTACAGTGTAATGGTGGCAAATTTGTTTCGTGCTCGTGTGTTTCATATAGTAAAAGTCAACAATAGTCAATAGTCAATAATAATCAACCTGAGCATGTGATAACGTGTTCAAGATATTTAGAAAGGGGTCACCATTCGTCACAGTGCTCGAACAGTATCAAATGCAAAATCTGCAACAAAACTGGCCACAAAAGCACAAGCTGCACAAACACTGCCACGCCCAGTACATCGTCGCGTAGCCTCCCAGCTGATCGCAGCTCACGTGACAGTGTGAGGAATCCATCGAAGTCACATGACCAAACCGCGGCAGTAACCGACGCGAATGACACACATACTTCGCAACAATGGAATGATGTCATTAACGATGCCCTGATGACAGCTCGCGACTCCTCTTCCAGACAAACAAACAACCAGGAATGTGGTAACAAAAGCAACTCACAAGTTCAGACGGGCCCAACGCTAAATGCCAAGCGAAGCGATGATTCCAGCGTACGCCCGAAGACCCCACACCAGCAGGATATATCCTACTTCTTGCGTCCCAAACACACAGCGTCACCTCAGTATACGGATGCCACTCGAGAAAGCGCTAGAGAGCAAGCAAGCGACGACTCGAATAACATCTCCTCCGATGACACCTGCACTGAAGACGATCAACCAATTGCCACACCTAAATCTCCAAAGTCAAAGAAAAAAGTGAAAAAAGATAAGAAATCCGGAGGGAAAAGAGGGAGTCAACGAAAATAGAAAAACATACAAAACAAACAAGTAAACAAGTGAATGATGATAATGAAACCCACGGTGGTGATGATAAATCGAAAAGATAGTTGAAAGAAGTACATAATATGACGTTCTCAAAAACTCAAAGCATATCTCTTTTATCTCTCAATGTACGGGGAATCAGAGATAAGTGCAAAAGAAAGAAAATATTTTCGTGGATAAATCATCAAAAATCAGATGTTGTTATGCTACAAGAAACATTCCTAACACCGGAATTGGAAGCAGTTATCAGAGTAGAAGGCCGTTACCATTGCTATTTCAATCATGGTTCAAACCACTCAAAAGGTGTAGCCACCTTTATTCGTAAAAATGAATTTGTCAAGCCACTTGAATGCCACAATAATTTTGATGGAAGAGTTGTAGCATTACGATTGTACAGTGGTGAATTCTTTTATCTTATTGTGAATGTTTATGCACCTACCAAACGTAACGATAAAGAGCAGTTTTACAGAAAATTGTTCAAATGGTTAAAGAAGGTGAAACGTAATAGTGACCTAATGATACTAGGAGGGGACTGGAATTGCGTGCAAAACCCTTCGCTTGATACTCGTGGCGTATCCTATGCATATAAACAAGTGAATTGGTTTCAGAAATTACTTAAGCGATTTCAGCTGATAGATGTATGGAGACATTTTTTTCCAATCAGAAAGAAATACACTTGGCGTCAATTAACGCTGAATGTTTTTTCGCGACTGGATTATTGGCTAACATCAAACTTTGTAAAGTGTGATCATTGTGCCATCACCTTACGAATAACAACTTCGCATAATCAGAGAGGAAGTGGAGTATGGAAGATGAACAACTCCCTGTTGAAAGACGATGATTATAAAGAAAATGTAAAGTGTGTAATTGCTTAAAGGGGAAGGCTAGTAACTGATCAGTGGGAATCAGTGGAAATGCTGGGAGATGATTGTTCCAATCCTTATGGGATTCATTCAAGAGTTCATAGCATATCTATTGTTGTGTGAAAATGATTTGCTTCAGAATGGTCTCATATTCAAGTAATGTGCAGTTTAATGCTTCCAGGTTAGCGTCCCTGGTCAGTGACGGAGCATTAATCTGCACATTACTTGAATATGAGACCGTTCTGAAGCAAATCATTTTCACACAACAATAGATATACAATGAACTCTTGAATGAATCCCATAAGGACTGGAACAATCATCTCCCAGCATTTCCACTGATTCCCACTGATCAGTTACTAGCCTTCCCCTTTAATTTAGATTGGAAAATATTCAAATGAATGCAAAAGTTAGATGGGATATGTGCAAAACACAAATTAAAGAATACACGATTAAGTATGCGAAACAAAAATGTAGAGAAAAAGAGGAAATGTGGAGAAATTTACAAAATGAATATGAAGAGTTTTTTGTGAAGACTGATGAAAATCCGTCTGAGGAAAATATAAGGAAATTAACAGAAATTCAGAAGAGATATGATGATGTCTTAACACAAAAATGTAAAGGCGCGTTTATAAGGTCAAGACAGCAGTGGATGGAAAATGGTGAAAAATCCACTAAATATTTCTTTCAAGTTGAAAAAAGGAATGCTCAGAAAAAACAAATAAACTGTATAAAAAGAGACGGAAAGTGTGTTACAAATCAAGAAAGTATACTCAAGGAAATATTTTGTTATTATAAAGAGCTGTACTCACAGAAGTCAGAATCCGATGTCGATGAATGTGATGAGTATTTAAACTCAATTGAAATTCCAGCTCTTAATGATAAAGAGGCAATGTCATGTGAAGGGCTCATTACTGAAAAAGAATGTCACGAAGCCCTTTTAACTATGAAAAATAATAAGTCACCAGGTAGTGATGGACTGTCAGCTGAGTTTTATATGTGTTTTTGGGAGGATGTGAAGTCCTTATTTACCGAAAGTGTAAATGAAGGTTTTCGGAAACAATAATTATCCGAATCTCAGAAGCTGGCTATTTTGACATTATTGTATAAGAAGGGGGACAAACAATGTTTGGATAATTGGAGACCAATATCCTTATTAAACATCGATTATAAGATTATAGCAAAGGTATTGTGCAAAAGACTGAAGAAAGTAATAGAAAAGTTGATCTCCTTTGATCAGACAGGTTACATCAAACGGCGTTCGGCTATGCACAATTTACGTTTAGTTCAAGACGTTATTGAATATTGTGATTACTGTGATTTACCTGGTATTTTATTATTCATCGATTTTCAAAAGGCCTTTGATTGTGTTCGTCACGAATTTGTTTTTCATTTATTGCATAAAATGAATTTTAAAGAATATTTCATTGGTTGGATTAAAGCATTGTATTTTGACGTTAAAGGGAGCGTTATAAATAGTGGATGGGTATCAGAGAAATTTGAAATAAAACGGGGAATAAGGCAGGGCTGCCCACTTTCCGCTTTATTATTTATACTTGTAGCTGAAGTAATGGCCTTGAGAATTAAGCAGAACAGTTATATACAGGGTATCACTGTTATTTCCGGCAACACAGCTCAACAAAAAGAATTTAAAATCTCACAACTGGCTGATGATACTGTTTTTTTTTTTTTTGTTAATTCGATAGAGTCTGCTAATATAGCACTCGGGGAAGTTAAACGTTTTGGGCAAATTGCTGGACCAGTTTTGAATGTTATGAAAACAAAAGCAGTAACAATGAAATTTCAAGAAAATAGTGTAAATGATTTGAATTGGACTAGTGATCCTGTGAAATATTTGGGTGTATTTTTAACAAATAACAGAAAGGAATCTGAACAATTGAATTGGTTTTCAAAATTAGAAAAGGTCAAAGCTATTTTAAAGCTCTGGAGAATGAGAAATTTAACATTGTATGGTAAAGTGGTAATTGTCAAATCATTGATCATTTCACAATTTGTGTATGTAGCTTTAGTACTACCATTTCCAGAGAAGTTCATTATGGAATTGAATAAATTGATTTATAATTTCCTTTGGAATTCTAGGAGAGAAAAGGTGAAGCGATCTATTTCATTAAATCCTATTGAAAAACGCGGTTTGAATATGTTTGATTTACATGCTCGATTTCAGTCGTTGTATTTGTCGTGGTTCGCAAATTATCAAAATTGTCATCCAGACTCGCCATGGAAGTTTATGTTCAAATTTTGGGTCGAGAAAATAGGTCCAAGTCCTCTGATAATGAAAACGAACTGTTCATGTAAAGATATGTTAGCACTATGCAAGAAGCATAAACTACCTCGTTTCTACACTCATTGCTTACTTTCGTGGTGTGAATTAAGATATATTGATTTTCTTCATGTGAGCAACATACTAGATGAAGTACTGTGGTATAACAGTAATATATGCTTTAATGGAAAAACTTTGTTTTTTGAAGAATGGTACAAGAAAGGTATCTTGACACTTAATGATGTAGTTGAAAATGGATGTTTTAAATCTCGCGAGTCAATTTGTTGTGCTCTCAATTGTGATAATATATTAGTGGACTTTAAGTATTCAAAACTTAAAAAGGCAATTCCAAAGATATGGGTGGAACGTATATTAGAAGTAGATCAATGTGAAAACGCGCACAAAGATTACGATATTGATCTATATGCAATAAAGGACAATGAATATATCAGATTATCTAGAACAACGTCGAAACAATTTAATAGTTTTTTATGTGAGAGTAAGAAAAGTGATCTAACTATACTGTTATACATGTATTGGAAATACAGATTTGATTTGAGTACTGATTTTGATTGGAATTTTGTTTTGAAACAAACATTTCGGAAACTAAGGAACAACAAAGTTAAGCAATGCTACTTCAAGACATTACATCGTATTCTACCTTATAGATATAATCTTTTCAAATGGAAAATTGTAAGTGATAATTTGTGTATATTTTGCTCTGAAACAGAAACCTTTAGTCATGTTCTTTTGGAGTGTCCTAAAGTGTCTATGTTTTGGAAAAAGATTACTGATTTTATTCAGTTCGCTTTTAGAGAAACAATCTTATTAAACGAGAAATTATTGATTATTGGAGTGGAATCAAAGAGTCCAAATGTAACGAATATAAATAAGATATTGATATATGCGCAGTATGCAATTTATAAACAATACATGATGCATTTATTTCAAGGGCATTTATACAATAGTTTGAAAATATGTATTAGTTTTAGAAATGAAATATTGTTAGATAATGTTTCTGAGATTGTAACAAACATGATGAAATAATTTACTTGATAACCAATGAAGAATCTGTACTTTTTGAGTATGTGCTCATTCATTGTTAAAAAAAAAGGAAAAAAGAAATCGTTTGATGAAAGCTTTGGAAATGAATGAATAAAGTACCTCTGTAGAGGTAAAAAAAAAAAAAGAAAAACACTGTCCATATGTTATAAATGTTTGCCCTGTCGTGAATGAACTAGTTATTTTTTAATGTTGATCTGGTTGATCATTCAAATTTACTCGAACTTGAATGATTGCACCATTAAATCGAATGCAAATCTGATGAAATTGGGCGGGAAAACTTACATTGTATAATAATCTAGTCTATATATTTTTTACACATGGAGCTCCATGGTTTACCATTGATTTTCCCCCACCAGTGAAATCTTTGCTGGCTAGTCAAGCCGTGAATAAATTGACCTTGACAAGAGTCTGTGTTTATTTATAATGATTTTTTTTTTCGCTTGCAGTCAGGTTCCAAATTTGTGGTATATCATGTTAAAGTTTATAATAATTATTATCATTAGCCTATAAATTCATGCTTTCATTTTAAAGAGAATCAATTAAAAGAGAAAGAACAATCCATCATGTGCATATGAATTGAAAAAAAAGAAAGTGCCAAGAAAATTATTGCTCGTATAAAAACATTACAAAAAATCGTGCGGCAGACAAAAAACAAAAATATTTCATACACTGCCTCGCAATTATTATGCTTGTAATATCCATTAAATTAGCATGCGATATTTTATCATAAAACTTTGATATTTTCAATGATGATATCGATAAAACTGGAAAATTAATTTAGTTTTACCAAGAGGATTAAAAAGCCCTTATTTTGCTTTGTCACAGTTTGATATGGATGGTTTCATTGCAGAGATTCGAATTGTTGATCACACGTTATTTCGTAAAAAAAAAATACACAAACAAACAATCTTAATTAAATTCTGATGATGGCTACCGGTGAGGAAAGAGCTTGATTCTTAATTCTTATTTTACAAGTTTATATATATATATATATATATATATATATATATATATATATATATATGATATATATATGAAAAACAAACAAACAAACAAAAACACACAAAATATATACACAAACACAGAAACCAGAAAAATGAGCAGCTGAGACGTGGACGCTCCCTTCCACGCAGAGAGCCGCGGCTGCGTATTGTCATCCACTGTAAACACGTCTGTCTTATAAACCACCCAACACATTCATGTCGGGGAAAAATGGAGCTGTTTCTAACGGGAGGGTGCTGACATTCTCCCCGGCATAGTGATTTAAGCCATAATATATTTTTCAGTTTCGATTTTTTTTTCTGAAGTATCTCCGAACTCCTCTGCCCTAAAAATAACCAAAAATAAAATCTATATATATTATAATATGAGTAATATCTAAAACGTTTTGGATATCGACTTTTCCCTTCGGTAGAATAATATTACATTTACTCATCCACATGTCAGGAGCTACAGTTGAGTTTCCGTCGGGTTGAGTCTCTTCCCCCAAGTGTACAAATTGCACCTGTTAAATTCAATTAAAGCCAAACAATAACCCGACCTCTCTAGCATTAATAAATAAGAGGTGAGAGGATCTTAAGGATATGAACTATAAATCACGTGATGTCGATGCATGGTGTTGTGTCTGGAACGAGTTGTTAGCGAAGGCCTGTCGAATGTGTGGACCAAAGGAATTGTTGCGTCCATTGTATATTCTTATACTATACTTTGTTCCATTTTTTTTTAATACATACATGCACACAAAGATCACACTCCCCCCCCCCCTCCCTCTCTCCCTTTCACTCCAGACCACCAACTTATGGCAGGTTTAGGGAGTGGATTCATTGTTGTCGGCCCCCTTCTCTCAGGAGGATTTAGCTAATGCTATAATCCAACTTACGAGTGGAAAGACCCAAGTTCCGGAGAACATCCCACCTGAATTCCGTATTCATTGCAGTGTCCAATGTCAGACGTTTTTGACAGATTTTTATTCCTGCTGTTTCACAAACCAAGTCATCCCTAAGATATGGAGAAAGGCTACTGTAATTGCTCTCCCCAAACCGAACAAACCAGATGAAGTCCCCAAGAGCTGGTCCCATTAAGAGTTTATCAAGGACTTAAGTTGCACATTTCATGTTATACCATGGTGTGCTAACTTTCCATTGATACAATAAAGAATGCCGGAAGTATCATGGTTGGCGGCACACAAACCTTTAGCTCGAAATGAAATAGATATAAAAACTTGAAAAAATGGCAAAGAAAAAAAAAAAGACTTTCCCCTACGAACATAGTCACTTCTGATGTGATACAAAGGGCACAATTAATTTTGTTTTATGAATATAAAGAATGCCTGACATAAAAGGTACGATCAAAAAGTGAAACGTACACATTGAAGACACCCATAATGAATACTTTCCAGTTTGTGGTTTCATTGCCTTCAGTGTGGTTTCAAATATTTACTCCCCTAATACATGTTCTTGAAATACAATAAGGATTACTAAACACATTCAATGAGTAGTAACATGATATATCAGAATGTATATAAGATTAGTTTATTGATTTCATATTGCTTCACCAAAAGCTAACGAACAACACAAAAAAAAAACCGAAGCATCAGAATTAAACAACAATATTGAAGAAGAGTATCTACATTGAACACTTGGACACTCCGAAACTTGAAATAAATTTAAAGGGTGTGTACCTTCATGTTGAGGTGAGGATTTAGCTTATAACATTTTGCGAGATATTCAGAAACCACTCTGTGAGATGTCAAAGAGCATGCAATTTTAAGCAGTATCAAAAGTTTATTCGATTAAAAAAAAAAAATCGGTTTTGAAATGGCTGAGATATCCCAAAACAAGGTGAAACACGAGATCCTAATAAAAGGCGTGGCCTGTCGCCATTTATTATAATCACTTTTTTGGATATCTCAGCCATTTGAAAACCATTTTCCATCAAATAAACGTTGAATCCTTCTTAAAATTACATGCTCTTTCATATTTCATAAGACGTTTCTCATTATCTCACTTAGGAATGTTCAAAACATGAATCCCCACCTCAACCAGTACTGTACAGTCCCTTTAACTTCATTTGTAGGAATATCCATTTACAGTGCCAATACCCGTTTAGAAAGGATGTAAAAATAACAACTAACTATTTAAAAAAAATCATGAGAGTGTTCTCATTTTCAATGTCTGAAACTCGCGAAGAGTTTTCACTCTTTGTCTCGGCATTGTACCAAGGCAAATTAAGAATGGAGCTAGTGAAGAACTCATTTTTTCCCCCTGGTTTTCCGTCTGGGCAAAATACAAACCATTGATGAGATTTCTTTTTATCTTACAAGGAAAACGCAAGGGGAACAAATAAAGTTCTGCTTGTATTTTATTGACTAACCTCAAATTAGAGTATTGATAAGGATGTCTCGATGATTCCGTACCCCTATAGAATTCCTAGAACTTTATTTCCGCGTTTGCAATCTCCTGATCTAAACGAAATTATCTTTTTTGACCAGAGAGAAATTTAAGGCTTATCATTCTGTTATTTTTATCTTTTGAAACTCGTCTTTGTACTGTAATAGACTGTTGCAATTGCAAATATTATATCTTAATAAAACAATTCATGTCGTACCGTTTGTGACTAAATACTTTTGTTGTACGAAATGTTTTCAAGAGGCTCAAATAAAACTGAAAAGTACTTTAATACTTTAAAAGTATAGTACAGTTTTGGTTGAGATGGGGGTTCGAGTTTTAACTTCTTGCGAGATAATTAGAAACACTTTTAATATGAAGTATAAAAGAGCAAGAATTCTAAGTTAATCTGATGAAAATCGGTTTTGAATTGGCTGAGATATTAAAAGACAAAGTGGTCCTTTCATTAGATCTCTTCTTTTTGCACATCTCAGCCATTTCAAAACTAATTTTCATCAAAGAAATTTCGGATTTCTGTTGGAATTACATGTTCTTTCATATTTCATATAAAGAGGTTTCTCATTATCCCACAAGAAGTTGGAAACCTGAAGGCCAATCTTAGCCAAAACTATGGCACTCTTTTAATGAACGATCAAGAACTGTATAAGCCATGAACAAATACTAGCAATCTGAATATAATTGTACACCTATTATCAGTAACGTTGTGGTATGGCTGATGCAAAAAAAAATGATAATAATAAAATGAACCAACCAAATAAACAAAATGTCTGTGATATACTGCTCTGTCTTAACTTCGGTGGATTTCATTAAGGTTACTTTTATGGCATTGACAGATAGATTAACCAGTAAATCAAAAATATCATCTAACGTAAAGAATACACCATATTCTCACTCCCTATGATTCGTTTGCCTCAATTGGAGATCCATGACATTTCTGTATTTATAGTTTTTAATAAATTTGCTAAATCCTTGTTGTAGGGTTTGTAATAGTTCTCTAATGTACTCCTGACGGATTCATTTATATCTGGATGCTCCCTCCCTTTCGATTTGCCCATGCATAAGTTAAACGGACTCAATAGGCATGTAAACCCCTTAGTGTCATTAAAGTAAAAGTTTTCAGAGGAATAGTAAGGTTGGATGCCTAAAAATTCTTCAACCTTCTGTAGTGCGGGAACTGGATCTTTAACGAAGGCCTCACCGTCTAGAACCAGGAATTGGTGCGCAGGAAAGAGTTCCATCCACTGGCGTATGAACTTGGCGTAGAGTCCCGAGAATATCAATCGGTTCTCCTCGCGTACGCTTCCATCCGGGTTGAGCACCGATTCCTCGAAGGTTGGTAAAATTTTGTAGGATGATCTACCGGCTTGGAGTACCTCGAGGGTCCCACCTGGCGTTGTGCTGTTCTTGTACATGAGGTGCACGTAGTTTGACAAAGCGCGCTTGATTGGTTCTCGAAGGATGATAATCAGTTTAGTCTTGGGCAGGACTGCTTTCAGCTTCTTCCCGTACCCCACGGTGATAAGATATCCTGCAGTCTTCTCGGCAGGCAGTTGCTGGGATGTGGTGTAGGGCATCATTTCCTCGTATCCCTCGAGAGGATTCTTCATCCTGTTCAGGATGTGCAGCTCGTCTCTCGGAAAGACAAGCTCTGGATGAAGACTGAGGTAATATTTTAGCGCACTCGTGCCGCTCTTCATCGACCCAGGAATGATGACAGCCGGTGGGCGCCGTTTGCAGTTCCTCCTCTCAAAGACTCCTTTGCTGATTCGCCTGAACTCTATGGCTTGGGTTGAATCTTTGAAATGAACGCAGTAACATCCGTGGTCGAGTTCATTATCCCGACAGTACTGACTGGTATTTACCCCATATTTCACTGACGTAGCTCTTATGAAGTCTTGACTGATGGCTGGGGGTATAAAACCGCCGCTGTATATGGGCTTGATTGACACAAATCTTAATGCGAAGATCATTAACAGAAAGCAGGAAGGCACGGTGAAGAGAACAAACACGTGTTTCACTTTACTATACATCATTGTCCAAGAACATTAACTCAGCATATATACGTCAAACGAATAGGGAAGAGTGCTGCAGGTGATTTCCAACTTCTCACACGAGAAGCCCTCCAGATGCCTAGACAGACATTGTCTCAAACAGCAGATTATCGCTGATTTACGAGTAATATCCAAACGATGTGTCAATTGTCACTGATGTTGTCTGCGCAGTACATACCTTGATCTGTCCCAGAACTCCCTACTCTATTCTATGATAATGGCAGTGTAGTGCTCAGGTGCTTTGCCAACGGTTGAGCGGGGGCATGGCACAACATCACGCACGGCATCATTAAAATCATTCGGGCTCTCGCTGCTTCGTGAACAATGACGTGTCCATGCGGGCCCATGTATCTGGAAGCTGTATAATTGATTATGTCACAGACAGCTGACGTGTAGTTTCCTTAGAGCCGAAGAAATGATTGGCTTCTTCGCCTTCACCGCACACTTCAAGGTGCTAAACTTTTATAGTTCCTGCCATTATCCATTGTTTCATAAATACTATTCTGTGCAAAGTTGTAGTCCTACTTGAGTACACACTCACACTTCAAAACATAATCATCAATATATCTATATCTACATATATCATGTATGTGTATATACGAGTATATGATATGTACAATATAAATATTTGTGTATAAATTAGTACAACTCATCATTTTGTCTTGTTTGTACAAACTGTACACTAACACACACACACACACATACATACATGAGTGTGTGTGTGTGTGTGTGTGTGTGTGTGTGTGTTTGTCTAGAGAAAGAGGGAGAGACGGAGAGAGTGAGGGACGGAGTGAGAAAAAAATTCTTTATCAGTTTGTATATGCATAATATGAGTGCGTGTTTATGTGCGTTCGTGATCACGGCGATAGTGTGTTGCGTGCCAATGGAAATCATTAACAAATGTTCAGTCCCATGGCCAAACTACAACACAGCAAAAGTTTTGAACACATCTGGATCTATACGTAGCAGAAGTCACGTTAGTGTAGGTCTCAACGTATAGTTCATTCTGAGTTTGCTTCAATTATGTTTGAAATAAAGAAATGTAAGCGGAATTTATCATTGGCAATGCCAACACGCAAGCTGTAAACGTTTACACACGTAGTTCGACCCTACACCTTCTCTATACTAGATGCATGTGTAGACATTATATACCATTTGCAGATGACACAAAAACCCAGCTTTAGTGCTTCAAAATAATTCTAAAATGTGAGTTAGGGATAGAAACAACCAATGTAATAATGTTAATAAGTATAATCAATGTTAAGTATTGTTGAATTATCAAAATGTGAACAATGTTTTTTAATAATTATTTCTAGAATATATCTTCTACAGTTAGGTTTAATTGAGGAATATAGTGACATTTCCTAATATTTTAGGATTCATTGCGAAATTGTTATATGATAGATGTTATGTGATTCAACAGACCTACACGTATGCATCAAAATAGATAACTCGAAAATTTTCTTTAATTCATTACTTCCAGTGGTAAACAATTCATTTAAAGGAAGCCAACACGTATACACAGACACACACCCCCCCCCCACACACACACAAAACACTACCACTATACAACCACCACACATGCAGTTTCCACATTGTATTTTTATACTCCAAACACACACACACACACACACACACGCACACACACTCCGTCACAAATTGTCGCCCCGAGCCGGGGGCGACAATTTTTGACGGGGCAACAATTTATGTCGCAACAGTCGTTTGATAGCAGGGTGGACTGATTTAATACAAAATTTTGTCTGCCTCAATTTGAATACCTATGTGATAAGGTCACCGTGACCTGGATTTCTGCATCACATATAGGTATATTCTATTTCTGAATATTATCAGTTGCTTGAAAAAACAACAACATGGAATCTAATCAATTGATATTATATTTTAGTCATTATTCCTAAAGTTTGATAGTGAAATAGTCAAAGAATGATATTTTAGAACAAGAAAATACACACACTTATTCTATAGCCAGATATATGTACCTATGCAATGCAGAAACCAGAAATTGGCGTCCTCATCACATAGGTTTATTTGCACGTCAGTCATGGCCTGGTTACTACTACAGATAATAAATTGGGAGTTTCTCAACTGGTATTTGTCAACAGTTGTTTCAAGTATAATGAATTCTATGGACAGAAAAAAAAAACCCATACTTACAGGCCACCTTAAAAACAGTACCAATGTGATGAAGACACGAAATAATTCCTGGTCACCTCACCATTCTGACAGCCTTACATTAACTTGGTTCTATTCATGACTCTTTGCGCTGTGTCACTTCCATTCAAGTCTTTAAGACAGCCTGCAGCTGCTGGAAGAATAAGACTTTGTCAACAGTGAAATTCTTCAATGACAATAAATTGTACCTAGGTAACCTTCATTTCATATCCACTTCTATAAAAAGACTGGTGAAAGAAAATTCATCTTTATCAAAAACTTGCACAATTGAAATTTGTTCACTCTACTGGTTCATGCAAAATGTATATAAAGCAAAATTATAACATCATTTTTTTTTCATTCGTAGTTAAGTTTGATACTTCATAAACTTATAGAGCACTAGTGATACTACCTTGGTACGTTCATCTCAGTATTTCACGAAACACAAAGCAGTTACTCTTGGAAATTACGTCTAACTAGAATGCTACATTCATATAAGAAGAAATCCACACCCAAAAATAAATAAACTGCAATGAAAGAGAATAATATTCCCAACAGAATGATATAAAAATGATAAAAATGCGATAAGAAATAAGGAAGACATGACATTTTGAAATTTTACGGGTTTTTTTTTTTTCTGAGAACATTTCTTGACCACTCCTAATGAGTATTCAAATGAGCTATTTGACAATGTCATACCTTCACAATTTTTCATGTTTATTTCATATTATATGAAATTCGGAAAATGGGTTATTTTTTTTTTCAAATGATAGAATTTATTGATTTCTCGAAGCAACATAATTATACAGAGGATGGATGAAATACATAATTATTACTTCAACACCATATAAAGCCATTTCTTTGGTACAGACAATTTAAACACTTATCTGTGTTTTTTTCTTTTTTTTTCAAATATTCAAGTAACTCCTTATTGGCACAATAAAAGGATATACTATGATAATAATTTTATTTATTTTATGTTATTTATTTCATGTTATTTTTTTTGCTAACACAAGTAGAAGCGTGTGACCAACATCAAGATATATCAAAGTTAACATTTGTTCTCTTTTTAATATTGGGTGGTTTTAAGACAAGTTTTATATTTAATTGATACAATATTGTGAGGGTATGACATCGTCAACTTGCTGATTTGAATGTTCATAAAAACTCGTCAACAAATTTCAAAATGCCATGTCTTTCTTCTTATCCGATTTTTGTCATTTTTGTATTGTTCTGTCGGGAATGTTTTTGTTTCTTTTGAAGTTTATTTATCTTGGGGTGGATTTACTCTTTAAATTTGTCTTGATCAATCTCATACACATGTGACATTTAGAAGATATATATATATTCTTTAAACAGTGATAATTAGTTCTTTGAAAATGAGTTTGAAAGTGATTACAGTTTCAGAAAATGGAGTGTTATCACAAAACCAATTAAACTTTAAGATAAGAAATCAACTTGTCTAGGTAAGATATTGTTTACCATGCATAGATAAGATATTTTCGGCTGCAGAAATTACACCATTACCCACGTAGATATGAAAGCGTTAATTACAATCTTGTTTTTACATAAAATGTTTTATTTACTATGCATTCGTCCTTTAGACAAGTTAGATCAATTTCTGAGAGCGCCGCATCGCTTCAATGGAAAGTACCAACATTGATTATCTTCCTTTAAAGAGGGTTATCATAGTTTATACAGGGTTATACTGTATTCAAGTGGAACATTCACACGATAATATGTTGATAGTGTTTACAAGAAAGTAAGCAAAATGACTAGCTTTTTACGAAAGTCTAAAAATTTAATCAATTAGTAAAGTGTAAACTAATAATTTTCTTTTATATCATCGCATATAAGTTATATACAGATATGAATAGTTACACTCTTGTAATATGTCATATCGAATTAATTTACTTACAATGTAAATTGGACCCCTCATTAAACAGCGGTGCCAGGATGGCTATTCGGCGAGCCTATCCAGACGTGTTTATCATGTTTATCACTTGTAACTTTATCATATTGTTAGTTTTCGTGATTGCGTTTTTCTTTTTCTAGGGAAATTCATACCAACTAACCAACTAGCAAAGGAAACACCAGAACGGAGGATTTGTGAAACTTGTTTATTCAAACACAGAGTGGTGGAATCGCTATCATTTTTTTTTCTTATCAAGAAAGAATAAGACTGATGGTAACTATAAATATTATGCAAATTAGATGCAAATTAGATGATATGATGATGTATTATTTTACCTCTCAATAGCTTATTATAGTTCGTATGGATATTAACAAAAACTCATGATTTGGCATATTTGGCTGATATAATATTATTGTAAGCAACTACAAACTTCTTTCCTTAAAGCTGCCAGTGCAGGAGGATTCCAACTCTGACGTCATTTGCTTGATTTTGTAGTCTAATTATGATATAGTAGAGCTGTCTTGAAAGGCAAGACTTGTGAAATTTAAATAAACATTTGTGAAGATTAT
The DNA here is from genome assembly GCA_033980235.1 of Diadema setosum. NCBI lineage: Eukaryota > Metazoa > Echinodermata > Echinoidea > Diadematoida > Diadematidae > Diadema > Diadema setosum. Next base: position 18,973,384 of record CM067074.1, read on the forward strand.
CACACGTATTATTTCACAGATTCTATCATTCCTTTTATCTTACAAGAATTTGCAAGTAAACTTGTTGGCTTGATTCCTTTTGTTTGATTCATTTGGTTTTCAGAGTCAGACCTTGAACATGAGGTGCCCCTTTACATGTAGCTGAACGCTCGGTGAATGTTTTAGCGCAGTTTTGTAACAACAGGGCGCGTCATGTTGCCGCCTGCTATAATGCCTTAAACAGCTAAGCCGCTATATTCTGACATCGTCCTCAACCGGAAACTCATGATTTGCCTAGCTACACATAACGGTGAGATGTGTCGCGAATAATTTCTATGATTGATTAGAGAGGGGTGCCAGTTCATTTCATTATGACAAAACACACTTTGGCAATGAAACTTGGTTGCAAACCGACAGACAGATTATGTTCTGGGCAAACCTCCCATGATATTCTGCACCAAAACAAATTTTTCTGCCCACACAAAATTTACAAAGTCAGTTTTGTTGTTGTTATTTTTTTAGTTGCCCCATTGTTAGATATCTTTTCTTATTACTCAGTATAGGGGAGCCTAGCTAAAGGACAGATTCACATTCCTTCATGTGAACTGAGAGAATGCAGCAATATTAATAGAATACATCAGTGAGAGTGCAGAGGAAAATCAGACAATCCTTTCAAAAGTAATGAATTTTCGAAGTTTCAGTATCGCCATCAACAAATAAAAGATTACCTGGTATACTGCACGTGAGTGTGATTAAAAAAAAAAGGGGGGGTCAGTGTAATGAACAATGTAACTTTTGGTTTAAAGGGATGGTACAGTATTGGTGGAGATGAAAATCGAGCTTTAACTTTTTTGCGAGATACAAAGAAAATACTTATGACATGGTACAAAGCATACCATTTTAAGAGGAATTCAAAGTTTATTTGATGAAAATCGTGTTTGGAATAGCTGAAACATCCAAAAACAAAGTAAAACTAAATGTTCGTAGTAAAACGTGGGTCCCACACTTTATTAGGATCACTCTGTTTTGGATATCTCAGCCATTTAAAAATCAATTTTCATCAAATAAACGTTGAAATCCTCATGGAGTTACATGCTCTTTCATATTTCGTAAGAGGTTTCTCACTATCTCACAAAAAAACCCTGAAGTTAAGTCTCAACCAAAACTATAGATCCCTTTAAAGACAGATAATCCGTTCAATACTGAATTCTGACATCACCATAGACTTAGTACACAAGCCACCAGGTTCCCGTATAATGGAACGGGATAATACAACGAGCATACAATTAGCTGCACTCTGACCTACCCTCTTCCACAGTTTACGTCAAGAACCTTTGTGAATCCCTTGGACATCAGAGCTGATGTATCATCCAATTTTCATTCTCCGATAATCGCGTCCGCAGGGCCCCTGGTTTCTGTTTCTAGGTCATCAAATGGGTTTCCTATCCTTTTCTGTCACAAAAGTGAGAGTTAGAACAAAATAAAGCTAACTCATTGGAGTTACGTTCATAATGTGATGTCTGTATTTGTGGTCTATACCCATCGCAGTTGTGCGGATGTTGCTCAGTGCGTTACTGATTCTAAACTGTTTACTGCGTGGATGATCATAAGATAATAATTATTTTGGCAACCGTTTTCTGCGTAATTATCAGTTTTAAACAAAATACATACGGGATATAAAAATCATTGACATAATGGTCATTTAAATCTGGAAAGAAACGATTTCCAAAGTTTCTGTTATAATCCAGACATTTCAAATTTGTTATCTTGCTTACAATAGGGTTGCTACTATCGTGCACTTATTACATTATTCGTAATTTTTGAATGGATTGTTTGTCATTTTCCTCATCAAAACATTCAAGTTGATTTTATTTCACTTCCAACAAACAAATAAGAAATACAAAGAAACACTCATATACACAGACGTCATGAAATCAGTACCACAATGCGATGAACAGAATAACATTGTAAGAAAAATATAGGTAAATTATCAACATTCACTGATGTGCTCTTCTAATATCTATGCATTCACTGAAGACACACGTAGCACGGACCCTTTAGTACGTCCCTGGAGTGAATTGCCCGGAACTCGATCATCCGAAGATTAGTGACTGGCGGGAGGGGAACGCGAGAGGGCGTTAGTTACAAAAGAACCAATGGATCACACTCCAGTGGTTACGCATAAGTATGCAAAGATGGTACCATTATTGACTAGGATTAAAGAATTAGCTTTTCACGCTTTAAAAGGTATGTTTTCTGATTCATTTTGGCGCTTTAAAAAAAAGTCCCATGGAGAGCATTAGGAAAGGGGTAATTTCAGGTGCAGCTGTGAAATAATTGTGCTCAAGTACTAGCAAGGAGCTACTTCATGTCTGTAGTAGCTCTTTGGTACTAGTATACGAGCATGGACCTACTTAGGTCCATGATACGGGTAACAGGGTGGGCAAAGGCAGTACTAGCAGGGAGGTGGGATCCCTGGTACTAGTAGTTAGAAATAGTGTTACTCCAATTGATAGTGATTACGTAACATCCGCATGCACAAGTTTCGTAACAATGCACGTCTGTTACGTCATACTTGCTGTCATTACTTGAGTCAAGGAGGTATTACAAAAAGGAGTGGAATCCCTTCGCAATTTGTGCAATTTAAGTTCTTTAAATAGCGAATTGAAAGCTTTGCATTTCACTGGCTTTAATGTTCTCTGCCCCAAGCCGCTCTTCCAGAGAGTTTTGATATGGAGACCAAAGAAACAATTTGAAGCTGTGCTGCATGTGTTTCACAAGAAATTTTGAAATTCTATATGGAACATCTTGGTTATGTGTTGCGGAATAAATCGTTTCTTTCTTTCTTTTTTCTCTAAATCTTCTCGCTATAAAAACCCCAGGAATGAAAAACAAAATGAATTTTAGTATCGCATAAAACGTTCACATCTATTCATCTTTGGCACATTTACTACATGAATGTGAAGTCTTTCTGACGGAATAGTTGGATAATGCTTGTTTCTGCATGTTAAATAGCATGTTAAAGTTAAAGACGTACAATGCTTACTGATTTTTATGCCTCCGCCACGAAGTGGTGCCGGAGGCATTATGTTTTCGGGTTGTCCGTCCGTCCGTCCTTCCGTCCGTCCGTCCGTCCTTCCGTCCGTCCGTCCGTCCTTCCGTCCGTCCGTCCGTCCGTAATGAATTTTGTGGACAAGGTAACTATCAAAACCTATTGAGGTATCCTAATGAAACTTGGCATGTATGTGTATTAGGGGGTGAAGTTGTGCCTATCAACTTTTGGGTGCACATGCTCAAGGTCAAAGGTCAAAAGGTCAAGGTCAAATACATAAAATTTCACTATTTCCACCATATCTATTGAATGCCTGAAGATATTTTCTTGAAACTTAGTGTATACATGTTTTACCCAATTAAGATTCTCTGGTGAAAGTTTGGGTCATGAGGTCAAAGGTCAAAGGTCAAAAGGTCAGGGTCAAATACATAAAATTTCACTATTTCCACCATATCTATTGAATGCCTGAAGAGATTTTCTTGAAACTTAGTGTATACATGTATTACCCAATTACGATTCTTTGGTGAGAGTTTGGGTCATGAGGTCAAAGGTCAAAAGGTCAAGTAAAATATTAACACTTCTTTTTTTTCTCCGTACCTTAGAAAATTGTTCAAGGTATCTTCATGGAACATAGTATATACATGTACTGACTGGAAGTGATTATCTAGAGAATGTAGGGTTCATGGGGTCAAAGGTCATGGGTCAAAGGTCAAGTGCAAGACTTCAAAATTTAACTATTACCCTCATATTTATGCAATGCCAGCAGGGTTATTTTTTTACACTTGGTGTATGCGTGTGTAACCTAATAGAAATTCTCTAGAAAGTTTTTTTTTTCTCTTTTTGCCTCAAAGGTCAAAAGGTCAAAGATCAAGTGAAAGTGCTGAACTAACTTTTTCCTCCATATCTCGAAGTGGCTCAAGTTACCTTGAAACTTAGTACATATTATGCATGTTCTACCTGAAAGTAATTATCTTATGAATTTTAGGGTCAAGGGCCAGATGAAAATGGTAACAATTTACTATTCAATTCAGAAATTGCACTTTTTCTCCACACCTGTACCTTGAAAATTACTCAATTCCTAAATGTATGAATGGGTCAAAGTCAAGTTAAAGTCCTTAAATCCCTAGATACATGCTCTCCTATTCATTCAATTAAACCTACGTCAAGGAAGGTGAACATTCAACACATTTGTGACAAACTTGTCATTCCAATTTTTTTACCAATTTTGTGAAAATGTAATCACACAGTGTCCACATGTACTATCTAGACCTATTGGGAAAATCATGCATTATGGCGGAGGCATACCAGTCGCCAAAGCGACATTTCTAGGTTTTTTTTTTTTTTTTTTTTGTTCGCGTGTCCTGTTCTCTACACACTATTTTTGATTGCTGCCGAAAATATTGAAAGGGACATCGAACGTACTGCTGATCGCTCGGTTTGCATGTTGCGATTGAGGAATGATGTAGGACCTACACTCAAACAGAAATGCTGTCTTTTGTCAAATCACTTTATTAAAGCCCGAGATAGAGCGCATAACTTCTTAAGGCGACAAAATGTATAAAAGGTACTTCCCTGGTAAGGGATGGTATATTTTTGGTTGAGGATGACTAGGAGCCACATTAATGAAATATTACAGAGCATGCAATTCTAAAAGGAAATCTAAGTTCATTCAGTGAAAAGAAATTTTGAAATGACTAAGATATCCGAAACAAATATCCTAATAAAACGACTCGTGGGACTCATCTTTTGTTTAATAGGACCACTTTGTTTGTTACTTTTTTGTTTGTTTGTTTGTTTGTTTGTTGTTGTTTTTTTATATCTGTCAATTCAAAACCAATTTTCCTCAAATAAAGTTTAAATTCCTCCTAGATCCGTTCTTTTACATATAATATGAGTGGTTCTTAATCATCTCGCAAAAAGTTACAACCTGAATACCTATCTCAACCAAAACTATACCACCCCTTTAACCAAACAAAAGAAAAATGGAGGTGTATATATTTAAAAAAAAAAAAAGACCCTTCACAATGATGCTCTGCATGGCTGCGATTTGGCTCAGTTCGTTTGTAGTCCGTCTGCTTCCCAATCCAAATGGCCAGGGTTCGATTCCCGAGTCTAACTGAGTCTTGTTGTTTGTAATCATACTGTTCCCTAAAGCAAGAGGCAGAATACTCTGTTCCTGCGAATGTAGAGGACATTAAACGGAGGTCCCATGCGTGAGAGAGTCATAGGTTCATACACATAAAAAAGATCCCACATCATCTATTCGTTGCAAAGGGCAGGTTGCTATTCAACTCGGTTTGGCCCACTTATACCTATAACCGCACAAGATCATCTTCGTGATAGGCTGCACTTGTCTTTGGAGGTTAACAAAGAATTAGGAAGAAGAGTAACTGTTATGGAGAGAAAGGTCGCCATCTTGTTGCACGGAAAATGCCTGGCGTCTTATACCTTCAGCAAATACACGTAGTCAATTGTGATTTGTCGTGCCCCCTAATCATGCTAATAATCAGACTTTCTCCCCTGCAACGTGTTGGCATAATAGCTCTGGTCACAAGAGCGTCAAGAAATTAAGTCTTAAAAAAAAAAACTCAGAAAGTGGGGGAGGGGAGAATAAACTTTCTATTGCTATGTGGTAATCATGGAACGCTTTTCCGCAAAATTTTGAGATGAATAAGTTAAAAAAAATTGAAATTGGAAGAAGTACAATACTTAAGTACCATACTTGGCATGACAGCATTTTCAACGAGGTAATAGCAAGCTACATGTAGTAATGTCTAGCAATAGGAAAAGTGTCTCCTTTTGGTACAGCAATGGGAATTTGGACCCCCTCCCCTATTTGCGTAGTTTGAACCATACCATGACGAAAAATGTTTAGTTGTGAGTGATTTCACGGTACATGTTACATCATGTATTTCTTTTATTTTCTTCTCAATGAGAGGGGTCCTGAAAAGAACGTTACTAATCTCATTCTCGACGTTTCGGTAAAGCACGTCTTATTATCCTCGGGAGAAAGCGCCAACTTTGCCCACAGAGAGAGATAAGCTGCTCCCACAAATCCCCATCGTGTCACGCACCATGGTGGGCAGGGGGAGAAGCTTACTGATACGTCTATAATTATGGGCTTGCTATACCATCTTTGGCCCGAATTCACGAAGGTGGTACAAATGCAACCATGGTTTAAACCATGGACAAAAACCATGGAGCGCCAAGTGTGGCATGGAATATTTCGTTAGGAAATCAGTCATTTCGTGGATGAAATAATTATTTTGTAACGAAATGACACCATTTTGTAACTAAATGAACATTTCGTCCACGAAATGATAATTTCGTTAACAAAACAGTCATTTTGTCGACGAAATGACCAATTTCGTTACAAAATATTCCGTAGGACATTTGGCGCTCCATGGTTTTTGTCCATGGTTTCATTTGTACCACCTTCGTGAATTCGGGCCAGAGTTTTGATGGATTACGAAAGCTTGTGAGAAACCCTTGGCATGTCAAGATTAGAGGCTGGACACGTCAAGGGTTAATCCAGGTGAAAACCTACAAAATGCCTATTGTTTATTGCTTATCCACATAATGACAAATGTAGGACGTGTAGGCCTATAGCACGTACGTACATTATGACGTTACAATACAGTTATCAGGTAAATATATAAACTCCATGCTCGTTTATTTTTTCTATGCATCATCTTGCATATCAATGAACACACTTTATTATGGTCCATCATAGAATATGTGTTTTATTTCAAACTTACGGACATCAATGAACTTCGATTGGTAATTCAGCGACTCACTCTGTAATATGCATGAGTCAATTGGCGTTGATTGTAAAGCAAATTCAATTCAATTCAATTTAAATCAAACATTTATTCGGTATGACAGCAATCGTTTGGAAATACAGTCTAGAATGCTAACAAAATGTAATAGGTACAATTCAGTGAAAACTAGAGGCCTATCAAAATAGAACAGATATTCAACATATAACGCACATCTCAATCAATTATATACACGATATTATTGCAATCTAAACATTAAAGTTCAGTTCGTCAAAAATTCTAACATAATACACCCGTTTTGATGAAGTTACATTGGTTGCCAGTAAGGCAGAAAATTGCATTTAAGATTTTGCTACTTACTTATAAGGTACTGCATGGTCAAGTACCTGGTTATTTATCAGAATTATTGTCAATATAGAATTATATCCATATTCGCATAATTTACGAAGTACACAGGATATTAGTAAGTCGCTTCTAATGCAACCTCACTTACAAACAAAGGTAACTTTGGGGGATTGTGCCTTCAGCTGTGCTGCTCCAAAACTTTGGAATAAATTACCTTAGAAAATGAGGAAGGCCACGTCACTTGTCTTCAAATCTTTGTTGAAGACTTACCTTTTTTTTTCAGAAGCCTTTGATTAATTTGTTGTTCATTTTTTTGTGTGTCTAATCAGTAACAATGTTAGGAGTTCCGTTACATCACAGCGCAGTAGAGTATGTTTACATAGTAGCTGCGCTATGCAAATTTGTCTAATCATTATTATCATTATTATTATTATTATTAAATACCAAGTAATGATATTTACCGAAAGTATAAAAGGAGCATAAAGAGAATAAAACATGCAAACAGAGGCACGATTCTGCGTCTCGTCATGTGCCTACGTCAATTATTTTGTCACAAGTTTAACGCTTGTGTATACTGTGTACCGCTGAAAAAAACAAAAACAAATCTGACAATATTTCAGGTACACAATTATATTTGGGAAGTCATGAAACTAAGCACAGAGTGCCTAATGAAACATATAGAATAATAAATAGCACTGTTGAAACGTATATAGATTTTGTCTCATGAATCTCTTATGAATATGAATAGATAATACAAAATAGGGAACATTTCAACTATGAAATTATGTAGATGGACGAATAACAACAGTTTGTGATAAACAACTCTGAAAATGTCGAAGACGGTAAAAGTTAAAAGCAAATTTTACCAAATGCATTTATCATAAGTAATACACGGTACCAAATCCACAAAAAAAAAAATGTTTGTTGTAATTGATCGGATATTGCTTTGGTTCAATTATATTTAAAGTTGTTTATATGTGCCTGTTTTTTTTTTTACTAATTACGTTAAATTATCATCTTATATACAGAGTTGTATATATTCAGCATTTCAGGAAACGTTTCTCCGTACAAAGTCAGAAAGAAGTGGAACATGAAATTCTGACACAATTAATGGGACTGGCAGCAGCGTGAAAGGTTAAACTAAACTATCAACTTACCATGACGCGCAATTCTGCTACACCACACATTATGGATGGAGATAGCAACGTGATTGTGTGTGTGTGTGTGTGTTATCATGATGATCTTCATCAGTGTATTTTGAATTCATGTCGCAACGTGACTACTTAAGCCATTTGTAAATTAAGTATTTTAAAATCCTTTTTAAACAATATTGAACTATTGACAACTTGTATACCTCTGATATTTCAACATACAATTTCTTTTCTCTGTCTTGTATGGAGGGATACTTATCCACGTTGCGGGAAATTTAGGGATTGCTGTCTGACGTAATTTCTCAATTATAGCTTTCAGGAAGAAGAATCTAACATCATATTCTGCATAATTAATGATTCAAAGAATTAAAATATTGCATTACACATTGCACAGAATTGTACTGAACAAGGACATACACTGTCTTTACGATAGAATTAAAAGCATCAAAAACAAAATAAAAATAATAGCACTAACAAGTACTCCTAGAATCAAGAGCGTAACCAAAGGAGATGCAACCTTTCTTCATTATGATATTTTAACTCGTCGCCTTCGTCTTTCAATAATACTCGTGTCGCCTTTATCTCAACTCGCTCTAATTAACGCATCATTGTGATTGACCTGATGGCATCGATCTTGTTGACCTCGCCAAAAGAGAGTCTCATTGAAAGAATTCTTATGGTTTGAGAGCTGGCAGATCACACTCTCGCTCATTGCGTTACATCTGCATCTGATCAGTCAGAGATCCATGACATTTGTGTATTCATAGCTTCCAATAAATTTGCTAAGTCCTTGTTGTGGGGTCTGTAATAATCCTCTAATTTGTTTCTTACGGATTCATTTATCTCTGGATGTTTCCTCCCTTTCGCTTCGCCCATGCATATTTTGAACGGGCTCAACAAACACATAAACCCTTTGGTATCATTAAAGTAAAAGTTTTCAGACGAAAAGTAAGGCTGAATGCCTAAAAATTCTTCAACCTTCTGTAGTACGGGAACTGGATCTATAACGAAGGCCTCGCCATCTAGAACCAGGACCTGGTGCGCTGGAAAAAGTTCCAACCACTGGCGTAACAGCTTGGCGTACAGTCCGGAGAAGATCAGGCGGTTCGTCTCGCGTACACTTCCATCTGGACTGAGCACCGATTCCTCGAATGTAGGTAGAATTTTGTAGGATGATAATCCACTACCTTGCAGTATCCCATCTGGCGTTGTGCTGTTCTTGTACATGAGGTGCACATAGTTTGACATGGCGCGTTTGATTGGGTCTCGAAGGATGATAATCAGTTTAGTCTTTGGTAAGATCGCTTTCAGCTTCTTCCCATACGCCACGGTGACAAAATATCCTGCAGTCTTCTCGGCTGGTACTTGCTGAGGCGTGGTATATGGCATCATTTCCTGGTATATCTCAAGTGGATTCTCCCCCCTGCTCAAAGCATGGAGTTCGTATGTACTGAAGGCAAGTTCTGGATGAAGGCTGAGATAAAATTTGAGTGCCGTCGTGCCGCTCTTCATGGCGCCTGGAATAATGACAGCCGGAGGGTGCCGTTTGCAGCTTCGCTGTTCAAAGACTGCTTTGCTGATTTGTCTCAACCCTATAAAAGAAGTTGAGTTTTTTATTACGTGTATGCAGTAGCATCCATGGTCGAGTTCATTATCCCAACAGGGCTGACTGGTATTTACGCCATATTTTACTGGTGTACCTCGGAGGTCCTGTTTGATTACTGTGCCTATAAATCTCCTGTTATACATGTATATGGGTTTGACTGACACAAATTTGAAAGTGGAGATCATCAATAAAAAGCATGTAGACACCGTGAGCAGTATGAAAACGCGTTTCACTTTTAAATACATAATATTGTCAAAGAACAACAACTCAAAGATATGTTGAATAAACAGGGAAGACTGGTGCTATACAGTTATTTTCCAAATTCTCACCAGAAGAGGAATAGCCGCAGACCAGATCGGCATTGTCCCAAGCTGCTGAATTATCCCTGACAAAATTTCCCATGTGTACCAACTATCACCTCCTCGTAGAATTTGTTTACGCAGTTTGTCGTTGTTCTGCCTAAGAACTTCCTTCTCTGACTCTGTGATAATCCCAGTGTAGGAAGCATTAAAAGTGCGCCGTCAACGGCCAAGGAAGCAGGGTTTAGGCCGTATAACTTAGGAACCAGACGTGAAACTTTGTGTCACCTTCCTACATTCGATCCTTTCACCTTCACGTTAAATGCGGATTCGTGCATCTGGGAGCTGGATAATCTAGTTTCTTCACTCATGTCAGTCGAATAAAATATCTGTTTCTGCACCTTCCCGAAGCATTTTGAGGTCCTGAACTCCTGTTTCCACGATCTTCCATCCTGTTACAGTACCAATTTGCACTAATAATTCACATTCTTTTGGCGGGACGTCGACAAGAAAATTAATCCACGCGAGTAGACGCTCCGTTCACTTACACGTTTCTGGTTTATTGTATTCGCTTGCTTAGCTGGCTGACAAAAGGGATCATTCTATAGCATAAAATTGGGGTGACAAGATCGTGACTGCTTTTACGCAAGCCCCTCTCGTAATAGGAGCTGAGGATTTGGCTTTTAACTTTTTGCGAGATACCAAGAAACCACTCATGAAATGGTACAGAGCATGCCATTCTAAGAGGAATTCATAGTTTATTTGATGAAAATCGGTTTTAGAATGTTTGAGACATCCAAAAACAAAGTAAAACAAAGCGATCGTAATAAAATGTGGGTCCCAAATTTTATTAGTATTGCTCTGTTTTGGGTATCTCAGCCATTTCATATCCAATTTTCATCAAATAAATGTTAAATTCTTTTTGGAATTACATGCTCTTTTATATTTCATAAGAGGTCTCTCATAATCTCACCCAAAAATATAAAAAACCTGAAAATAGGTCTCAACCAAAACTTTACGAGCCCTTTAACACATAAAGCATTGTAGTAGGCCTACTTTCAAACGCGGGTTCATTGCTGGGAAGTCGACTTGCAATTTAACATCACATTAAAGTAGGTTCTTCTGATCAAAAGGAAGTTTCGTTTAATTCTTGCGTCCTGTTACAGTATAGATAAAGGGATACGTGCATTATTAATCGTAATAATTACGCGCTTTATTTTTGTTCGCTGGGTTGCATTTAGTTTTGACACTTCCGTTCTAGATCGAACAAAATAAATGTCCTGTCAGCTCCGCATTTACACATTTACTTTTTGTTTTCGAGATGTGTTTAAACGCAAGGTTCCCAGCAGTTGGCCTAGGTGAGGTAAAAGATCGGAAGTAGGTAACTCAACTAGAAGCTATACCCGCTGACTCACAGCGCGCATTAACTACTAGTATTCAAAAAAAAAAATAATTATCATTTTGATAAACGCCCTCTATTGTGCATAAAGTATAGTTAAACTACATGTACGGCGAACTAATAATATTTTTGATAAAACAGTACGTGTATAACAGAAACAACTGACCCCTGGCTGTAATAAGAGGAAGATTGGACCAGAGCAAAAGAAGAAAATCAAGTGATCTTGATGCATGACATGAGTTTCTTGGAGCAGCAGTGGAAGTGAAGACGTGTGGTCCATCACAGACCAACGGGATTATCGAAGTCCATTGTGTTCTCATTGGTACATGACGACTGTGCAATGTTTACACACACTGAAAGCAAGGCTTGCCATGCACGTTGGACAGCCAGCCGCAGCGGACCATTACCATTCCAGCATAGGTCTGAAATCCCTGCGTTACTCACGGCTTAGTACCTGTACATGTTTTCCAAAACCGAACTTCCAAAACATTCACAAACTAATCTTTTTTTTTTTCCCTTCCACAGGGTGTTTTATTCATACACATATTCAGAAAGTCACATTTACAAATAATTTTTTAAATACAAAACAGAATAATAATTTGGTTATCGACAAAGAGTGGCCTACTGCACTTGTACATATAACATATAACTTATATCATTTTTTTTTATTGGCAGAAATAACCCTGAAAACACTATGAATATCATGCAATTTTAATATTCAAAAGCACTTAATAAATAAAGCCCATTTTTTCACAAAAGTTTTTTCTCTACTATTCATTTGACTTATACATTTTTCCATCTCAAAATAACATTTTATCTCAGATATTATATGTTCGAATAACGGAACGGTCTTTTTTAATTTCGCTGAAAAAATTTCTCTTCTTATAACAATCATCATACAGTTTAATGCACTGTTGTTGAGACCATAAAATCCGAATAACTTGTGTTGGTTTGTAAATACAATTTGTTTATCTATCTTCAAAAGTAACCATCGCTCAAACTTATTCCATATATTATTTGAATAAGGACATGAACAGAATATATGCATTATGGTTTCCTCACTGTCATTACAAAACGTACACTTTTTATCTGTTACAAAACCAAATTTTAAAAGAGCGTCTTTCATATATAATATTCTATTGAGAATCTTAAATTGAAACCACCTCATATTAATATCAATAGTTGATTCAAAAGGAATTAAACAGTATAAAGACCATGTTTCATCATCAAGATCCAACATACTACTCCACTTAACAAAACTGTTACAATGTTTTGACGTGTGTCTTAACAACGTTTGATAAATATCAGAACAACCTTTCTTATGTTTCAGTATTACATTTAAACCATGAGGAATAAAAGGGTCTGCTATTTTCGACATGCGGTTTTTTGCAAATGATTGGATAGAATTACACAGTCCACCGTGCTGAAGAAAGTTAGTTTGTATATCAAACTTCCTCTGAAATTCAAAATATGAAAGAAATTTTCCATCATTATCTAACAAGTCATTTATAAAACGTACACCTTTTTCACACCAAGACTTAAAATATACAGTGTTATTATTCATTTTAATCAAAGGATTATTCCAAAGAGGCTGGCTTGCCCAATTATCATTTGTATTGATTTGTAGAAATTCTGAAAAAGCCAGAAGTACCTCTTTCCAAAAATCATTAGACATTACATTGGCAAGTTTTTTTGTAGTACAGTGACCCCATAAATAAATGAAACGATACTGGTTGGGGCAAGAAAGAACGGAACATGTGGAACGTATAATTTTCAGTCTGCGGATCACAAATAAACCTTCTGATCCAGGATATTTTAAGAGATTTAGCATGCATGAAAATATCAATCATTTTAGTACCACCATGACAATATAGCTGGCACATTTGATTTCTATTTATTTTATCGGGTTTATTTTCCCATATAAACGAATAAAAACAACGATTTATATCTGTCAATGTTTTAAAATTTGGTTCAGGAAGTGATAACAACAAATAATTTAATTTTGACATCAATAATGATTTAACTACAGTAATTCTTCCTAAAACAGTAAGTGATCGTTTAGACCAGGAGGTCATTGTGTTTGTAATATCTTTCATTTTTTCACAATAATTTTGTTCAACCATTTCATATAATTTAACTGAAAATTCTATTCCCAGGTACCTAAAGTACCTACCCTGAAAAATCCAGTCAAAATTACAATCTTCCAATAATTTAATTCTACAATTCCGATTCTTTCCTATCCATATTATTTTAGTCTTTCTGGGGTTAATTCTTAAATTCGATATGTTAGCAAAAGTATCAAAAATCTCAAGAGCATCTTTTAGATCTTGATCTGATCCGTTAAGTGTTAAAAGTGTATCATCTGCGTATTGTAATACTTTAAAAATTTTTTCATTAATTTGCAACCCAACCACAGAATTTGTGTGCCTAATCATAATTCCAAGAATTTCACTGACCAACAGAAAAAGGTAGGGTGACAAGGGATCTCCTTGTCGACAGCCCTGTTCTATTTTGAATCTATCTGTAAAATAACCGTTCACTAAAACACTGGAAGTAGCATTGTTGTAAAACAACTGAACCCATTTTTTCATAGATTGGCCAAAGTTAAAAAAATCTAGAACTTTAAAAAGAAACTTATGAGACACAGAATCAAAAGCCTTTTCGAAGTCAATTAAAAGTAACAAACCTGGTATATCATGTAACTCTGTATATAAAAGTATATCATACAGTAAACGAATATTTTCACCAATGTATCGACCTTCCAAAAATCCGGTTTGATTTCCATGTATCAAATATGATAAAAATTTCTTAAATCTGTTTGCTATACAACCAGATGCCAGTTTATATATTACATTCAATAAAGAAATTGGACGCCAATTCTTTAGAAACTGTCGGGGTTGATTTACTTTTGGAATTAATGTGATTACTCCCATTTTTGTGCTGCCGACATTTGTCCTGAAAAATAAGCATAATTTAAGGAATTTAACAAAAAAGATTTTATTTCCTTCCAAAAAACACGATGAAACTCCACGGTAAAACCGTCTAATCCGGGAGATTTATTACATTTCATATTTTTTAACACAGAGTATACCTCTTCTTCATTTAAGGGACCTTCTAATGATAACCACATTTGTTGTGATAGTTTTGGTATGTCAGAAGATGACAATAATAAGTCTAAATCTACATCTGTGGTTTCTTTTTCTTCATACAAACTGGAATAAAACTTAAACACTTCTTTCTGTATATCGCACTGATTCATAATAATATCATTTTCACAAAAGAGCTGACGAATTTGTCTATTAACATTATTCTGTTTTTCCAAGGTTAAGAAATACTTTGAGGGCTTCTCTCCTAATTCCATCCACTTAATCCTGCTTCTCATTGCGATTCTTTCATTTTCTTTTGAGCGTAATATTTCAAATTCTTCTTTCTGTTTATTTATTTCATCTAATATTTCGCTTTTATCATTACACAGTAATAATTTTTTTCTTCTAAATTTTCTATATTTTTCTCCAATTCCTTTTCTCTATCAATATTTTGCTTTTTAATATAAGAAGCGTAAGAAATAGTTTCCCCACGTATTATCATCATTAAAGTTTCAAAAAATAACTGATCATTAACAGTCAGCTGACATTCACCAATTACGTTGTCACTGTGATCAAACTGGACATTTCCCTTTGCATAAAATATAATTGTATCTTTTATAATTTGTTTAATTTTCTGAACATATATTTCATCTTTCAATAAAATATTATTAAATTTCCAAAACCCTGGTCCCCGTTTAAACTCATTAAGATTTAAACTAAGAGAAACTTTAGCATGGTCAGTACGGTAACCTGAAGAAATACCAGTGTTACAAACTAAAGAGAGCAATTCGGAGGATATCAAAAAGAAGTCTAATCTACTTTGTTTAAAGGGATTTTGTTGCCGCCACGTATAACATCTTTCATCCGGATTACATATTCTCCATGGATCACATAAACTTAAATCATTTTTCATTGTGTCTAATTGTTTTTTGGCCCTAGGGTTATTTACATGGACATAATTATATGTATCAAGGGTTGTATCCTGAACTAAGTCCCAATCACCACAAAGGATAGTATGTGGGTCTTATCTAATCTTACTTCGATTGAGTTGTTATGTCGTTAAACTTTGTCAAGCATACTATGTCCAGTTGTTGGCAAAGTTAGTCCAAGACATGTTTTTTTTTTTTTTTTTTGGTTTTACTAGTTTCAGCAAAGTACTGTCTATTTTTCCCCTCCCATTCTTATTCCGAATACATGACTAGGACAACTTTGTACTTCAATTGACTCTCTCCCTCCTCCTCACTTTTTCATTCTGTCCTCTCTTTTCCTCCTCCATCCCTCTCCTCCCTCCTCGTGTTTTTTTGCCTTTATTCAAAAATAAATTCAATGTCATCTTTCCAGCTAAATACAGATACATGTATTACGACAGGACATTGCTGTACAGAGGAGCATATTACATGTGTATTTCATGTTGTGACTGGAACTCATATTTCAGTCAAAATAGAGTCACCTTTGACCTTTCATTGTACTACGTATTTCTTCCGAATAATCTTCCATTTTTCCAAAACAGATTTATATTCCATGCTGAAGATTTGTCTGTAAAACGGCTTGACTCTGGATGGACTAAGCTTCGGTGACCTTTGACCTCGTGAGATACTACCCAATCTCTCAAAGGAACACATCTGCATTCCCTCTAGCAATCTCGCATCAAATATGGTGAAAATGAATATATGTCTATGATTTGGGAAGGGCTGCGCAACGCCGAAAGCATGATGAACCCAGAACCTTTCGGCGAAGAAAAATAACGTAGGTCAACCCTTTACTGGTGTACTTTGTTTTTAATGAGTAGGGCTTATATGTCTATCAGGTTTTAATCTATATTCATGGCATGAGCTCATCGAAGAGATGTAGAAATAATCATCCAAAGAGGGAGTTAGAAATGAATATCTTTACATGGCCAAAGAATAGTATTGATAAGTGACCTCTGTAAGTTTAGAGAAGATGGCTCGAATCTGTTATCGACACCACAGCTGACTAATTTACATCGACATTTTTTTTTTTTTTGACGGTATGAAAGCGAAATGGATCTCTTACGGCTGAAGGCCAATTTTGCGCTGAAACGTGACAACAAAGACAATGGAGTCAGCCACAGGGCAACCACTGACGGTATATTAGTCGGGTACATAAGGTACAAAAGTTGTGCGAGACTTGACCAAACAAAGTCAAGAAGCCTCGCGACAGATTTATAGCGCGAAACTTCGAGGGGGGGGGGGCGGATCCCCCTCCCCCCGTCCTTATGTATGTATGTATGTAATATACATTATGTGCTTACATGTCGGGCCTACATAGTAGGGTACCTAAGGGGGGGGGGGGGGGGGTCACCGTGCCCCCCCCCCCCCAGGACTCCTCAAAACTTACTTGACTTTGTTTTGTTCAAGTCTCACGCAACTTTCGAGACCAAATTTGCAACTTCCCCGCACACTTTTGCGAAGTCACGCCCATTTTTGTAACGGAATGTCGTCCCAAAACGGGCCCAAAATTTTGTGCTTTTGTGTACATTTCCTATGGAAAACAGGTGCTCTGTCATGAAAGTCATGAAAACCTGATTATTTTTTACAATTAATCACTTTCATTGATTGGTTTTGTGCTAATTATGGTAGAAAAGTGGTCAGTGACAATTTCCAATAGAAAAACAAAGAAAAAACAAAAGTTGAAAAAGTTGAAAAACAAAGAAATACATAAGAAATTATGAAAAACAATAGAATACATTAAATTTCACCTAGAACAGCCACTTTTCGTTCCTGTTAACATCTTGATTATGTTTTGGTATGTCATGAGGATCCTGAAAATGTAAGTTTCGAGGAGTCCTGGGGGGGGGGGGGGGGGGATGCACGGATTGTCCACACTGGTGGCGCCATTCAAATCAGTCGGCCTGAAAGCGGTTTTGACTGTGTGTATGTTTCACTGCGTCATGTCTTGTAATACCATCTATCGTACATAGTATAGGTATCAAACTTATGGAATCGACTTATAGCATGACAAAAAAGATACAATGACAAGAGCCTGAATAGATGGAATTCTTACTTTAATGCAACTTTGCATACAAACGAAACACGAAAATTACAGTATTAGTATTGACGATGAGATCATTTTACATTGTGACGTAATAATGCCCTGAGAAATGTTAGTCCGTACAATTATTTACACTCCTGTAACCTTCATTCAAACAGGTACATGTACATGGACGAAATACTGTTAGCGAGGTATCACACAAGAGCCAAAACACAATTGCAAAACACGATTAAAATGACGATTATTCTCAAATCACACCATACTGACGTCCCCGTGTGTTCGCAACTAGAATCGTCATCCAAAACGTTTCAAAACGCGCCCTCCATCTAGACATTTCCAAGTAGTCTCGTGCAAGATGACTGCAATTCTACAATCATTGTGATTATTTTAATCGCGACTGCAATCACATTTTGACCGTCGTGTGAAAACGGCGTCATACGAAGACATTCAATTAAAAGTCGCTTCCGCACAACATCCTAACTTTATTCTTTTTAGACTCCACTGTACATGCGTGGAAAACCTGAATTCTGAAGCGCAATATGCAGATACATTGTATGGAACATAAATCCATTCCGTGTTGGGAAAACTCACTTTTCAGTGGCTCCCATTTGGGCTTACAAGCCACATTATTCATTAACATTGTTGTCTATTATCATTTTATATCATCGACTTCGATTTTTTCAGGGTTTTCCGCTTTTTCTTAAAATGTTTAATGTAACTTTGTATCAATCTAGCAAAGTCAAAGGACGAACTTGAAAGTAGAGAAAGTTCATTCCTCCACAGTCATTGTATGACACAGGTCCGTTTGATGATACAAGCTGGATAGTGCTATTTTGGATCACGTTTACTTGATTCACGTTTACAATGTACTGTGAATTAGAATCATTTTGACCACGTGACCTCAGTCTAGTTTCATAAAGTAATGCAGAAACCACCGGTTTACCATAGTAGGCCAAAGGCCGTGCGGTTCATGCGTAAGGTGTGCAAGTTTTAGTCAATAAAACCAGACAGAATCAGTTCCCTCTTGTAATTTCCTGTAACCACATGCGTTATTTTCGCTTACACCTTATTACGAATGAATAAAACAAAACAGTTGGATGTTTTTTATGCATTGCATAGACACAATCATGTACATAATCATTTAAACGAAACTGTTACAAGTTTCTTTGCCATTCTTATATTCTCATTTCATAAAAAAAAGCTGTACGGGTGTACACATTTTCACTTAATAACAATACATTTATTACGAAACATAATGTTGTAGACATTCATATATAATTATGACGCAATCGATTATACCGGCATGAGTACTGATCTAAGCGGATTCGCTATACAATGCATTACCACGTGGCCGATCAATCAAATACACAGTGATCTTATTACGCAATATAATCTTTAGTGCTTATATCATTACGTTAAATGAGGATGCCTGTTAGAATGAAAGAAAGGATCTGAAATATAATTATCTACTTTGTACATGAAAAAGGGCCTGAACTTGGCACTACGAGGGCCAGAATTCAGGCTTTTGCCTGAAACTACGCCCCTGGCATCCTTGCTAAAGTGTGCCACACTTTGGAGGGAAAAAAAAAAGATATTTACGTGATTTGGATGGATTATCAGACAAGTAATGTCACCATAAAAAGCAGAAACTCAAGATGTACGCCACTCCTTCTGGGATAAAATTCTAAGAATGTAAAGAAATTCGGAAGTGTATCTTATGAATTTTCTTAGCGTTCTACTACGATGTAAATCGAATCTCGTATAAGACTGCTGTGTTCATGATGTGCTATGTGCACACGTTTCCGTTTATGAGTATAAGTTTCGGTGGCTGGTTTCAAGAAAATATTATAAAAGAGGTAAAATGTATATCACAACATATCATATATAGGCAAGCGTTCAGAATGTTCGAGTATTTAGAATGGGGTGTGATCATGCAAGATTTAGAGCATCAGTATTCGTCTTTCTTATCAGAATTACATTTAGCAATTCATCTTTCCTTTTTACTTCATAAAAACTGATCACAAAAATAAAATGTATTCGTTAACCGCCTTAACTCACGCTACCTTTGAGAGCGAGTGTTTAAAAGAGTAGTGATAAATGATGATTGCATTATGACAATATGATAACAAAACATCTAGGTATCAGTATCTCAGTCCTAACAAAGAAGACAAATAGGATTTATGGATATAAGTTCAACACGTTCAACAGCGATGCACGTTTATGAGGTAAAATTGGAGAAATATACAATTCTTTTCTTCCATTTGTGTTTCCTCACTTCACAGTGCGATATTTACGCAGTCTTTGAGGTAAAATTGATTGAGGAAACACAGTTCTTTGTTCCTGTTTGGGTTTCTTCGCTGCACATCACGACGTTTAAGCCCGTAATACTATTGCTTCGCTGTTATCCAATGCACGTAAAATTCAGAAAGCCCGGCTTTGCAGTGACTGCACGTTGCTATAATTATATAGAAAGCAGTAAGATACATCATGCCCGTGTTACACGCACACATTAATGTACATAAATTGTATGTTTCCATCGCGGGTCGAGCCTGATGTACACTCATACTATGGAAAGCAAACACGGAATATTGCACAAAATTCTTGTCGGGATACCAGGAGAAACAGTGCGTTGACCTTGCATGGCTGCTGGTGCTACATGGTACACTGTATGTATTTCTTACAGAAGCAGAGTACACCTATACACACACACGTTGACTACCTAAATGACCTTTGTCACGACCACGAAAAGGTCATGTTCAACAGTTTTTCTAATGCTATATTATGCGGGTGAAAATACTGCCGTAGTGTAGCCAGAGTGTTCTCGCTCACCTCCGGATGCGGTCTGCCTTTGCTTTTAGACATGCACGTATTGAGCGGCTTCTTCAGACAGTAAAATCGTTTTCCCTCCGCGTAATAAAAATGGTCTGCAGTGAAGTATGGTTTGATGCCAAGAAAACCCTCTACTCTGCTTAAAGTGGGAGATGGGTTCTTGACGAATTCCTCGCCATCGAGTACCAAGAACTGGCCCGGGGGAAATAGCTCCAGCCACCGACGGAAGTACTTGACGTAGATGCCCGAGTCGACGAGACAGTTATACTCCCGGACGCTTCCGTTAGGGAACAGGACGGACTCAGCAAACGAATTCATGAGCTCGTAACGTGGACTCATAAGGAATCTCTTACCCTTACGAACGAGTTTAGCACCATCAGGTGAGTTTTCATCGACAAAACGCATGTGGACGTAGTCAGAGATGGCGCGCTTTACCGGGTCACGGAGAATGACAATGAACTTAGTTTCCGGCATTCGTCGGTGGAGGCGCTCTGCTGTAACCGTGCGGATTAAGTAGCCCGGAGTCTTTTCCATGGGAACCTGCTGTGGAGTGGAGAAAGGCATGAGGTCGCGGTAGTCGTCCAGGTTGGTCAGCGGGTTGCTGTTGACGAATTTGAGCTCGCTCTGGGCGAACGCTATTTCCGGATGGAAGCTGAGGAAATTTTTCAGGGTAGTCGTACCGCTTTTCTTGGACCCAATAATGATTGCCTTCGGTTCTCTCCGCGAGCAATTCCGCCGCGTCAACTCGGAGACCCGCATTAGCGAGAACTTTGGGCGCTCGCCCTCCGTGACGCGGTAACAACCATGCTCGATGACCGTCTGGGAAGGGACGCATGCTGTATCCGCCGACGCCGTCACGTTCCCACATCTCGATTGCTGCCCTCTATCGGTAGCTGACACTACAGCCGTATTCTGTCTCGCGTAATATGTCGACCCCACTGCGTCATTGCAGAAGACAATGAAAGTCGCTGCGAACACGAAAGTGAGCAGTAGTAGCAGCAGGCTGTTTTTTGAAAACGACCTGGATAAAGATGGTGAAAGGATGATAGCACTCTTGCAAACATTCATGGTAACAGGCTTTACGGGATCTCTTTTAGTTAAATCGCCACCGCGTTGTAGGTGTCTTATACTGGTACGATGCTAAAAGTTCTTTCCTTTGCGTGAAACAACGTTCAACTCCTAATGGCATCATGTCCGCGAAGGTCACAGCGAAAAAGAAAAGGTGGAAAAACAGTATCGTCTAGTTGTAATAAGCGGTTATTTTAGCGTTCTCGGGTTGATGCCACGCCACATGATGCGGCGCTCTCTACGCACAGGTATCAAGAACAGGTACAGGTAATGCGCCCTCTCTCGTTGGATTTGCCACTCGGACGTCGATCAAGCGTACAGGTGCAGCTGCCTCAGACCAGGGAGGTCTCTTTCCACCTCCCTGCTCAGACTCGGTCGTCACAACGGGGGGTCTGCTGAACGTACACAGAGAACAGAGAGAGAGAAGGCGAGATTAAAAAAGTATTTGATTGCGATTTCAAAATGTAAAATGACACGCGATTACCAGACAATTCTTTATGTAATATTCTCTCAGTTTCTCATGACATGTTTATGCTTGGAGGTAAAACTTGTGGTAAAACTTTTATAGAGAGCAACTCGAGTAAGTTAATATTGGCAGGCTGCATACAATGTTATGTGAAGAAATGTACATACACTTAAAGCACATCTTTCTTTGTATAACACATTTTTTTTTCGCATTCCACATAAAAAGTCTTCAACGAAACTATAACTCCCTACAATGTTTGCCTAGAAATTAAAACAAAATGACAATAACCTTCAATTCTACTCAGACTGATTTTTTTTTTAATTTTCCATGAAAATCATACACGAAGTAAACAGCACTTGTATCTGAACGAAGATGTACAGAATAAATTCATATGCAATGACCAGTTTCATTTAACTCAGCAGACATTTATTTTGATGTGCTGTTCATGCATCAATTAACATCTTTCAAATACACCAGCTTGGCATAATGATTGCAATATCACATACACACACACAAAAAAAAAAATGTACGAGGTAGTTGGCCTAATACTGTACGCACTTTCAAACAGATAATATTCTTAGTGCCTCACGCAACAATATTCAAGATAACTGTGATGATACGTGGGAGAGGCATTCTTCTAAGTATGTAATCATTGAATTTCCGTCATTATTTTTTTCCATATTAAACAAACAAGAACAACTAACGGAATCATGAGAGAAAACATGACACACTGCTTGATCTATGCGTGACGAGTTTCTGCTCCATGTTAGTTCTTTTTCGTTTACTGTGTTTTTTTTTTAAAGACGTGAAATCTTGATAATGTTGAGATAAAGATAACGTAGTACGTGGAAGAATTTACTTTTTTCATGTTTGTATGGCCTTTGACGTTGGATTTTCGGCTTTTGCACTAAATTCATGATGCATAAGTTCATTGCTTTACTAAATTATACTGATATTGAAGTGAGGTAACAAAATGGGAGGAGGCGACAAGAAATCCTTTAACGTTTGAATTTACGAGGAAGATCTATTTTCAAAAATGTTGTGACCGGTTTTTTTTTTTCGAGCAACTTCAGGAAACAGCCGCTTAAATTTGGGGTTCTGAAATAGCAAATGAGGCATCATACACTAATAGATACAGTGTGTCTTTGGCTTTCATATCTGGAAGAGAGAAATGGGGGCGTGTGACCTATACAAGTGCCTGCCTGTTCAGTATAACCAAGGAGCTGTAATAGCTCCTTGGTATAACAGAGAAATAGACCCCAGTCCCCAATCGACGTCACGATTTCCCATTCATGATGGCGGCTTGGAAAAGATATCGGTGAGTCATACTGTCTTCTGCAGATCTCCCGCCAAACAGATGGCATTCTTTGCGTGCGAACTTCGAATTATCGTAGCCGCTCGTAATGGCCGTTTTGTCTGTCATTTATTAGCCGATGGTTTACACACAAACACACACACACACACACGCACGCATACGCTCACACACACAGGCACGTCACATCACACATCATCATTGTACATGTAGCATCTGACTCATTTCACTCATATTTTCAGTCGAATTATCCCTGGTACTTGTGGGCCTATGAGATTTGCATTGATGGACAGAAACACTGATCTGTGCGGTAATTACATGTACATGGACTGAAAGACATTCGTCAAGAAAAATGATAGACTGGCATATTCAAACATACAATCATTACACATGCTCGTACATACACATTATTATAAACATACATAATGCATACATACATGTACATCATCAAGTAGACAGAATCTAATGATTGAAAAAATACATTTCCGATCATTAGTCAGAATGTGTGTTTCACCTAGCGTAATTTCTTCTCGTTAAGAGATGTACGATAAGCAATGACGACACTAACAACATGTAACAGTGTATCTTTCATATTCTTAATGGCCACCATTGTCTTAAAAAAAAGAAGGCGAAGACGAAAAGTTGAATAACGGTACGAAAGAAAGGGCGAGAGAACGAAGAAGAAAGAACGACGGACAGACAGACAATTAGAAAGACAGACAGGAGACAGACAACAAGAAAGAACCCAGATTTGGAGCCCACATCGTTGTACGAGTTTGGATAGTTCATAATACAGCATCCCTGCTATGCTGAGGAGCTACGATATTGGGACGCGTACCGCCGAGGGGAAGTACTGAGTGAACCTAACGAGTCTGGCATACCTTGCAAGATATCATCGCTCTGCAGACCAGCGAGGGTCTTCTGCTCTCGACGTATCAAGCATGTAAAACAAAAAGAAAGAAAGAAAGAAAGAAATGATACGACTTACAGGAAAGGGTGATGGAGAATAAATAAGTCCTGCTGTTGACGCCAACAAATTCAGCATTAATCAAACATTACCAAACAGATAGACCTGGAAACGAGCCGACCACGAAATCAGACGAATCAGGAAAGCAACGGGATTTCCGGGTTTCTCATGTTAATTTTTTTAACATAAGGTTTGATGTCATTTTATCATATTCCATGTCTGTCAGCTACGGCAATGACACGATATTCTCACCTCATAGTTTTCGAATTGGCTTGGGACAAGTGTTTACCCAAAGTGCGTTTCATTTTAATTGCACTCAAAACACCGAAGTCTACTACATCCTTGCATGACAATTGCTCCTTTCAAAGTTCGTCCTGAATTTTGTCTATATCTAAATAAATGTAATGAGAGCTCATCAGCTCCACTCCTTTTTTGTAGCTTTAAACGCTGAGAAAGAAAATAGGGTAGAAAATATGAGGAAAATCAGGCTTATTCGAGAGCCTTGCCAAGATTGGCAAACCCAGTGAGACTTCGAAATGCTGACGCTCGTGCCGTCAGAATCCAGTTCACGTTCACTGCCAAGCTGTCACACAGACGGAACTCTTCGTACGGAAGCTTATAGGGCTAAGTGTTACCAAGAAGACGAGATAATTTCTCGTTTTCTCGATCTTTTCTGGTCCGAGAAGACAGAAAGGTGAGATAAAATGTTACGATTGATCTTACGCTCGATTTGTCGAGCGTAACTCGTCAAATCGAGCGTAAGATTAATCCTGACAGTAACTGTTTCATAAGATACTTATACGCTTGATTTAAAGCACAGATTCAAGATCAGATCGAGAATAATGTTGGTTTTTTTTTTCAATTTTGTGTTGACAATCGTAGGATCAATCTTATGATCAATCTTAATGAAACGGACCCCTACTTCTCGACCTTTTGCGCCCGAGAAAGCGAAAAGTCGAGATATACATCGGCTCTTCTCGACTTCTCGGATCTGAGATGACGAGAAGTACGAGAGATGAAAAGTCGAGAACACAAGATTTCCGACCCGAGGAGGTCGGAAAAAAGCAAGAAATTATCTCGTCTACTCAGTGGCACTTATAAAATAAAGCTCCAACACCTTCGGGCCCCGTTGCATCCCTCTATTGACTTCTATGTGTGAAGATTATGCGTGAAGAGTACCAGCATGAACTATAGCAGAATCAACGTAATGATAAGGAATGCCACAGTGAAAACACGGATGGGGGGCTCTCTGCTACCTTCGTGGGATTCACTGTTTTCCTCTTCTGGAGAATGGGCACGTTTTGGGTTTTTTTTCCCTCTCCTTATGGAGAGAATTCTTATGAAGAAGGCATGATAGATAGCTATGAAATTTTGATATAGAGTTAGACATGTCATCAGTATAGGTAGAAAAGGCCGGGGTAACGAAAGTCGTCTATAAAGTCACGTGACATGACTTATGGTGAGGTGTATTGTAAGAGTACTGCCATATCGACGTGGCAGTAGTCATCCCAAAGTTTTAGTTCAATTTTTGCCGATCATTTCGTCTCAAGTTAACATTAATCAGCCAATCAAATTTCTTTGCTCATAAAATGCTAGCACTCCCTTCTGAGTGACCTCGACTTCGCAGCAAACTGGGCTAAATGATTTATACCAGGATCTACACGACAGCAATGAAATTTGATGCAGTGGCAGAGAGACATGTCCATTACAG
Organism: Diadema setosum; assembly: GCA_033980235.1. Taxonomy (NCBI): domain Eukaryota; kingdom Metazoa; phylum Echinodermata; class Echinoidea; order Diadematoida; family Diadematidae; genus Diadema; species Diadema setosum. Next base: position 18,999,445 of record CM067074.1, read on the forward strand.
GAATGTTCAGCTAAAGTTTAGTGACCGAAATACAGTGTGTTACTCATCCCTGAGACAAACAAACAAACAGACCAAAACATGCTGACATTCTCATGTGCATCACTCTACAAATACAATGTCGCAAGAAAGTTAGAAGAAAGTCACTGCCTTTGGCACAGACTCAACTTGTAAATGTCGACAGAGTTCACGACAGCAGCTAGACAAGAACACGGGAAGGGAATAATCTTTTTCAGTCTGCTACTTCGTGTATCGGGGATATTGTCCACAATGTTGTTCGGTTTGTACTTGATGCTCTGTACGCGTTCTCAAGACCGTTCTTTTCAATGCATGATCCAGTTCGCTGTTACCAGGGAGGATAAAAACAAAAACAAAACGAGCCCCGTAAAAGCCTGAGAAAGCAAACAATACTTTGAACCGACCATGATTCAGTAACTTTATCACAATAATCTCTATTAGGCCTGTCTATGAAGGTATTTATTAATTTTTGTTTTGTTTGATTGTTTGTTTGTTTGTTTATTTATTTGTTTGCTTGATTGTTTGTGGGTCTTTTATATTTAGTTTTCAACATTGGAACAATCAAAAGCAAATTATGTAATCTAATGATGGTGAATATACTGTACTAAGACACAATAATGCTGGTGACACACCTAGTTCCCATTTCCCTCAGTCCATACTCGAAATAATCGTGGACGCACAGAACACATCGGTGAAGTGTGAGAAATGTCTGACGATCCGTTCAAAAAATGGACTTTTAGAGTGTTGGAAAACTTTATGTGGCATCGTCGCTGGCTAACAAGATTACAACAACTCGTAATGTCGCAGTTGGTCAACGATAAACAGACATCACATAAGGAGAATTCCACAAAAAGCGTTTTCTTTTTTTCTTTGATGCGAGGTACACATTCCTTCGACTTGTTAGAGTAATATCAACCCCTGCATTTTGAAAGAGGCAAGTCACGTTCTTTTTAACTACGCTGGAAAATGAAAAAAAGTTGACGTGTACCTTCATACACACGAGACACATGGTGCTGACACCATGAGCTTTACACTTGTTGGCAACCTTCTATTACATCACATCGCACTTATTATGACGACATCCGCCCCAGGACGGTAATGAACTATAGACGGTCACTGTCAGCCCAAAATAGACCAATAACCATGATTAAATTATATCGAGGTTGGGGCCGACACCAGAACTCGTTTAGTGTAACAAGCTAAAAAGAGACAACTGCATGATGTTTTTTGGCAAAGAGTTGAGCCAACGAACCTGACTTTCCATCTCCACCAACAATAACTGACACTACTGCTACAAATCGGATGAAAATGTCAGCTCATTGATAATTTTAACAAATAACGACAACCGAAGACACCTATTTATATTACTCATTATGTTGCAGTATTGGGCGATTTTTTTCCCCCCCCCCCGCAAGATTACGAGCTGTGCGACATGACTACCAAGAAACAAGAAAAATATCATATTGGCCATGATGCGAAGGGGATAAGCAGAAATACCAAAAAAAAAAAAAAAAATCGTAAACTGAAAGAAGGAGACATTTGGAAAGCCATGTAAGAACAATTCTTCCCATTTCCATAGTCACAGGAATTATACAGCAGTTGGTAAATTCAAATCCCGTTCAGGTTTAAAATAAGTATGAGAAGGAAGAGTAAAATCTTCAAAGTACAACATTGAAAATGACATCGTGATCGAAATGCGATAAAAATTAGTGACGTTATGAAATCGTGAACAAACTTTTATAATACAGTTCTTTAACAGTCATTATGAATATGTAAATAAGTGGGTTGATGATGTCACCGCCCTACAATTTACTTTATACTTTGATCTTGATGTTTACAGGTTTTTTTTTTTTTTTTTTTTTTTTTTGGTTAAAACACAACCCTGCCCTCGTCTCCAATCCTAATATATCTGATCGATTATCATCTCCAAGCTATTCCATAGGAAGAGCATCATGTTCTACAATTTTATAGCAGAAAATGTTTATTTTTTGAAATACACAATCAATGTAATTTTTAAGATATTATATTATCAATTATTTATTCAAAACAACTGTTGGAGAACTGTTTTATGAAAATTAGCGAAACTTTACAATTTCAGAAGTTGGCTATGAGAACCGTTACTTGTTTACTTGTTTACACATCACCTCCCGGGACATTTCGTTAGCTGAAATTCTCAATTACAGCTTTACAGGCGTGTCGACGATGATTTCATCAAAGACAAATTCAAGAGAGGACGTATTTATACATTTTCCACCGGAAATCATTTAAATGGACTTGAGTATAGGAGGAAGTATTTTATGACAACTTGACGCCATCTTATAAGTCCACAAGGAGCATTATTTCGGTTGTACGTCGGTTTACATCAAATAACGTCTTTCCATCTCATTAACTGTGGCAAGGAGAAGTAAAGGTTTGGAGATGAGACTAATGAAGTGCGTTTACTTGTGATGACAGATATCGAAGGTATACTATCACCCCTAGGGAGTCGCAACTATCTCCCTGGTCCTACACACCTTCCTGAATGGACGCAGAGGCCAATATCCCAAACCGACAGTCTCGGCTGCTCGCGCTTTGCACTTTCCATGGCTTTTAGCGAGAGGAGTGAAGGAACTCGGTCACCTCCATGACCTTTGCAGTATTTGCAGAGAAAACATTTGACAGATAAATTGGTAGATAAGCAGGATAGCTGTTCACCCTACGTCGCGCATTAATACGAAATCCTTCATCCATAAACCTTAGATGGTTAAATTTCTCTGAGGATAACATTAGGTAAATTGAACATTATTGGGACATGTGTTAGCTAGATCTATACTCCTCGGTGTTTTCACCGACAATTTAGATCGTTTTTGCTTGTGTGTGTGTGTGTGTGTATGATGGTACGTTATTTGATCACTTGCGGCGTGCCATTTAGAATGCCGTCTGCAGCGGTCCTAATCCAGCACAACTGTATTCTGTATGAGTACATCATGACATTTCGAAATGGCGACCACTAAAGAAAGAGTTTATATATATATATATATATATATATATATATATATATATATATATATATATATATATAGAGAGAGAGAGAGAGAGAGAGAGAGAGAGAGAGAGAGAGCAAGAGTAAGGAGGCGGTAGACGTTGCTTAATTGAATCCTCACAAGTGATTTTACTTCAAGCTTTCGGGCATTCTGCCCTTTGTAAAGACTGAGGACAAATCGGACAAAATAATCTATAAATACGTACGGTGTGAGATGCCGTTTAATTAATTGCCGTTATTATTTATATGGTTGCCTGCTTTGACATATGCGAGGAGATTCACATGTGTGTTTGTATCCGTATCTATATGAACATGTGTGCGCGCAGATGTTAAAGGTTCAGTTTACCTTTGGGAGAAGTGATTTTGAAATTTTTGAAGATATCACCTTTTATACATATGTGTAGATCTGTTGTATCACAAAACGTCCTACCATATACAATTTTCGCAATAAAGCCTGAAATATAAGGAGATATCAGTATTTTTCTCAGTAAAACCATAACTGTAGACGGTTTAGTCTGGAAGTATTCTTATTATAACCATTGTTCACATTTTGTGTATTTAACAATACTTAACACTGATAATACAGATTCAAATTTTTACAGTGGTTGTTTCTATCCCTAACTCACATTTTAGAACTATTTTAAAGCACTAATGCTGGGTTTTTGTTTCATCTGCAAATGGTAAATCATGCCTTTAAGTCAAAAAGATGCGACGGCCCAGGGGTTCAGTAGCTGAAGGAACACGACTCACACTTATTATATATATATATATATATATATATATATATATATATATATATAAACCCATTTGGATACATCGTAGGGCCTATTCAGTTGAGCTCTCTTCTGTTATACCGTTCACCCTATACGATTATTCGAGACAAATTATTATCACTATACGTCGCATGAGTAAAGGAAATAAATGCCTTGCAATAAAAATGAACATGCATGAACCCAACAGAAATAGTATACTTGAGAGATAAAATTTGACTCGGAGACCTGTATCTAAATCTCTCATATAATTGAGGTGACATGACAAGTTAATGGGTGTACCAAGAATTGTGGGAAATCATATATACGTCCTTAAAGCTCTCGGGACGACTCATTTACGGTACTGACATTGGTAACGTAGGAGTTTGTCTGTGTGTGTGTTGGGGGGGGGGGGGGGTTGCATTGACGGCTGTTAAAGTCGAAATGATTGTGGACACATTAGGTTCAGTTAGACTTTTCAAGTTCGTGACAATGTAGACTATTGACTAATGTGTAACCTGTCCGTGACTCACTCAGTGCTGAAGCTGATGATTGTGCTAAATCGTTTCCCGAGGTGGGACTCTCTCACAGACACCGAAAGCATGGCAAGACGTGTGTGACCAACCCTGGGCGGACTGTGTTGTACTGTTACCTGCACACCACGGAAATTCGAACCGTGGAAAGGTTCCAAAGTCTGAGGCCCCATTCATACTAGGCATTTTAGAGTTCCAGCTACAGCAAGGGGTCCTGAAGCGTTCTAAACTCCAGTTTGAACAGACAATCGGGCATTGAAGTTGAAGTACTATAAAGTTATGCCCACCTTTGTGTTTGGGGTATGAGATAAGTGCGGATACAGTTGTGGAAAACAGTATGTTTTGAAGAGTTGAGCTGCTGGGCGCAAAATTCCCTTCTTTAATATTAAGTCCAGATGATGAAAGGAAGCACTACCAAGAAACTTTGGCTTCCTCAAAGTTATTTGCGTGAAGACGACGGTATACTGCAACGCAAATAAACGCAAAATCCAAGGAGCACACACATTAGCCGTGCAATTACGCGCATCTTGACTGCTACGACAGTTGCATGTCAAGGGTATTACTTATGTCATTTTGGACACACATATTGACGATATACAACATTGGTGGCCCGGTGGAGCGGCGCCACTTACGAATGTCGGGCCACCAAATTTCTAATAAGCTTATCTTTCGGTGGCCCGATCGGGATACTAGGATTCTAAATGGATTGCTATGTTTCTTTTCATTTCGGGTGAATTCATTTCATTTTCGGACCACCAAAATATCAATTATTTAAAGCTTTTGATAGTGGCCCAACCGGGCCACTTGAGAAAAATGTTAGTGTCGAGACCTATGCAATACATATATGCCTACATGATATCGAGGATGCGATGTTGACCACATCAGAAATTGCCCTAAAAAGTCTTTTACTAAGGCTATCCCTTTTGGCATCTGTCCATCCCTTCCCGAACTGGCAATGATGATTCAATTGCATGTCACGTAACAAGAGAACAACAGAAACAAAAGGCTCGTGTTTACATGGATGTCCTTTCCACAAGGATTATTCTATGCTTTATCAATTAGATGATCACAACGTCAGATAGAACATGGAACTACCGTAGCTCCACGGATAGATACACTTGTCTTATCAGGAAATAAATAATTGAAGAAAAACATCCGGAGTGATGAGATGTAATGACCTACAGAGAATACACACACGCATTTAATGAAGGTCCCCAAAAACAATTTCCTGCTTTCGTGTTGGTGGATAAAAAGGACAGCTCATTATATAAAAAATAAATGAATTGAAATAAATACTACAAAAATAAACAACTTTTTTTTTTCGGTCCCATACATTTTCACAATTCTAGAGACAACTCATATATAAGGTTTGCTTGCTTTTTTTTTTATTCTTTGTTTTGTTCTCAATCGCCCTCTCTGGGTGTCATTAATTGTATAAGAAGGTACATGAAAATTACACAGACTTCAACTTGGCAAACAAGTTGATAAACAAAACTATTGAAATGAGTAGAATAATATCAAATTAAGTTGAATTATGATTGAATTGAATTGAAACAGATGCATCGTGTTGAATTAGCCCCTGACAAATGAAAGTAACTGAGATGCAATTTATGTATGCATGCATATAACATGAACATAGCATAAAAACAACAAAACGGAAAAAGAATCAACCTTGCATCGATACTGAACGAACAGATTCGGGTTATCTTACACGCAACCACAAAAGTACAGTCATCATTTCTATAGCTTAGAAAAAGTTAGGAGAGGACGCAGTTGCTGAATTCTGCACGATAATAACAACAATCATAAAAGCGCAGTAAGGGTTTTTGCCTTAAAAAACAACAACAACAACCAAGGCTACAATATGCCATTGGAATACAATTTGCTTTAATCAGGTGCACGATAAAACGTATAACTTTCCCTCTGCTTCATGACCTTTTCAAGCCGGATGTGGAAAAAAGGTAGTGCACAGAAACTAAAGCGAGACAGTCTAGCGTGTGACACCCACCGGCCACCTCGACAACCTATATGATGCGATATCAAAAAGTACATTCGACGTCTACAAACTGTTGTGTTTAATCAATCATTAGAAGGTAATCTTTTGTCCTTTGGTTTGTGCCACATAACACAGACATACAGTTTCCGACGAGACAAAATTGGTAGATATTTACTCGAGTCTTAAAATGGTCGGTAACCTGCTCATAGCAACTGATTGACAAATTGCCCCACATCGACGTAAATAAGCACTGAATTGATCAGTGTTTTAGTAGTAGCCATGATAAAAAATCATGGGCGTACATACTCGAGCAGGATTTGAACCCACGACCTCCTGATCACCGGACAGGCGTCATCTCCACTAGACCACCGAGCTTTCGCCCGACAGCAAGTGTTGGTTCTAATCCTTATAGCATGCAGCGGGTACTGCTTTGTTATTCAAATTCATGAAATTCTTCCGTCGAGATGTTTTCATTGCAACTGATTGACAAATTGCCCCACATCGACGTAAATAAGCACTGAATTGATCAGTGTTTTAGTAGTAGCCATGATAAAAAATCATGGGCGTACATACTCGAGCAGGATTTGAACCCACGACCTCCTGATCACCGGACAGGCGTCATCTCCACTAGACCACCGAGCTTTCGCCCGACAGCAAGTGTTGGTTCTAATCCTTATAGCATGCAGCGGGTACTGCTTTGTTATTCAAATTCATGAAATTCTTCCGTCGAGATGTTTTCATTGCAACTGATTGACAAATTGCCCCACATCGACGTAAATAAGCACTGAATTGATCAGTGTTTTAGTAGTAGCCATGATAAAAAATCATGGGCGTACATACTCGAGCAGGATTTGAACCCACGACCTCCTGATCACCGGACAGGCGTCATCTCCACTAGACCACCGAGCTTTCGCCCGACAGCAAGTGTTGGTTCTAATCCTTATAGCATGCAGCGGGTACTGCTTTGTTATTCAAATTCATGAATTTCATGAATTTGAATAACAAAGCAGTACCCGCTGCATGCTATAAGGATTAGAACCAACACTTGCTGTCGGGCGAAAGCTCGGTGGTCTAGTGGAGATGACGCCTGTCCGGTGATCAGGAGGTCGTGGGTTCAAATCCTGCTCGAGTATGTACGCCCATGATTTTTTATCATGGCTACTACTAAAACACTGATCAATTCAGTGCTTATTTACGTCGATGTGGGGCAATTTGTCAATCAGTTGCAATGAAAACATCTCGACGGAAGAATTTCATGAATTTGAATAACAAAGCAGTACCCGCTGCATGCTATAAGGATTAGAACCAACACTTGCTGTCGGGCGAAAGCTCGGTGGTCTAGTGGAGATGACGCCTGTCCGGTGATCAGGAGGTCGTGGGTTCAAATCCTGCTCGAGTATGTACGCCCATGATTTTTTATCATGGCTACTACTAAAACACTGATCAATTCAGTGCTTATTTACGTCGATGTGGGGCAATTTGTCAATCAGTTGCAATGAAAACATCTCGACGGAAGAATTTCATGAATTTGAATAACAAAGCAGTACCCGCTGCATGCTATAAGGATTAGAACCAACACTTGCTGTCGGGCGAAAGCTCGGTGGTCTAGTGGAGATGACGCCTGTCCGGTGATCAGGAGGTCGTGGGTTCAAATCCTGCTCGAGTATGTACGCCCATGATTTTTTATCATGGCTACTACTAAAACACTGATCAATTCAGTGCTTATTTACGTCGATGTGGGGCAATTTGTCAATCAGTTGCAATGAAAACATCTCGACGGAAGAATTTCATGAATTTGAATAACAAAGCAGTACCCGCTGCATGCTATAAGGATTAGAACCAACACTTGCTGTCGGGCGAAAGCTCGGTGGTCTAGTGGAGATGACGCCTGTCCGGTGATCAGGAGGTCGTGGGTTCAAATCCTGCTCGAGTATGTACGCCCATGATTTTTTATCATGGCTACTACTAAAACACTGATCAATTCAGTGCTTATTTACGTCGATGTGGGGCAATTTGTCAATCAGTTGCAATGAAAACATCTCGACGGAAGAATTTCATGAATTTGAATAACAAAGCAGTACCCGCTGCATGCTATAAGGATTAGAACCAACACTTGCTGTCGGGCGAAAGCTCGGTGGTCTAGTGGAGATGACGCCTGTCCGGTGATCAGGAGGTCGTGGGTTCAAATCCTGCTCGAGTATGTACGCCCATGATTTTTTATCATGGCTACTACTAAAACACTGATCAATTCAGTGCTTATTTACGTCGATGTGGGGCAATTTGTCAATCAGTTGCAATGAAAACATCTCGACGGAAGAATTTCATGAATTTGGAAAACCTGCTCATAGTTTTGTTTTGTTTTTTCACGCCCTCTATTTTTTTTCTTCCTTGCTGTTACAAGAATAAACATCCCTGAGAAGATATCACACACACGCAAAACTATTTAGCAAATATTGACTTCAGCAAGAATTATCCTCTTCAAGGGTCGAGCAGAGTAATTATTACAAATTTAGCACACAAAGAATGATCTCCATCCTACATGAACAGTCTATACAGTGGCGTTGGTACGCTCATCAATTATTGTGAAATCAAAATTCTGCACAAGGACAAACTCTCTCTGAGCAGGGGTGTCGATCGGGGGGGGGGGGAGGGGGGGGGGGGAGCAAGAGTAAACATATCATCATTTTACTCCCCCCCCCCCCATTCATTCGCAAGATGTGGATGAGATGTTTATTGGTTTGAAAATTGTTCAAATATTTTACCTAATGTGCATCACATCGTTGAATTTCACTTCTGTAAAGTTCAAATGGATTCCACCAAAAGAGCGTTGAATTTAAAGGGACTGTACAGTACTGGTTGAGGTAGGGATTCAGGTTTTGAACATTCCTAAGTGAGATAATGAAAAGCCTCTTATGAAATATGAAAGAGCATGTAATTTTAAGAAGGATTCAACGTTTATTTGATGAAAATTGGTTTTCAAATGGCTGAGATATCAAAAAAAGTGCTAATAATAAAAGGCGACATGCCCCAACTTTATTAGGATCTCTTTGTTTCACCTTGTTTTTGGATATCTCAGCCATTTAAAAACCGATTTTCATCGAATAAACTTTTGATACCCCTTAGAACTGCATGCTCTTTGACATTTCATAGAGTGGTTTCTGAATATCTTGCAAAATGTTAAAAGCTAAATCTACACCTCGACCAGAACTGTACACACCCTTTAACTTCTAAAAGTGCAAAAAAGCTCCCTTACAAAAAAAAAAAAAAAAAAAAAAAAGGGAGGGGAAGCCGTCCCTCTCCCCGACCCTCCCCTTGCTCGGTTCCCTCCACAGACTTAGTACACTTTGGGCATTGACAATATTTTCCAAATGTTCCACAAAAAGTGGGCATTAGATAACTTAGTTTCACTTAAAATCCAAAAATGCAAAGGCTCCATCGACTGGGATGAAAAGTGTGTGCCAGATCGCTGAACGTCAGGCCTGAAAATGCAAAATTTCCCTCGTGTTGGAGGGGGATGCCCCCTCCCCTTTATGAATACTCTCCCCCAGCTCGGTCTCTTCGTTCCCTCGCACAGAACGTTTTGCCGTCCCCCAAGTCAACGGATCGACGCCCTCTATCTCTTCGCACAGTAGGCCTTTGTACTGTGCAGGAACTTTAAAGGGATAGTACAGTTTTGGTTTTGGTGGGGCTTCATGTTTACAACGTTTTTGATGATTTTTTTTTTTTTTAGATAATGTGAAACCTCTTATGAAATATGAAAGAGCATATAATTATTTGTCGAATTCAAAGTTTATTTGATGAAAATTGGGTGAAAATTGGATGAAGTATCTTGCAAAAAGTAAAAAGCTAAATTCTCACCTCAACCAATACTATACCATCCCTTTAATCATTGATAATGAAGTAAATAGGCCTACCGTATAGTAAAAAAAAAATCATCATGGAACTCTGCTGTTTAAAACCAGGGAGGTGAGACCTCACCTTCCTGTTAAAACACACGTTTCTACCTGGGGATTGTGGGAAAGTGTGCACCACTGCCCAGTGTCCAGTCGAGGGGTAAAACAAAGGTCGAGCGGATGGCCATAATCTTCTTCCGCTCAGCAAGACTGGTCAGTACAACGCAGATGAAATAAGATAACACCGCTACAAAACATAGCTATATATAACACGTTGTACTCAAAGTCTTAAGCGCCACGCCCAGGGAGGTGGGAAGAGAGTCTCACTCCTCCCTGCTATATAAACTATCACTTACTTTTCACCCAACAAAATAATTATAAAAATCCAGAATTATTATTTTGCCGCTACAATCTTCATGACCATGATCATCGCCATCATCAATGGAACAGTACAGATTAAAAAAAAAAAATGTAACGAAGGTCGGCCACTCCACAGAGCAATCACGAGCTGGGAGGATGAACTTTCACTGGCCTTTCAAGCTCCATCAGTGAAGCACACAACCAAGGATAGGAGGGGTGCACGTCACGAGACTGACACCCACGAGTTATACAGCTCACGAGTCATACAGTCCACGAGTCATACAGCCCACGAGTTATACAGCCCATGAGTTTGACAATAAGCAAACAAGGCCCAGGAGACCGACATATTCACCTGTGTTGTAATGTCGAACTTGGGCTGTTTTAGTGTCGAGCTCATGGGCTGTATGACTCGTGGGCTGTATGACTCATGGACCTTTGTTCAATCTCGAACTCGTGGGCTGTATGACTCATGGACCTTTGTTCAATCTCGAACTCGTGGGCTGTATGACTCGTGGGTGTCGGTCTCATGGGATGACCCCGATAGGAGGTAACATCAAGGAGGTACATGTATAGTACCTCCTTGGTATCACACACCTCATTGACAAAACAAATAAGAAGGCCGAACAAGCAAAGTTTACGTGTGGATTCAGAATACTAGTAGTTGAAATGGGTCAGCCTGGTCAACCTTTCTTCTTTTGATTTTATTTTCGGAAAGAGCAATGCTTCTCTATAATTAATGAATTTGGAATCAAGAACGAATGGGAAACGATTTTTTTTTTTCAGACTATCTTTTTTTCTTGCGGGGGGGGGGGGGAGGGTCTGTGTGATCAGGTATGTCTCAGAGGTCCCATTTAATTTCATAAAAACTTTTTACGAACTTAAAATTCCAAGTCTAATAACATTTCAAAAGATATTTTCGCCTTCAAAGCAAGCTTACATATAAATAGTTCTATTAACTCAATACCTGTGCAAACATTCGGCTAAGTTGTAATAATCCTTTCACAGTGCATTATTTGTTATACAAGTGTTTGTTTGTTGTTGTTTTTTTCCACCATTCGTTGTGCAGGCCAGAGCACCACAAGGTAAGAATAGACCCTAAACTTCGACGTCTCTTTCCCTGTCAACACTGTCCAGAGGGAGAACATCCTTTCCGTTCTTTGGATGATAGATGGGTTTAGGAATATCTGTTTGTATCGCGTTTTCGAAAAGGTCATGTCCGCTCTTTCAGATTTTGCCCTTCAGCATACAACTTTTTGTTGCTTTAATTTCCACTCGCTTTTACTGAAAATGCGAAAGACGCCTGGACATAAAACGTCTGAAGACAATAAAGTTGTTGCATTTGCGATTTATAAATGCTACATCTCATGTATTAAATTTTCTTTGAATACTTCCTCTTCACAAGCATCTGAAAAAAGTAATAAAGAAAGTTGTTATTATTACTAGAGCTTTCGTAAATGCCTTGACTTAGTAACGATAGTATTGTTGACATATATCACCTTTGTTCTTATCTTGAATACCTATATTTTGCCAGTATATAAAAGCACAATACCTATGGGTAATGACACACTGTGGAATGTGATATGCTCGCAGTAAAAAACGATTAAAACACGACGTACGTTTGTTTCCTGCACCCTTGTCACGAGAAAGACATCGATTGCCAAATCTCGATGACGAATGACATTGAATGTCACCCTTGTTAATAAATGATGTCATCTTCAATGGAAACAAACCTAAACTTCAACGAAAACGTATGCGTTCCAGTTTTGCCTAATTGAGGACCCTTTCATATAGTTGAGCTGATCCCTCTGTACTCTAGAAAACCTCGTACTAACATCTTGGCTCAGCTGAGTTTGGTCCAAAACGTATTACTGGGTATAGCAAAGGAACGTTGTTTTGATTGAAGCTCCTTGTATTGGTAAACATGTACATTGTATTACCTTCAGTTCTCAGACGTAGACGGGAATGTGAATTTTTGAACGAGCAGGTGACGCGGAAAGCTACAGCTGGAGTTGAAGCCCACTGCGAGAGCGACATTTATCGTCAGCAGTGAGTACTGAAGGACGCATTGGGGTGAAGAGGTTTATCTCTCTACTCCAGAACGTGAAGAGACCGACTACGAGTTCCTCCTGCCCTATATGCTGTAGTACCAGGGAGGACCACTTCCCTGGCTGTACCATACTGCAGGCTGACCGCTGATCCACGCCATAGCCACAAAGAAGAAAACATAACGATGTGGATGTGGGATGTGGTGATGGTATGGTAGCCATCAGAACCATCATCACAACTGTAAACAACACTGCCAATCTTTAGTGATTTAAAAGGCAGGACTTGTTGATAGACCAGAGATCACTTCCTGCTCAAAAATTTGACAAATGAATGAATAGTATCACAAGAATAATATCTAAGCCAAAACTACAATTGAATAAGATTCCTCCTCACTTTAAATGACTATAATCATATCGTATCATGGAACTGTAGACCCATGATCATTATTGCATTCTACACTGCACTGTCGCGACGCAACCAGCCGACGCCGTGATTTACACGGCATCTGATGGTCGGGACAATCATACACAAAATCCTCCTACACTAGAGAAACTCCCGCCACACTGCAACAACTTCATATCATCAGATCTCCATCGCTCCCATCCCTTTTGGCTTTGAATTGCCGGCAAAAGGGTATGTCTTTGAAAAAAAAAAGAAGTGAAGGTTAAAGGGTGTGTACAGTTCTGGTCGAGGTGAGGATTTAGCCTTTAACGTTTTGCGAGATATTCAGAAACCACTCTATGAGATGTCAAAGACCATGCAGTTCTAAGGGGTATCAAAAGTTTATTCGATGAAAATCGGTTTTGAAATGGCTGAGATATCCAAAAACAAGGTGAAACAAAGAGATCGTAATAAAGTTGTGGCATGTCGCCTTTTATTATTAGCACATTTTTGGATATCTCAGCCATTTGCAAACCAATTTTCATCAATTAATAAAGGTTGAATCCTTCTTAAAATTACATGCTCTTTCATATTTCATAAGAGGCTTTTCATTATCTCACTTAGGAATGCTTAAAACATGAATCCCCACCTCAACCAGTACTGTACAGTCCCTTTAAGTTATGAACATTATGAATAGCGCTTCTTCCAAGATGAGAAGCCACAAGGCCGAATGCGGTTATTGATTCATTGTTTGACCCTGTTTTTACTTTTAATCTTGGCAAGTACAAGAACGATCGAGTATGTAAAAGATGAGTCATGATAAACTATTGAAGGAAGGAAAGAAAGGTTTAAAAGACCGCGTAAATCAGTACATCGCTTAACTTTATACAATTACAGGATATTTCTCCCGGTTTGATGAGCGAGGAAGAAGTGATACTAACCATCAGACACAATTTACTGTCCGTCCTGATCCTGAGCTGAATCCAATCCACTTGTCATTGCAACACGGTATGTCCAAACTATGTCCAAGCGTTCGATCTGAACAAGTATGATCCGTTATATCCAAATTGCCGAGAGTATGGAAGAGCATGTAAAAGCTGATGTTGAGGGGGGGGGGGGGGGGTAACCCCGATTCCCACGATGAATGAGACAATTCTCAATGACAGAGATATAAAAAACATACAATATATCTACACTTGATATTTACGGAAGCTGATGGGTCTATTTTCTCCGCCGCTCGCGCTTGCTAGCTCTCGCTCCTACCCCTGCGAATGATTTTGCCCGTGTGGCCTGCAGCAAGCCAAAACACATTCGACTAATGCTCCGCAGGTCTCGCGCGCACAGGCTACGGACGTGCGTAGCGAGGGTGTCCCTTTCTCTTCGGTCTGGTCCGGTCAGTGCACGGAATAACGTAGTCTTGCCTTTGAACTGAAAAACGAAATAAAACACACGCACACACACCCGAGACAGAGATAACAGTAGTTTACCAAATTGGCTTCCTTCCTAATTCCACGAGAAGTACCGCATGTGGTAGGCAGAGAGATGGCCGAATCTTAAAGGGAAGATAAACCCCAAGAACAATGTGGATTGAGTGAAAGCAGCAACATTAGTCAAGTTAGTAGAACACATCAGTGAAAGTTTGAAGAAAATCGGACAATCGATGCAAAAGTTATGAATTTTTAAAGTTTTGATGTTGGAACCGCTGGATGAGGAGACTACTATAGAGGTTATGACGTATGAGTGGACTACAATATCAAGAAAATATAAAGAAAATACTACAAAAATCAATTTTTCATGAAAATTACAAATTCCATCAACTTGATATTGACATATGTTAAGGGTAGCAATTATTCCCCCTGCTTTCTGAAAGCGGTTGGTCCACTGCTCTTTCATAATTCTAGAAAAGTGAATTTTTGTTGAATATCCTTTATATTATCTTTGTATTGTTGTCCACTCATACGTCATATCCTCTAGTAGTCTCCTCATCCAGCGGTTCCAACACCAAAACTTTAAAAATTCATAACTTTTGCATCGATTGTCCGATTTTTCTCAAACTTTCACTGATGTGTTCTACTAATGTTGCTGCTTTCACTCAATCCACATTTCTCTTTGGGTTTACCTTCCCTTTAAGGGAGAGAGATTTATCGAGACTGTGTCGTCACAAACCGCTTGGCAATGCTCGTCGCGCTATCTTAATAAATGGAAATATGTAAACTGTCTAGAACCAAGACTAGAATTGAGGGGGAATTCCTGTCCTTGTGCCTAAAGGGCTCAGTCTTCGGGAATAATTTCCTCTTCCTTATGAGTGCAAAGTTATTTTGTCCGCGTACGAAATAGTTTGATTGACAGGAACATGCACTCCCCTGTAAAAATGCTCTGAGCTCCGTGCTTCGGTATATAGCTTCACGGGGCGGTTCAATTAGCGCAGGATTGACCCCCTGCGCCTATGCATCGAGAGACGAGCATTCTCAATTTCCATCTGTTTGTATCTTGTTAGCTTTCGCTGTCTGAAGCTGATGGACAGATGAAGCCCGCCGCTCACGGTGATCATTGTGGAGGGGCACAATTAAATGTCTTCCAACTAGATGTGCTTTTACAAGGAGCTTCGGTTTTTACCCATCTTGTGTGGTTTGCATTCCATACCGCTCGAGTTTAAAGGGAAATAAATCGTTCTGGTTGAGATGGGGATTCAGGTTTCCAACTTTTTTGTAAAATCTTTTGAAATTCAAAGTTTATATGATGAAAATTGGTTTTTTGAAATGGCCGAGATAAGTCATACGTGTTCAAAAACTTAGACGTCCTAATGAATGTGGGACTCTCCTTTCATTAGGACCACTTTGCTTTACGACTTTGTTTTTGGATAGCTCAGCTATTTCAAACCGAATTTTCATAAAATAAACTTTGAATTCATCTCAGAATTGATATTGTGTGCTCTTTAATATTTCATAAGTGGTTTCGAATATCATCTTGCAAAAAGTTAAAAATCTGAATCTCGTTTCGCAATCAAAACTATACCATCCCTTTAGTTCCAAGCCCGATACCACACATTTTCTCCCCCAGTAATTTACCGGTAATTAACTTGTCATTGATATTGGCTTGACCTTTGGCCTATGCCTCATGCGGCATACCTGGGGCAGATTATCAAGAAATTTCATCACCGAGCTGTAAGACGGACACAACCCGAAATGCCTCCTGCATCTTTCGGGCGGAGTCATAAAATCAACTCTGATGATGGCATTAGTTCTCAGAGGTAGCCTTATCACTCCGTGGCAAACTTTTAATACAAGCCCCCTCATACTAGCACGAACAAACAACAAGATCGTGGTGGGATTTTCACCACCCTACTCAAACACACGCATTTTATTACCCCATGGAGATACACAAATTATGCGAACACCCTGCACCAATGTATTGCAAGCTATATACAATTACAAACCATTGTACAAACCATTGTACAGAAGTTCCATGGGATCAAATATTTGCCTGGAATTTTCCACAAGAAGTTGATTGTCTTCTTGTGACGTCACCACAGTGATTCAGCCTTCAGATCCATCGATTTATAGGGAGGTGGAAGTGATATGCTTCCACCTCACTGGATTGACTCGTTGCCAGTTTAAACAAAAAGTAATATATATCTTATATTGCAACGAATATTAATATTTGCAATTTGTTTCCGTCAACCACTTGTGTTGTGACGCCAGAAACCTCCACCACCGGAAATTCCACAAAGTGGTGGATTAACCTTTTGACTTGCATTCTCAGTGGAAGATCCCAAAATACTAGACATGAGCAAAGAAAAGAAAAGCAATACAACAACCGTATAAGCGATAAGCCCTGTTTGTTGAACTGATGGTGTATTGTGCGCGATTCTCCTAGGAACCAAGGAGGTATGTGTGATGCCTCCTTGCTTGGAGGAACCAGGGATGGGGGCTGCTCTTCTCACCTCCCTGGAGGAACCAAGAACCTTCATGGAGGAACTGTGGGCGTAGGAAGATTATTCGGATGTTGGGCAGAGAAGATATGTATAAGACAGAGAAACTCCTAACTTGGTAACAGGGGCAATCTTCGAGTAGTTGAGATGAAATCAGAAATCTTCTTGTATATAAGTGATATATGTCACTGTAACAAAATGTTCTTGTTTTATTTTTGTGCTTTGTCTTTTCCCCATGCTAACATTATGTCCTTGATGCTCCTTTGGTATTCTGCTAGTGCATTGGTCTATATTGAATAGATTCTTAATTTCTTCCCTTCTTTCGTCCTCCTTGCTTACTTTCTTTTTGTTTTGTTTTTGTTTCGCTTCTTTCTTAATTCCCTTTTTCGTATTTCTCTGCTGTACTTTGCCTGGCAAGTATAGCTGTGTGGCATTTCAGAGAAGAGTGCACTGGAAGTTATCCGAGTGACATGACAACTCTCAGATAAAGAAGACCGTTTTGGATTGCTTACTGACAAGATGCTGTGATGCTGTATGTATATACTCGCACCTAAAAACCATGTGGAAATGCCTTGTATGAGGCTAAATATATTCAACCTGAGACTGGTTTTGTTATTCGAGGGCCTTCAGTTATCTGCAAGCTTGTTATGAAATTCCGATGCTTTCGATGGAAATTAATCATTAATGACGGCACTGATGATGTGCCCCTCACTTGTACCACGGAGGTGTCTGGCACCTCCTTTTTGGACCATGAGGTGGAGTTCCACTTCCCTGGAACAAGCATGGAGATTCAAGTTGCACCACGATACAAGTAGGGAGCATGGGGCTGCCATGGCATGGAACTACTCCTGCAACTCCATGTATTGCCTTTGACAATGTCATATGACTATATGATGGCTATAAAGTAGCAGTGACCATTCCATTTCAGGCAGTATGTATTGTGTGAGGTTTTTCGTTCCTGATGTTTGTGCTTGTCCTGTGGCATACACACACACACACAGACACACACACAATGAAAATTGCATGGAATTAAGTGTTATTTGGTAAATATTCTCTTCTGTATGGTGTTGAAATATTTCAGACTACAAGAGGATTATAGTTTTCTTTTGTATATACTCCCAATTCCCTTCTTAATAATCGTATCATAAATTGGATGTTTCAAATCATTGCTTGATGAAAAACAGTATGGCGCTCTGTAGATTCCTTAGGTATTCCAATGAAAATGTTGGTATATTCTGGTTATATAAAGACGAGAGAGATTTATCAAGAAGCACAATAGGCATTGAATGCTGCGAAGCGAATACTTCATTTTATCATGCAGGATGAAAGTATGCCTGTGCCTAGGCCCACTCGGCTGCCCTCTCTTCATCACCATCTCTTCACACAGCGAGAGTGCCTTGACAAAAGGCTATTATCATACTTGGCTGGGCTTTCTTCGCCATACAGCGAGGGGACCTTGACAAAAGACTACTCTCGCAGGGAGAGTGCCTAAACACATCCGTGTGGAGCAGCTTTTAACTTGGTGTAGAAGGTCCTGGATAGGATTTGATTCATCAAAAGCAGAATGTCAGCGATAAGTTGTTACGTAACGTCTTGAAGCCAGGAAGTAGCCATTGATAACACATTTTACAGGCGCGGCATATCTGGAAGACTTACGGTCATCACTGTTCTTTTGATTCAGTTACAGGTGTACCTTAACCAATTAACACTTTACGTCGTTTAGCATGGTGACCAAATGATGTCCCTTGAACATTTTTTTTTCCTTTATGCGTACGGAAAAAAAAGAATAAGATGATGAGTACATGCACAAGAATTACACGTTAATGATCATATCAAATCAGGGAGGTGTAAAGAGATTTCCACCTCCCTGATCAAACACTTCAGAGTATCATTGCAAAAACAGCGGGCTTCGATGACGTCATAAAGCAAGGTTTCGGTGTTTACTGAGAACAGGGAGGTGGAAAGAGATCTTCCATAAAGTGAACAAGAATTATACGTTAATGATTATATCAAGCACTTCAGAGTTTCATTGCAAAAACAACGGGCTTCGATGACGTCATAAAGCAAGGTTTCAGTGTTTACTGAGAACAGGGAGGTGGAAAGAGATCTTCCATCACTAAATTAGTGAACGAGAGAATTTCCGAAATTGTTTTTCAATTTAAGTTAAAAATTTTAAAGAGAGGATGGATGAACGAATGAAAAAAAAAACCGATGAATGAAAAAGACCAATATTTCTCACTATTTGCACGGACTCAGGAATGTGTTGAAATTATTAAGGTATGATATGTTTTATACGTAAGTCTATATGTATGCAGGGAGGGATGGGAAGAGATCCCACCTCCCTGATGTATGTATGTATTTATTGTGCTTATATTGTAAATGTTGACGCTGAATTGTAGTTTGCAAAGCAAAATGTGAGCTTTCATTACCCTATATATACACTACGTCATGATGCTGTTCACGCAAAGGAGCTAGCATTATGGGCAGACTATATACTTGCCATATATCTGGAGCAAGACTAACTTTTGGAAAGATAAGTTCTTCCTTTCTGTTCGGGCGTTGGCCTGGCAACAGACACAGGTTATGTAACTTTTATCATGGCGTACAGTCGAAACAAAAGATAGCTTGTTGGGAGAAAGGCAGGCATTAGTCATCGGTGGACATAATATTTCACCAGCACAACGACTTCTTTGTGTCTGTTTTCTCATTTTCAAGTGTTACGAGTTTGTACTGCTCTCCATGTTGCCTTCAATAGTAACATTTATACCAAATAAACTGATTCTTTTTAAGCAGTTTTACCCAAATCAGACGAAAATAACAAGAGTTTGGATTAATTCTAAAGTGTCATATACATGTATTCCCCGAAGGAGGAGTAAGTGCAGCCATTCTGATCATCACACGAGATAAAGATGCCCAAACCTGACATCTCTCATTTGGCTTGAATTCAAATCCGTACTCGTCTTTTTTTTTCCTTTTTTTTTTTTTTTTTTTTTTACTCCGAGTGATATAAAAAAAACTTCAATCTCATTGTGTTAATCGAATTAGATTAACATTGCCTTGCAACAACTGTCGCAGTACACTTGCTTACTCATTTGTATCCGATCGTAATCGCTGAATCATTGACCAAAACAATCAATATAATATGAATCAATGAAAGAGTTGATGGTGGCATGATTGACACGTCACCACCACTATATCATCATCATCATCATCATCATCATCATCGTCATCATCATCGTCATCATCATCGTCATCATCGTCATCATCATCATCATCGTCATCATCATCATCATCGTCATCGTCATCATCATCGTCATCATCGTCATCATCATCGTCGTCATCATCATAATCATATTCTTCCCCCTTTTTTTTTCTTCATTTCCTACTTTTTCTTCTTCTTGATTTCTTCTCCTCTTCACCCTCGCCTTATCCAGCGTTGCATACTTGATTCCAGAATCACAAATTTTAAAGCGTTACCATTTCAAAGCGTTACCATTCAGCTTTCTCGGCCTAAACAAGTTGCTTCTATGAGATTTCATCAAGTCACTCTCCTGTAGTCCGTCCACCATTCCTCGCATAGACGAGACACCACGACCATGAATCAAAGTTGACATCGCGTTTACCACACCGTGATCCATGTTCTATTTAAGACCGCCCGATATGCTTCAAAAACGTGAATCACATTAAAGGGAAATTAGATTTAAGTTTGAAGTCACTCTAGTAAGAAAAAATCAAGTCATAACGTGATTTTTTTTTATCATTATCTCTCAAAGAGAAGAAGTGCATTAATATAAAATTCATTATCCTGATTCAATTAATGGTCTTCCGTTTATGTCGTGAGAAATATCTTATTTGAATATCCTCCTCCTTTATAGTTAGGAAAATCAAGAATATCTTCCCGTTACTCTATATAAGAGGAGGATAAACATCATTGGGTAAGCTTACCATTACAAGGACATTTGAATTTGAAGGACATGAAATTGTGATTTGAATCTGTAGTAACCTAATTCCTCTTACAGACTTCATGACAATAATTTTTTTTTTAATGTGTGTTTGTGTGTGTGTGTGTGGGGGGGGGGGGGCTGGTTGTTATTTCTATTGTTATTCATCCATTTATTGGTTAATTTCCTATAACAAATTATTTTGGTTGAAAAGAAAATACCTAACCTTATTTTCCCCCATTATCTGATAGGATGACTCGTCTCACGTCAATTTACATTAAATTATAGCCGTGCACCATGACAAAGGGCGTTTTCTGGATGAGTAACGATATTTTGGCTCGTTTTGGTAGTCTAATTCTGAACTCTCTCAAAACTCTTCCCACAATGCTGTGCGCAGCGGACTCGGTCAGACCGCCTTCAGTAAAGGGGCGTCTCCCATACTTGGCAAACTATAAGTTTCTTCACACAGTGTTCACGTTATAAAGTTGTCTTTAAAAGAGAGATCTAACAGAGCGGCTAACGTTTCACGATATAGCAGTAGCAGTAATTGGTCATGCTGTGTGAAGTTGGAGATGTTCATGTTGTAGGCCCTACATGATTTCCATCAGGAGTGATTAATTTGAACCATGCATGCAGATGACACAAGTCAAAAGCTATTTTTATAATGTTGTAACAAATCCAAATACTAATAATTGGACATTTACAAACATTTCATTCATTTCATTTATTTCATTTCCAACAACATTTTCATACACAAAATAACACAACATCAACACATTGTAGTAACAAAGAAAAACATGAGAAGTTAACAATACTACGCATCGCAAAAGCAAATGAAAATTGAATTAAAACTAAAGTTGCAGGAAATTGAGGAGACAGACTAAAAAGCTAAGCTTATATTTTGCAGTCTCCTCGTGGACAAAAAGACTAAATAACATCAAAAAGCAATTAGCTAGACATAATATAAAAGGTGCACAACACATACAGACCTATACAAACAAACAAACAAACAAACAAACAGACGGACAAACACAAGCGACATAATCTGATGGCTATTATATACATTTGCATACTATTTAATGGAGAGTCAAAAGGCAATCGTCGGTATCTCATCGGCTCATTTGCCTATGTTTGACAGCTATAACTTTAATTTCTGCATAGGTAATTGGGACGGTGTGTTGGTTTGAAACTTTGATTTAAAAAACTTTAAATGTTTGTATATGTGTAGGGTAGAAATAGATAACTTTATCTTGTATCTAATTACGATAACCACATGTAATATGTTGAACTTCAGAGAACCGAGCACAAGGATACCTTTGAGATGGAAAGATCACACCTCTCTGGGCTGATATAAAGAAATAAACAAAGTAAGAATATGACTTGTCGTCATATCAATCGTGTCTAAGCTGCGATAAGTCTAACTCGACATTCACATCATCGTAGAGGTGAATCTCATGTCAATCGACTCTTTCCAGAAAGTTGTTGTTGTTGTTGTTGTTGTTGTTGTTGAAGCTGGATTCAAAGCTGATATTCCAAACCTATAACGGAAGAAAGATGAATGAAGTGTACTTTAACCAATGTTGACTTTGTCTGTATATTCCACAGATCATAACATGGTTACATAGCATCCACAGACACTGACAGATGACAACAAAACCATGTTGAAAACGGATCTCCATACAGGAAAACAGCGTTTAACTTAATCACCATTTCTTCCTGTCTCTATGACTTCGTTTAAAAAAACACTTTGTCTGCTCTGTAAACCCAAACGTGCTTTTTCTTATGATGATACAAAGGGAAATTGACATAGATTAGATTGCTTTTAAGTAATGTTTACAGGTGACGGTACACATCAATCATAGATGTTGGACCTGTTTTTATGACAACGAACCGATTGCTTTATACTCATCACGAAGGAACTCACGTCTGTTTTCACTATGGAAAATTTACAAGAATCCAGCTGTTTTTGTTATTATCTAAAGACAGTCCTACCCATTTCATATTTTGTAAGAAATCTAATTACATATTCATGAAACATTCGGATTAACATTTGTTAAGTGAATACAAAGAAAGAAAAATAACGATATGCAAGGATACAACTAGAATAATACCCTTGAATCACATTTTAAACAAGATACTTTAGTTTGATTGGGATACATTCTTCTTCTTCTTCTTTTTTTTTTTTTTTTTGGGGGGGGGAGATGGTTACTGATTACATAATGTAGTTATAGATATGGTTATAGTTCGTCATTCCGATGATTCGTTGGTTTGGATTCACGAACCTTCAGAAAAAATTAACTTATTTCCTTTTTTTTTAATGAACGAACCTGTGGGAATAACGAACTTTATTCCATTGTTTTTCGGATTGACGAACCTTCGGAACGATGAACATCACCCATCAACATAACTTTTGACACTGCACTGGTGTTCAATTCATTTCATTTGTTTTCGTTCTCATTTTCCTTCCAACAAAACATAACATGAGAGTAAATCAGGAATTATATCATAAGCATAAAATACATTGGAATGTGCGGTGGATGCCAATTTCAAGGGTCAATGAATAAGATATATCTAGATGTATCAACAGTGCTATCTTGAGGCAAGCAAAATCACTATCGTGATTAATCTGATGTGACGGGTATCCACAAAAGCTGTGCTGAAACAATAATAACTGAACTTTGCTTCCCATTACATAAAGGACATATAATACAACTGGAAATAGGGCACAGCCTTGAAAAAGGTACATGATATAACGAATGCATAAGGCGCACATGTGTTAATCTAGTATAAGCAGAAAGTCATGTACAAAAAAAAAGGAGAGAGAGGGGGGGGGGGTGCTCCTTTAAACACATGAAGCCTATTTAAAGTGCTACCGGAAGTTCGACAGGTCGTATAACCTTCTCGTTTTCCTTTCCACGCGCTGTCCGTAGTTTTGGTATACATGGTTTCGTTGTTGTCCTTTTTTTCCCCCTCAGGTTCATCCATTCATTTTAAGATTCGATTTTACCATTCGGAGCAAATGGATGACGTGTACAATTATTGCTGTCAGCAATATTGCTACTTTTACATTGTTGTTTTCATATGAGTAATACTAGTGTAATAATGTCATCATTATTATTATTATTGTTACTATCATCATCATTATCATTACATTAATCACCACTATTACTACTACTACCACTACTTATTATTATTATTATCATTATTATTATTATTATTATTATCATTATCATCTAATATCATCATTTTTGTTGTTATCATTATTATCACCGTCGTTGTTGTAGTTCTTGTTGCTTTTGCTTTTTGTTATTGTTACTATCATTATCATCATAGAGAGGTGTGACTAAAGGAAGTGGAATAAGTTAGGTTATATAGAGAAGTGAGAAGAGACTTCATCACATATCTTTGGTCCTCGCCTATAGTACCTCCATGACGAAACCATGGATCTATATGAAACCACCATGGAGGTACTAGACATGCGAGCAATAATAAGGCAAACTGACGGCCCTGCATCATTGACCCGTGCAGCCATCGGCAATCTTCTCTGTACCTCGCTATTGTTTGTTCAGGGTTTTATAGCTTGTTTATCATGGTTTTATTGACCTGGTATCCAAATCTTACTGCATCCTGCGGAAAGGTCGATAAATAGAACGAACTCTTATAGCGCTTGCGTTAACTGTAACGGACTGGCCGCTTTGGGTGTCGTTGACTGGGGTTCTGTTAAAGGGAAAGATAGATAGAAAGATAAATAAAAAACAAAACAAAACAAAACACGAATGCATAATGCAATTCAGTATGATAAGACAGCAAAGCTAGTTATCAACCAATGAGACAGATTATGAAGGCCACTCAATTTTGACAAACTTAAAATGAAAGCTATAGTGATGAAGCCAATTAACGTTCGTAATATTCAGAAACGTGAATTTGATTAATCAACATTTTGGCAACGATGTAGTAATACAATCAGACAGGCAGAAGAACAGTCACACAGACAGACAAACACACACACACACACACACAAGCACACGTGATACTTGCAAAGAACCTGAGGTAGTAGTAGACATAACGTCGGAGGCAGAGGGACTCTTCTTAAACGAATACTGACGCCAATAACCACGCATGGTAACCAGTATTTTAGGTGTACAGGCTGAGGTAGTGTAAATAAAAACAATGAATAACATGTAAAGAAAATTATCGGAGAGCAAGGAAACAAACAAAAAAGAATCATAGAACGTGTATACAATAACAAAGAAGGATATGTAAACAAAACATTGACGAACATGTAATCAAAAACATTGGAGAGTGTGTGAAAAAAACAAACAAACAGGCAAGTGCCAAAATGTGTCTCGCCCATTCGCGTATAAAAATGAAATTAATGGGTTTTTTTTTAACTCCCAGAAGTTAATTGACCCCGCCTATGACTTTTGACCTTGTGGTGACCTTCAACTCCGCAAGTTTGGTCACAAACGGACATATGGATCAAAAGTTATGAGCCATAATCGAAACGCGCCATAAAAACTTAACATTGGGTCCTTAAAGTTTGTTTACCCCTGTCGGTGACCTTTGACCTTGTGATGAACTTCAACTTCCCAAGAGACATCAACCATCTAAGCTTGGTCACAAACGGACATAGGGATCAAAAGTTATGAGCCATAATCAAAACGCGCCGTAAAAACTTATCATTGGGCCCTACAGTCCATTGACCCTGCCTGTGACCTTTAACCTTGGGGTGACATTCATGTTTGGTAAAATGTGTAACTTTGCATAACTACTCTTCCCGCCAAGTTTGATTGAAACTGAAATCCTCAGTAAAGAGTTATTCAAGTTTTTGTAGCGTTTCGGACGCGGCGGGCGGACGGACGGACAGGTGACGACGGACAGACGCCGCAGGCGATCCCTTAATCTCCCCTCACCTCCTGTGGGCTCTACAAAAATGGAGAACATGTAAACGGAACTATTGGAGTCGTGATGGAAAGAAAAACACCTGAGTCCATACAAACAACATATCTAAACAAAACATTAAGTGGGCATGTAAACAAAAACACTGACACTCGCTGTACATTGTAAAACACGTTACAGGTATTGTGAAATTCAGTGTACATGTGTTCTGTATTTAACAAAACAATCATCTGGCATGTCTGGTGGAAGCGAATCTCGCTGATAATGCTTGGTAAGGAGACGACTGTTGTTGGTATAAACATAATTGTTACGTCATAGTTATAAATAGAACAATATGTTTATATTCATCAATTCCTGTATTTAGAAACTTACGTCTACCACTAGGCTATATATTAAGGAGAGCAGAGTTACAGTTGCAAATACGTATAAAAAAAGAATCCATTCTACATATCAATTATGGCATATTTCTACCAAGAAATCCACTGTCCAAGTACTGCCTGTGAAAGGAAAGGAATGTGACAACCGCCCTCACGCCAACTTTTTTTTTCTTCAGCTATACCTTGGAAATGTCTTGGGAAATCTTTTGAATTTGTTATGAATTTTCCTGACCTTGGGTTTGATGAGAGTGGAAATGTCGACGCTGTTCCGGAAATGAAAGAGCACATGTCCGCCCGTCGTATATGAAAACTCTGTTTTTCACTTTCAATGAAACTCTTTTTTTTTTCAAAAATATGAAATATTTTTTCTTGTAAATATTGTAGATTGAATGCAACTTTTTGACGAGTTGAAATACATTTTGAAACCAAAATATCAGTTTTCATGAGTAGTAATTGTTTTATGATACAGCGTATAATGAGTAAGAATATGTCTAAAAAATGTGTATGTGTTATAGAATATTGAATGTGTGTGCACCGTGTGTGTATCATGTATATAATGTGTGTGATTTATGACTTGAATAGAGACATATGAAGAAAAGCAATGTGTATTATGGAGAATATTGCACGTCTGAAAAGGCGTGCACGCTAGCTTTTATGTATTTGTATATGCGATCTTATGATTTGAATAGAAAAAGATTATGCGTTGAGAAAAAGAAGGTTTATTTATAGAACAATGTTTGTGTGAAAATATTATGTAAGTTTGCGTTTGTTTGTGCTTGTGTGTATGTATAGGTGTGCGTGCTGGTCACACGATTTGATTGAAGAAAGAGTTATATTATGCATGGAAAAGAAGAAGAAGACAACTTGACATGGAGACATAAAGGGTAAAGGGTCTTCAGTGACCAATTACGTGTAGTAAATACAGAAATAAGGACTCCTATCCAACTCCTTCAATAAGTGGGTCAACATATTATTCAGCATAAACAGTATGGAATGCGGAATTAACCAATAGGGGAAGTATCAATAGGTAACGACTGTTTACTTCATTTTACTTCAATGAGTTGGTCAGATATGGGGAAAATGATGAATATAATAGGTGGCCTAAAGGCACCTATATATTGCAGCCTGAAGGCAAAATAGAACAATTTCTGACTTCATTCAGGAAGTTTTGGTGACCCTGAAAAGGGTCGTTGCTGTTATACTAAATACCTTTTAATGGGTAGACAAAATCTGTTGTGAAATGCACATTTAAATGGGAGACTTCTGGCCTTGCCCTCGTGTAGGTCCTACAGTGTCTTTGGCCAGCAAAAGTGCAAAACCATGAACAAGCTAGTACATTGTCTTCTGTACGCAAAAAAAAAAAAAAAAAATGGTGATAAATTGAGGCGATTTCCAGCATTTTATATCTAGAGCTCTCTTAGGGCAAGCGTGCTACCTCATGTAGCACGCTTAGTTAATAAACATTGGTCAAAACAAATCCAGATGAAAACAAATTTCCAGGTGAAAATAGACTCCACCTATATGTAAACAAACTTCTGATGAAACGAACCTTAAAGACATGAAAATAAACTCCAGATGTAAACAAACGTGTGATGGAGAAAAGAAAATTGTTGGATGAAAACAAACTTAAGAAGAAAACAAAGTCCTGATGAATACAAACTTATCATGCGTGTTAAGCATGAACATCTAGTGTGATGCAAAGTGATATTACGTCGGCTCGTTATCGTCTGATCTCCCTAAATGCATTTGCGCATTCTGATTGGCTATATAGTACGTTTACATAACACCTTGCACGAAGGCGGTTAATCTGAATAGTACAGCGTAAAGGTTCGGAAAGACACCGCAAAGAGTATTCGAAAGGCTGCGGTCACAACCCCCCCCCCCCCCCTAAAGAGAAAGAAAGAAAGAAAGAAAGAAAGAAAGAAAGAAAGAAAGAAAGAAAGAAATCAGACCATTTGTCAACAAATGCATTTTAGAACGAATTGTTTTAACTACACACCACTGGAAAGTGTAATATATTAATGTTTTTGTTTGCATGCCTACCTGTCTTATTTAGGCCCCTACTTACACTCAGTTGTTATCAATCATTCGCATGTCGTCCATGTTCATGTCCACTTGCTCTCCAGTGTTTTTGTTTACATGTTTTTCAATGTTTTGTACATATCATTTAATGTTATTGCTAACACAGTACCCAAGACTTTAATGTTCTTGTCAACACTAACGTAAACTTATCAAGACCAGACGCCGTGCGCAGCTATCCCCTCGCAACTTGCCGTACCTCGCTATCGTCGCTATAGCGACGGGGCTGTCTACTAGAAAGCTCTACCCCCTATTGCTGTGACCCCTTTCTCGACCGAAGCTAATGGACTGACGTGAAGTGTGCCGGGGAGCCTCAAAAGTTGAGGGGGTCATGTTTAGATAAAGATTGCTCCTCTTAAAATACCAGGCGTTCCAAACTCCTGGCAAAGGTTAGAATCGAAGCACTGAATCAAAAAGGTTTATGCTTCCTCGTGTTAATTCCTTTCTCACACACCCCTCCTTTTCTCTATTTTTCTATCGTTATTCATCCATCTCATTTATTTTGTATTGTATTTACAACATTCTTGTGATCAATATACTAAAGAAACTCTTGACCATGATAATGCTAATATTAATAACAATACTAATGTTCATTACTTTTTTTTTTGATATTCTCCAGAGTTCCCGAGGTTATTTTTCTTTCTTTGTCCTCTTTCTATGGACTTTATTACATTCACAAACAAACAAAGAGACATATAATAGGAACATTATGAATAAGGGCATAAATTTATATGCCCAAAGTATCAACGCATAACTTTCAGCTCCTTTTTTGAAAGTGAGTTTTGGGAGTTATACGTAACTTATTTTCTATATAACTAAAAAAAAAAAAAAAAAAACATCCTCAAATGCGACATTACCTTTTCTTGTCACCTCTACATTATCCCAACTTTCAGAGTTAGTTAAACTTCACGTTTTAGATTCAACTCTCGCTCTATCTCAGATATTTTTTGTTGTTGTAAAATCAAATAAGTTTCATTTTCACCAAAAATTTCAAATTAATAATAATCTGTCTTTTTTTTTAAATCAGCCAATAGTGTGTATACCTTTGTTGTTTACTTACTGATTATATACAGACGAAAACGATCAACATTAAATTGAACAAAGTCAAGCTTTTATTACTTATACATCAAATCTTGTTAATATAATGCTCTCATCTACAGCAATAACAAAATAATTGTGATGTAACATATAATTGTATTTATCTTTTATAACAATATAACTTTTTATCTGGGTAGTAAAATAGAACAGCCAAATAATTGTTCCAACCTTACTGCATTGCTTACAAATCATATCCTTAAAACTGTATTCTTTTGTGTTGTTGTTACATAATTTTCCACACCTGACATCAAATAACACATTCTGGTCATATTCTGGATGAAATTCTAATTTTCCTCTGACCGAACATAATATTACATTTACTGACTCACATTAACTCTCATCATCAAACAATGATGAATAAAACTATTTCGTTTTCATAGAAACCAATTTAATTGTGTCACCAATAGGATCCTATTTTATGAAACACTTCTTGGTTGGGCAAAGCATCTCGGGTATAATGCCTTTTACACAAATAATTAAACCTTGTGGCATTGTTACTTTTTTTTTATCATACTGAAACAATTATCATTCGAAGTCATTATCTAACAAATTTGTTCATGGTTTTTTCCATAGTTCTACAAACTGCATAACATATGAAATACTCAATCCTTAAAAAACAAAAACCCATTCACATATTTAATAATATTTACATTATTCCAAATAATTTTATTTCATCTTACAATAAATTCATATTATGTATTTCTACTATTGTAGAAGAAAAAAATCGAGCTAAGATAAGTGTAATCCATGTTCTTTTGCACAACCGATTCATCCAACCCACGTAACTTTGCTCTTTTCAAATAATCCGTTGCCTGCCCGGCATAGAAGGGCCCTAGCACGAAATTTCACCTCAAAATCGAACTTTTGTTTGTGACATAATTTGACAGGAATTTGAAAGCTCTCTGATATGATGCGATAATTGTGTGTGTGTGTGTGTGTGTGTGTGTGTGTGTATGTGTGTGATTTTTTTGAGCCCACAAGTCTTAGGGCCCTTCTGTCGGGCAGGCGACGAACTATCTATTGTATAACTTGTCATTACCATCCTCACAGATGCAATCAAATTCTTTTCTATACCTCCACTGATTTCTCACCAAACTCAATTCACGTTTCTCTGGCTCTTACATAATTATTTTATGCACCTGTATATTTATACCGTCTATATCTTGTCTCATTCTTTCATATTCTCTCATATTCTCCATTTTTTAAAAAATATCTTTACAAATCGCATTTCAACCATTTCACTTGATAAATCTAAAAATTCCTTTTGTAACTGATTAACTCTCTCATTTTGCAAATTTTGTTTACATTCTGAAAGTTTAATTACCGATTTTCTAACATTGATTTTACGTGTGTCCTATTTCAACTGGGAATTTTCATTAGATTACTCCAGATTAACTTTTTTTTTTCTAATCAAAGGAATTTTAGTATGACACTTTAATGTTTCATCAAATAACAGCATGTTTTATTCACTTTCCAATTAACATGACAAATTTTCCAATATTGAAACTTTCAGCTAAAGTGATGCACCATTGTGATGATTTCAGTGTTGGACGAATCATGCATGTACTAGCACCAAATCACATACACATGTACATGGGAGAAGATACCAGCTAATAATCGTGGCGAGAACAAACATCTAAAGAGATCATTGATATATCATCCTCCAAATATATGTCATTTTTTTTCCCGTTTGAATAAATATTTGAAAAGGTATTAAAAGTTTACGTTTGGGGAATGCATAATGACTGACAGCGAACTGTAACCCATTTCTTAGTGCGGTATTTCAAACTTATACCACTTTAATTTTTTTTTTTTTTTTTTTGGGAGGGGGGTGATGGCACTAAAGAAAAAAAAATCACCTCTGATTGCTCTGTATGTCATTTCTCCGTTATCGTTGACCTCCGGTCATTTTTCATTTCTTGAAGATCAATCCCTGAATCACCCGGCCTACGTGTTTACAATGTAAAGATCTTGAAGGTGATTTGATTCTACTTTAATTCATCACACATGTCTCCTTCTTTATTGTATATCTCTATCTTTCTCTCTCATTATTGTAGCGAAGTCGCATTTGAGCAATGTTATCAGTTTCTCTGTAGAGAAAGCCTCCGAGCATATTTTTGAAGTCTATCCCGACACTGACCTCATAACGATTCAATCATAACTTCAGTCCCACGAGAAAATATTCACTGTCCCCTGCCCGCTGTAGCAAATGACAATGCCTTCCTCACCACTAACATTGAAATGTGAAATGACATATTATTCTGACACATCGTATAGATATCAAGCGTTCGAAGCCGCAACATACAAGAATTCATAATGGGGACATGCACTCTCAACGGGGAGAGGGGGAACGAAGCTCGAGAATAATACAATTGTTCGGTTCTCTAGGGGATTTTCGTGGATGTAAATCAAATCAAACAATCAATTTTAATGGTGAGGAGTCTTGCGAGCCAAGCCACCACATTCTACAATCATCTTGCTATATTTCAAAACATACAGGAAACAAAAACAAGCAAGCATCCTTACGCACCTAAGCATACTCCCCAAATCAAGTTTTGGATGATATTTATGTCTTCCAGTTGATGTTACAAGTAGATTGCTTAAGATGTTGTTGTTTTTTTCCACGTACCTCCCTTTTACCGGCATCGAAGTTTTGTCACGTTTGTGTTGTTGTTGTTGTTGTTGTTTTTTCTATCATTTTAATCCTCCAGATCATTTCCATCACCGAACTATCTAAAAAGCTAATGAAATATTATAAAGAGAACGAGACTTGATTTCTGTCCCATAGGCTTTCCCTTAAAATATGGCGTAGATTCCTTTAGTATTGTGAAATATTGTACTATACACAGGACTAGAAGGGTTGTTCACAACATATGGACTGAGAATTAGAGCGACGACTAATCCTAAAACTATTTTTGTTGTTTATTCAGGTCGATGAATTTTCACCTTGACTTGTCATGGACAAACGTGAAGTCTGGACCGGAGGGACGTTACGGTATAGGCCTATAGCACGCGCGGCTGGTCGCGGGTGACCATGACACCAGGAAGAAAGATGGCCCATGACCTTAAAGAGAAAATCCCCCCGAAGTCATGTTCACTTCGGATTTGAAGGATGGCGTGAAATCAACCTTATACTTACGGAAGAAAGTAAAAGAATATGAAATTAGGTATGTGTGTGTGTGCGTGCGTATTTTGTGTATGTGTCTGTCTGTCTGTCTGTCAGTGTGCAAAAATTGACCACCATAACTGTAAAGCGTTCCTTATTTTCTGTCCAATTTTTAATGAAAGTCCTCTATTACTCTCTTTTTCTGATTTTACTCTATTAATTAAAACCAGCATTTACATGGTGTAAGATAAAACTTTGAAAAATTAATTTCTGTAACCTTTACTTGTATTGTTTGTTTTTGTGCTTAGTTTTTAATGATACTCTCACTTTTTTGTGTTTCTTTGACCTTAAACTGCTAACTTTAGAGTCATATTGGAGAAATTAAGTTCCTCTTTACGTAGAGCCTGGGTTTTGTTTCTGAAACGAAAGTAGCAAACGATATGAGTGACTACTATTTTTTTTCTTTTTTTTTTCTGACTTTCAGCCAAGATCGCGGTGACAAAAATATGTGAAGCTGACGCGTGCAGCCCTTCCTGTATATTGCTAAAGAAAATGATATTCGATACTTTCTGATTTTTGCAGAAAACAGACAGAAATTTGGCGAAAGCGTTCAACAAAGAACCTCTTTAGTCGTGTGTGTCGGCCGTTAAAGATACAGTGCTTTCCTTGACCGATATGAGAGAGTGTTCATCCAGTACATTTGATTGTGGTTTATTTGAACGCAGAAGGAAAAAAATTATCATCAACGTTATTTACTAGGTCAAAGGAACGATTGCTATAAAATTTATCTCGACAGCTTTTAATTCTCTACGAGGGCAACACGGATCATGGTACAATTTCGTTTTTTGGTGCACGTTACGAGCTCGACATCCACGAGTCACACAGCCCAGGAGCTAGATACTACGTGAAAAAGACCAATGGGCTCGATATCAACAAGAATAGGCCCACGAGCTACACGGTCCACTAGCTAGACACTAGGCAAATAAGGCCCACGAGCTCAACATTACATCATGGGGCTCAATGTACGTGGTGCCGAGCTCGTGGATGTTATTATTTTGTTGTTGTTTTGACTAGTGTTGAGGTCGTGTGCCTTATTTGCCTAGTATCGAGCTCATGGGCCTCATTTCCCTAGTGTCTAGCTCATGGGTCTGTTTACTCTATACAGTGTCTAGCTGGTGGGTCTGTTTTATATTTGGTACCTAGCTCGTGGACCGTATGACTCGTGGGTGTCAAACTCGTGGGATGACCCCGCCGTTTTCAAACTGATGTGACGCATACGATATATCGTTACGTTCTTGGAAGTACTATTCCATCCCATGTGTACAAGTTGACTTTAATAACTAGAGTATAAACACACGTACAAACATGTAGAAGATTCGAACATAAAAGAAAGTTAGAAAGTTAGGGGGGGGGAGTTAGTCAATATCTATGAAGTATTCATAAAACATAATGACATTCTTGTTCTATTTTCAGTGGGTGGTAAAATATCACAGTTTACATTATCATCCTTTTAGTGGTAGCTCCTATAAGTAAAAGTTCCCGGAAACAGGAGGTGGAGGTGTGGAGTAGAAATTTCTTGAAGGCCTAATACCTGGAATGAAAGCTACCATTCAATCAATGCTGAATTACTAAGGCCTGTGAACTTTAATTATCGAGGAATTTATCAAATGTAATTTATGATAGGGTCTTTGCATTTCACGTGAAAACATGGCTTTGACTTTATAGCAATAAAGAGGGTAACTTTGGTAGAGAAATGCAGGGCTTACCTGAGCTTTGGCTGCATTCCTTTGATGGAAGTGAGCTCGCTACTTCGAAACCGCCCGAAGAATAGCTTGAAGCATGGTTCCGGGGATAAGAAAAGATTGGAGAACTGCGGGGATGCATTCTAGATAGACATGTGACTTTAAAGGGATGACGTAGTCTGGGTTGAGATGGGGTTTCAGGTTCCCAACTTTTTTGTGTGAGATATGAAGAAAACCTCTTATTAAACAGGAATTCAAAGAGCATTTCATTCGAAGAGGAACTCAAAGTTTATTTGAAGAAAACTGATTTTTAAATTGCTGAGATATCCAAAACAAAGCGATCCTGACAAAAGGTGGAACCCACCTTTCATTAGGATCACTTTGTTTTACCTTGTTTCTTGATATCTCAGCCATCTCAAAATCAACTTTCATCAAATAAACTTTGAATTCCTCTTAGATTTACATGCTCTTCAATGTTTCATATAAGTGATTTCTGATTAGTTCGCAAAAAGTTAAAATCTGAATTCCCACCTGAACCAAAACGATATCATCCCTTTAACTCCTCAAGCAGGAACGGTGATTTGTGCCAAACAGGAAAGAGTCTCGTACATCTACATGAATGATAGACGTGCTCAGCCAGGGATCACATAACCTTTACCAAAGGCCGTCCATTTTAGCATTGACGATCCTTTTAAATGGGGCACTGGTGGCAATCATGACTTGAATAAGCCACATTATAAATAAGCGACAAAGCAATGAGAATGAAAACAGCCATTGTCTCTGCCAAAACGATTATATGCTTTGATTTGCTGTTTATCATTAGTTTTGAATATTATAGATATTGTATGCATTTATGATGATTTTCAGTCTCGTCATTACATCGTAATATTATCATAGACATGAAGATGCATCGACTATGATCTGTTCAAATACGAACCAAGACACTTATCATCTCCCACCCTCTTCATTGTAACCTCCCGTCTAAACCCGCTAAACGTCCTTATTTGCTCCTATCACAGCCCACGAGACCGACACACTATTAAAGGCCAGTGATGTACTCCAGTATGTCGGTATCGTGGGCGGGCCGTTTTCTCCTAACGTGTCGAACGTGTCGAACGTTTGCTTAGTGTCGAAATCGTGGGCTTTTTGTTTCTTCTATGCTTTAGTGTCGAACATTTACTTATGAGCTCGTGGGTGTCGGACTCGTGGGATAACTAACCCCCCCCCCCCCCTCCCGAATCAAGGCCATTCATAGTAATTGATGCGCAATTCCATTCCATGATAAAATGGAGTCTGAGACAGAGAGATTGGTGGAGCTACATCTTGCAAGAGGTGTTATTCGTCGCAACCACCTATGCAAATGTAATGATTTGATTATGTCATCACGTCACACGTTTTCTACTGATCTTCATATAAATCCTCTCAAAAAAATCTTGTTTTCAACTGAAAACAAAACCAAACATAGCGTACGCATCAAATTAGTGTTGTTTTATATCAATATGCGAGTGAAGAAAGCGACAGTTGGACGGAAGAATTGTAATAGCAAACATATCGACAAAGAAGAGTTGTTTTTTTCTTAAGCTGGTTCTTTTTCCACCCATCACAGAGTTATGATATTGTTGAATAGAGTATGCATAATCCCATGAGGCCAACAATATCAAGGTTTGTTTTGATCATTCTATTCCATTTTGTTTGATTCTACGTTATTTTCTAGGTCAACAGGAACATACTTGTTGGCATTGCACTTTAATTTTTCATATTGTTTTGCTCCACTCATCACTAGTCGAGCGCATGTGTCTTGGCCGACTGCCACTTCAAGACCGTTTTTTTTTTTTTTTTTTTTGATACGCTTTTTTGTCCTAATTCTCGCACATGGCGACCACACGTTTTTCCTTTCTTGGGCTGGTGCATGCTGTGTTGTTCCCGTTACTGTTAATGCATGGATGAATAATGTGAGGGTTGTTGGCACAGATATTAGGTTCTCCGGAAAAAAAGGAAGAAAAAAAAAAAAGAGAAAGTGTTTGGCTCAAGCTCAAGGACGCATTTCCTTGAGCAATTACATTGTTTCCTTTTCACTGTATATATTTATCATAATGGGACTATTGTGTATACAAGAAAACAGCGCGACCTCATTCACCACATAGTATGTACAACAACCATCAGTAACACCATCATATCCGTGTCTTTTGTACATATATATATATATATATATATATATATATGTGTGTGTGTGTGTGAGTGCGTGCGTGTGTGTGTGTCTTTTGTACATACATGTATATATATATATATATATATATATATCGCTTTTTTTTTGCACTAACCTTCAGGACAATTGTGCGGTGCATCATTTTGACTTCATTTATCCTTTTCAGTTTTCCTTTTCATTGGAGAAATCAAACTCCATAATTATAATGTTTATGGTTAGATTCTAAAAAAATTTTATGTATTTACTTGGAGATATAGAACTAAAAACCTGGGTCATTTTAACATAAAATAATAGACTCATAGAGAGTGATATAAAGTGACATCAAGCGAGAGTAATGATATAATCATATTTATGTTATTAAATCGCATCGCCACGAATGAGACGCATTAACCATCATGGGACGGGTGAACTTCCAAAGTGTAACCGATATTCATCATCGTTTCCTCATGGCGAACTTTGCTGTGAGTTATTTTGGAAATCAACAATTTCCTCTAGTTTGCCGAAAACATTTTATATGTCATCTGAGGAGATAGGTCATGTTCTCCAGGGTCTCATAGGGATGTAGATAAGAAGAAGATCACACATGACGGTGAAATTATTCTAATAATTATATAGCAGCAAAACATGGTAATGTTTTTAACCTTCTTCCAATAAATATCCATTCCGTAATCATGCCAACTTCCTCCAATCTCGATCCGTCAATGTTTCTCTCTAGATCAAGTGTGGGTTGGTTTTTTTTCATCAGTTTGTTTGTTTGATTTTTTTTTTTTTTTTTACTGATTCTACTCGCGTCTTTCAAGCTTCAAACCACTGTCACTGGTATAATCAAGCAACTACGGAATAAACAATACAAGATCTTGCCTTTAGGCAAAGGAACTCTAGCAAGGGACCGCAATGTAAACTAATTGATAGTCCGTAGTATTGTCTACTAACCCTGCTGAAAAGAACAGTGTGTCACTGTGTAAAACACAATGTAAAACACAGTGTGAACACATTGTGAACACAGTGTGAACACATTGTGAAACACAGTGTGAACACATTGTGAACACAGTGTGAACTCCCTTTACACTGTTGAATTCAAGCGTTTAACAAGGTTAACACATAATGATAATGAAGGGACATTTATATTGCGCAGCTACTATAATAATATACTCTACTGCGCATTACAAAATGACATGCATACAAAAAATTCAAACAGAAAATACACT
This sequence comes from Diadema setosum, assembly GCA_033980235.1. Taxonomy (NCBI): domain Eukaryota; kingdom Metazoa; phylum Echinodermata; class Echinoidea; order Diadematoida; family Diadematidae; genus Diadema; species Diadema setosum. The sequence goes on from CM067074.1 coordinate 19,037,027, forward strand.
ACTTCAAGAGATGACTTTTTAACCTGGCCTTAAACTCATTAATTGTGACTGCTTGTCTTACAAACAAAGGGAGATTATTCCATAATTTTGGTGCAGCGTACAAAAATGCCCTGTCACCAAGAGTAACTTTTGATTTCCCCGATGGATATTTCAATAATGTTTGATCCCGTGAACTCCGAAGATGATAAAATGTTTGAAGTGATGTTTTTAACTCTACAAGTTCCTGTATGTACACTGGTGCTGTACCATGAATGGCTCTATATACAATTAGCAGAGTTTTAAATATGATTCTCTGCTTTACAGGCAACCAATGTAATGTACGTAGTAATGGACGACAATGAGAGAAACGAGGAGAATTACAAACTAATCTAGCACATGCATTTTGCACCCTTTGTAGTTTACCTAACTGATTATCAGGTAAGCCATAAAATAAACTGTTACAATAATCCAATCTGCTTGTGACAAACGCATGGATGATTTTTTCAGTACTTTCCCGTGTCAAATGCTTCCGAACATGTGCAATATTAAACAAATGATAAAATGAATTTTTACATACTTCAGAGATATGTCTGTCAAAAGCTAGGCGTGAATCAAACCACACTCCCAGATTCCGTGCAGAATCAACAGGATAAATATCAACATCAATCACTTTCAGGCTTTCAGTGCGTAATTTTGAAACTTGCTGTTGAGTGCCACATATTACAAATTCGGTTTTCTTATCATTGAGTAGAAGATTGTTGGATAATAACCATTTGTGAAGATGCACAATACATCGCTCTATAATGGACACAATATAATTCTCATCTGCTGCAGTAGGTGAAAAAGATATGTACAGCTGTGTATCATCCGCATAGGTATGACACATTACTTCTGGGAATTTGTGTTGGATTTCATGGAACAACCTACTAGCATACAAAGTAAAAAGAAGGGGACCCAGGCAGGAGCCTTGGGGCACACCCCAGGGTACATCAAACTCCTTGGACATACTGGAATCGACCTGAACCCTCTGTCTCCTATCATTCAAATAGGACTCAAACCATAACAATGCTCTGTCAGTTATTCCAAAATGTGTTTGGAGAATATTCACAAGAATGTCGTGTCTAATTAAATCAAAAGCTGCACTCATGTCCAATAGAACTAAAAATACAACCTGTTGCTTATTCATTGCTAACAGCAAATCATTCTTCACCTTTAATAGGGCTGTTTCTGTGCTGTGGTTTTTTCTATATGCTGACTGCATCGGTGGTAGTAAATCATTGGTTACAAGATGTTTCTGAATTTGACCTGCTACTGCTGCTTCAACCAGTTTGGACATATATTGCAAATTACTAACAGGTCTACAATTTGAAAACTGTAAATCTGCACCGGGCTTTTTCAGTAATGGTCTAACTATAGCCAACTTCCAATTCCTGTGAAAGTGTCCACTTGTCAGAGACATGTTGATAATTTTTGTAAGAACTGGCAATAAAATATCAATGTTCCTTACAACCAGCTTTGTGGGTATTGGATCCAATATACATGTCTTCTTGTTTAACTTCAGAACCAACTTTTGCACATCATGTGCACATAACGGAGAAAACTGTGACAACTTATTTTGAACTTCTGAATAAGAAGATTGGTTGGGGAATCCATCTGCTCTTTTTGACTGGATGTCTTCACACATTTTCACTACTTTCTGCTCAAAATACGTACCCAACTCATTTACAAAATTTTCAGTATCAATGTGTGGTGGTAAATCAACTATGGACTTCTTCATATTTAACAAAGACTTTGCAATATGAAACAACTTTTTCTGATCAGCAGCATTCTCAGTTATACATTCATTATAATAATCTTGTCTAGCACGATTCATTAAAGACAAGGTCATATTCCGTATACTCTTATAATCATCATGATCACACTTGTTGTGGCTCTTCATCCACTTCTTTTCTGCTTTACGTCTCTTTCGTTTCATTTGCCGAATATCTTCATTGAACCAAGGTGTTTTGGGCCTCTCACTCACATATTTTGTTACAAGTGGTGCATGTTTGTCAAGAACAGATGTCAAAGAGTTTTCATATAACGAGACCAATTCATCTAAATCATCACACATGCAAGTACTGAGATCGCTTGCTCTCAAATCATTCTGAAAAGTGTCAAAATCAATTGATGCAATTTTACGACACATAACTTTCTTTACTTTTACTGATGGTTTTTGTGTTCTCAAATGACACATGACTGACATATGATCGGAAACCAATGAATCAGCCCAAGGCTTTCCAACAACTATATCATCTGAACTTCTACTGATGATAAGATCTAAAGTATGACCATGAGTATGAGTACTGACATCTACATGCTGTATACAGCTAACAGACTCAAGCAATTCTCGGAGAGCTATCGCATCCAAATTATCATTCACATCAACATGAACATTGAAATCACCTGTTACTATAAGAGGGATTTTACAAAAGAGGTGTGGTTGCAGAAACTCACTGAACTCATACAAGAAAACTCCAAATGAAATTCGGTGTTGTCCAGAATAAGGTGGTCTGTACAAATTGATGATTCTAAACTGAAAAGAGTTGATAGTGACATTATACACACTGAATTCGAATGATTGTTTTTCACCGGCATCTACTTTCTTAACGTGCAAACAATCTCTATACATCAATGCTGTACCACCTCCCCGACGGCCTGTTCTAGGCCTATGACTGAATTTGTAACCGGTAGGAACAACATCACCAATAACAGCCGAATCTTTATCGGTGAGCCAAGTTTCTGTGAAAGCATACAAATCTGCCTTACTATCACATATATAATCAAACACTGCGATTGACTTATTGCGCAGGGAACGCACATTGAGAGAGCATAGCTTGAAATAACTTGCAAAAGAAGACTGGGGAATAATCTTAATCAGATTACTGAACTGCCTATTTCTTTTATGATGCTTGACACAACGCCTTGATGAGGTGATAACAGAGATTGGAGTATCTTTGGGAAGATTACATGTAAGTTGAGCAGCAGGATGCGTGATATTAGCATTACTGCTGGAAGAACATACACTTGGACTAGGAGCCGTACCCCGTTGGTGGCGCCAACTTCTGGTTTTTACCCCACTTCGCTTGCTTCGCCTTGTGGGTTTTATGCAATTCAATCCAAGTGTCTTGATTGTAGCATACACATGTTTAGGCAGGAGATAATTACTTCCATGCTGCAGCTCCAAGAAATCTTGCGAAGTATATTGTGACTGACATGATGATTTGCATGTTGATTCCCTGTTGAAGTCACGCTCATCAGGACCTGGGTTAGGGTGTACATCACCATCCCTCAGCAGCTGACATTGGAAGGTCGCTGACCCGTTCACATAGTAGGCAATTCTTCTTTGAAGAAACTGTTTCCTTGTGAATGGCTGCTGCACAATGTGATGCAAGGATGGGAAATTAGCACATTCCCCTCCCACATTCAGCAAGGCTAAAATGCCAAGGGTAGCAACCAAAACAGGATGAATAGGACTCATTGTCAGAAGACCAGACTGATGCTTTTATTCCACAGGTGCTGGTGTTGTAGGTCCAAACAATGCATGGCCAGGTACTGAAGGAGTTGTTGCAGGTCGTAAGACATCAATTCACAGTGTGAAATAGAACAATACTATGTGAATTCTCTGTGAAAAACCACAACGGAGTTTAAAATCATCTTCACACCGCTAAATTCCGACGTTTTCACATAGTCGATGAAGTTAACACATGTGAACACAGTGTGAGACAATGTGTTCTTTCCAGAAGAGACAACAACTCAGAAAAAGAGAGGAATAAGGATACCATGAAGAAGGTAAAGATAAAGATAAAAATGAAGAAGACGAAAAGGAGAGAGAAAAAGGGGAAAAAAGACGACGACGAAGAAGAAGTTCCGATATCAAGCGCTTCAAGAGAGTGAGTAATGGGTTGTACCCCTTGCAAACAGTGCGAAGAAAATGTGGATTCTATCAAGATTCACTCGGGAATATGATGTATTTTGTCAGTGGCTTTGGGTCGATTGCCTGCCTAGAATGGAGTGACTCTGGGGAGTTTTTCTGGATTTCAATGCGATGACAAGTTGAATCCTAGATTGCAGTCAGAGGCAATTACCTCACGAAATTACACGAAATGGGACGAGTGATATGATGCGTGTATAGTTGGTGCCTGAGTTTCCGGAAGAGAATTGTTCAGCATTTTATTATCATCTCAATATAGAAGTGATGACACCTATACACGAAACACTAAAACACTTTTTGAAAACAGGAAAGAAACTTGTACGTGCGTAATATTATGACATTTTCAAGACGTCTATCGTGAACTTGGAAAAGAGAGGTTGAGCTGTCAAACAAACGTTACTTTTATACTGCGGAAGAAATCAGTATGATATCAGTATGATATCAGTATGATATTATACTACTGTTGAAAGAAACCGGAAATTTGTTTGTTGTTTACAAACAAGTAGAAAGTGTGTCACCACTAAGGTTGACCATGACCTTCGGAATCCAGTCACGCTTGGATATTGTGCTCCCTGACTTAGCCTTTTACCAAAGCCCTCTCGCTGTATGGTGGTGAGCGAATGGGGGCGAACAAAGGGACCCAAGGAGACAGGTTGAATGTTGTCTAGATGTGAGCATAATTATTGATTATTTCAGGCCCAAGAAATTTGTGAATTCCTAGTCCAGTTTCATTTCAACGTTCAATCGTGAAAGGCGCGTGTCAAGAGGAAATGACAGAATGATTTTGACGACCAACCCGTGAGATCAGAAATTTTGAGTGTTGTAAAGTTCCTGACAGTTTGATTTCTGTCATTTTATAGAACGACTTCCCAGCCTTTGACAAGGCTAATTTAAAACCAAGAGATGCAGTGACCAAATTGATTTTTCTGTCACATGTAGCTACCCGTCTATTCGGAAGACGCAATGATGTTGGACACTTGCTATCTATGTCATTTTCTGCTTACATTCATTTCACTGTAAGCGAGGATTGGGATTTCAATTCAGACTCATCTCACTTCGGGAATATTCAAAGTTCTACAACGTGATGTTCTTGAGATGTGCCATCGCTTCCAATTTTGAAGATGAAACACCAAACTGATTGTGAAGCATGCATTGTATCCGACAGCGACACTTGCAGATTATGAAAACTGAACTATTCTTCGAAGTGTACGAGACATTTCAGTGAAGCCCGTCGGAACTGCTCCCTTCATATTATACTCCATTTCACTGAGATAGAAATCGACAAAGTAATCCGCGCGACAGCACCATCTATAGCTTTAGCCTTCTAAATGTCTCTTCCCACTCGTATCGTCTGCCTGATCTACAGACATAGCGTCCTGCATAGATTCCCGCCAAGATAAAAACCTGCATGTGGAACATTATGCGCCACCACTTGGGAGCAACCTTGTGTGCTATTTCTGTATATTCACACTTATGACACGCAATGTTCGATTATCCAATTAACGATAATGGACGAAGAGGAAACGGTGAAAGTCAAAAATCTGATTGGTTGACCGAGTCATCAGGTTTGCAAAGTGAGTGACAGATGAAAAGAGCTTTAGACTCAAAGAACAGCCGCTATTGTGCTTACTTTCATCATCAACCCGACAGATCAAGTCCAAGAAAACTTGCAATGCACAATACCAGTATAAATATGTACATTCACGAGTTCAAGGTTCTATACTCGTGACATTTGCGTGAAAATAACATCTTGGCGGAATAAACCTTATGCCGAAAGGCGAAACGTGATGTAGGAAATAAAGGTTTTCATATCAAATCTATTTCACAGAAAAGCATAGTTTGAAGCTTATGTTTGTTTTACTAAAACAGCGAAAAATATATATCATCTACACTTTTGTTTCATAGTCATCGTTCATTATTCTGCATCATCTACATAATCTTTCGGTGTTGTTTATTCCACCTCTGAACTTCGGGTTTCTTTCAACAGAAAGTAGTTGTAGAGCTTTAATAACGAAGTGTGTTTAGAGCAGATGGTTGTTGTGTTCAGTTAAAACTCTGTTGCAAACAATAGCACCTATACAAGGTAAATGTTTGCTTTATTTCTACCTTCAATTAAACAATATAACAACAGGAGCAGGAGTAGTTAGATTGTAAAGTTTTTAATCCAAAGCATTACGCAAGTTAGATTTAAACCTTGAACAGTGTCTATATTTCATGAGAGATATTAATCAATGGTTACGGAATCTTTTTGAAAAACGTTATTCCAAAGGATGTGTCCACTGATTTGTAATTTGATTAAAACATTGTTCTCAAAATAAGTTTAGAGAAAGTTGTCATGACTTCACAGTCCTTTTACCCGGCTGTTTATCTGTTTAACAAAAAATATCTCAGTAAATAATGTACCAACTTCAGAATCATCATAGGTCCACCATTAACAAAGAAAATGAAAATAATTCAGCAAAGAAAATGAAAATAATTCAGCTGAAACATTATTTATACGTGACAAAAGAGAAAACGACACAATAGAGATTCCCATACCTCACGTGCACTATAGTAACTACAATAACTTTAAAAAGCTGCAAACTCTTGACTTTGGACCTTACCGGGTCATTTATCATGCCAACAGCATGGGATCGATGTTGCAGTTTTCGGTGTTTTGAAGGTTGACATGATCTAATAAGTTATGTTCTCATTTGAAGTCTCAACTGACAGAACCACGAGTCCATGGGGAGTGTTCCGTAAAGCTGGCTGAGCAAGATTCTATGACGGCAACATCTGGCGTCGCGAATAATTAAGTTAGTTGTCATGGTAACCAATAAAATGTTACTATATACGTTAGTGTGTATATGTTGTAAAGGTGAATCAATTGAAAACGCGATCACGAATGTCTCGTCTTGGTAATGACATAAGGTGACTCCACATTGACAGTGAGAGAGAATGTTTCAAACAGTTTTTAGGAAATTTAAAGTTGTTTCGACCGAGAGAAGTAGAAAGAACATACCGAGTCAGCATTAACTATTTAATCCTTTGAATGACACCTGCTGATCAAGGCAATTTAGTTATACCTGTTGAATCTATAGTGGGCACCTGGTGAACAAAAAGTATTTAAAAAAAGAAGGAGGAGAAGCATGAAGCTGTTTCAGTGACGTAATCACGTATTCGTTTAGAATGAATCCCTTTCTTGGCTTGTTGTCAGAAGAAATATTGAAGCGTATTCTCCGAGTCATAGTTGTGTTGTTTATCATTATTTCTCTCTCCTTTCTCTCTTTCCTCTCTTCCAAACATACTAACAAACAAACAAACAAACAAAAAGGCAATTTTGTGTACAGGAAAAATATGTTCAATATACGTCACCTGTATAACATGTATAATATAGCAAGCATGACAAGAGATGTCTAAAGCACGGCGCGCCCATGACAGATAGGGCCTATTTTATAACCAGCGAGAAGACACTTTACAAAGTAACACACGGACATTCGATAACAAGTTTTTCGTTTTCCTACACCTGTTTTTTAGGGGTTTTGTTCTTGATGACTATTTTCCCTCACAATGGATAGTCATTGATCTCATTCGTCATGGATGTTACTATCCAAACGACTTTTTCACTCACTGTTGTGCAAGTGACCTGGAACTCTTGATGTTTCCTTAATTGTATTCCACTAAAGCTGCCTTTTACCATTCTTTCACCCGTATATCTTAACGCCACTTTCTGATAATCTAAAGACCGCCAGATAACATTCAAGGGAGGAAGCCGTTTTGAGGTTGGCAATTGCGAAAGTAATTCATCTTGATTAATTTGGCAACTTCTAGATGTCAAAAACTTTTGAACCTAACAAACGTCAAACATGCAATCTGCAAGTTCGAATCCTCTGCTCTGATGTTGCCTGTTGTTGATGGAGGTCATTAAACATTGCACATGCATCTTCATTCTTGAATCCATGCAGAAACAATATTTACAGAGAATTTGGATGAGAGTAAAAATTTGAAGAGAAATTCACGGTGTTCAACCGCAGGCACTATAAGTTCCTATCTATAGTAGCTTAATTCCGCACCCGTTTATCAATTTATCTTCAGATGACATCTTCCACACCTTTCTCTTTGCATCTTTGCCATTATGTGGTTATACCATCAGAGTGATGAAGCTCAAAATAGTCCACTTCATGAACAGGTGTAAGATTTCGGCCTAGACATTTCATCCTGCCAAGTTGACCTGTGCAACGTTTGCCCGTCACTTTTCTATCCTTGCTGCATTTCAGCTGCCAGCATGACCTGCGAAGTGTTTACCTTACCCATGAGAATCTGGCTTCAACAGGTCACTGGCATCAGTTACCTGTAGTATTGTATGTATAAAAACGTTTGACCCGTCCAACAGGAAAGAACTTAACAACAATATGGTGCAACGAAAGCAATATCTGCAGGCAAAAACAAAGCAAACACATAATGTTATTGTTGTTGGAAGGAACACTCCTTGCACCTGTGATAGACTCTGTAGCTTATTCTACGTCTGTAGTTTTATAGCTCTGGCAGATGACGATAAGCAGAACAGAAATTTCACACGATGATTTCAGTTGTAAACTGTCATGAATCTCACATTACTAATGCGTTATTCATATCAAAGATACCATCAAATAAAAAGTTATGGATTTATCAAAATCTCAAGCTTGCACATGAAGATTGCATTTCACTATTAGGAATTGTTACGCCAACGATGTACGCTGATGATGGCCATTCACATCTTGATAGACAATGTGATAGATGTTCAAATCTTGTTGGATGTTCAAATCTTGACATTTATTTTCAATCAACTTTAATATACATTATATATATTCATCATTCAATATGGATATACTCACAACTAAGGTACTGAACAGCACTGATTTCACATAATTATGCTAATACGACTATAATTGATCGACAGAAGGTTGACGGATTTAATGCACGCTCAATAATATGTTTATATATATATATACATATATATATATATATAGTAAGGTCGTTAAACGTCGTTCAGTGAAGTCGATAGATATGTAGGACCAAAGGAGCTATAAACTTCAATTAGATAGATTACTGCTGTATTGCATGTATTCACAAACAAAGAGACACAAAAGAAAAGAGAGACGGTTGGATAGATAGACAAATTGATCAATATCAATGACACAGTAGTTATATCTGATAATGATCACGTCTAGCACCGGAGAATAAAACCTTTGCTTGCGTGAAAATTCACACAGAAGTCCATTCGAGAGAGACATCTGTCGTTGGTAGAAAGGTGGTGACATTTCTTATTTACCATGGCAACGAGATTTAGACGTGGCTTCCCCGCTTAAGCTCTTGCGACCGAGACCACACGGCAACCGCAGGCTTATTTTACTCTCTCTTCTCAAACTATTTATTTTTAGCTTTGTAGGTCTTTAAGTTCAATATCCCCGTAAACGCCTCCCCCCCCCCCCCCTCCACTTCAGCAGACAATGCATCACCGGCCAAGTTTGGTGACGTGCCACTGAGCAGGTGTGGAGAGCAGCAGAAATGATTCAATTTGATATTCAGGATATGATTAATCCCATTTGGATACAGACTAAACTAACTTTGACCATGACAATGTTCTCTGTGTAAGATGCAAGTACGTATATTAAAGTCGATAGTGGTCCAGCAATATTACTTTCTGGAGAGTCACACTGGAGAGAATCAGCTTACAGTTTAGGCCTCCAGGGTTTGAGGTACAAATGGTGCTTTTGAGAGCGACAAATATCGGCTATATACACAAATGAGTACGGTGGGCTCCTGTTATCACGAACACGGTTATAACGAAATTCCGGATACAACGAAGTGAAATTCAGGGCCCAACATTATCATCTAGACATTATTAATACACTTTTTTGGTTCGGATATAACGAAATTTCGATATAGCGAAGGAAAACCGTCAGTGCTCGTTATAACGGGAATTGCCCGTATCTTTTCGTGGTACTATGCCCTTTGACAGTACGTATGTTATTCCACCTCTATACTGGTCCACGCTTAGGCAAATGCTAGCCATTCCCACCTCTCCTTCAAGAAAAAAAAAATGGGGGGGGGGGGGGGATCCGAGACATGCATTTACTATGACTGTGTGATAAAACCTATAAGTTTGACGGTAACCATTCATCTTATACCCCTAACACACAAAGGCTTACGAGCCTAAATATTAAACCAATATACATTTACACATATACGTAAAACTAATACACATACAGACGTAAATTCACCTACACATACAACAAACGCCTCCACAATAACAATTTTGTGTCTGTTCTTCCAAAGCAAGAAATTAGTAGTTATCTGGTTATACTTTTCATTCAACAAAGAACGTAATAATCATGCGAGATGTGGGATAATTTTCATCAGCCCGCTGTTTCTTCGTCTTCCGAAGATATTCCCATAATACTCTCTCCCTGTTTCTCCCTTGCTCCCTCCCTTTCTCCCCCCCCCTCTCTCTCTCTCTCTCTCTTTACCCCTCTCCCCGGTTCTCTCTTCTTCTTCTCCTCCCCCTCTCCATCTATTTCCATCTATCTCCATCTATCTATCATGTCTACAAATAAGTTTATCTTAGGACTGTATGTCTATCCACGTACTAATCATGCTTACCGTTCAACATTAATCTATTCCAAAAAAAAAAAAAAAAAACCAAAAAAAAAAAAAAAAACACGCACATACGCACACACGCACACATCCCACACCACGCTTTAATCTCCAGAGTGGCATTTCATGAAAAAGTTTGGTCTGATATTTTTCTTGACAAACTGTTACAAGCTACTGAAATCCTTGCATCTGATTGGATGGGAGCAAATATGTCCGACAACTTTGTCAGACAAAACGCTTCATGAAATGCCCCCTTGACATGACATTAGGCAGACAAGTCACTTCTTTGCCAGATCTCGACTGACATCCTTCATCCTTTTCTCCGTTGATACCTATTGGACTCTTGCGTGGCACTGCTGACCCGAACTACTTGTCTCTTTTTTTCTTTCGTATCGGAAGAAGTCAAATATCCCTTTCCTGTGGACCTATACTGTCCACTCTGAATCAGAGAAGTCCAGAAGCTGCGCACTTCCGACATGTTAAACAGATAAAGGTGGCATCTCGGATTGCAATGAATTTGCCGCTCTTGACATGCTTGAAGGGCATGCAGTTTGAATAAGGCACTTTTCCGGTCATTTATTGAGGGGGTATCTTGTGATCGAGCGGATAATGTTAGCAAACGTATTGCGAATTTTAGTTTTTCGTCAGGGTTCGTAAACATTTGCAATCAAATTCGTTAACAGTTGCAATCAAATTCGCAAACAGTTTTCATCGGCGCAAACAGTTTTTCTTGTCGCAAATACGAATCCTCACGAAACCTAACTACCTACGCAAACATTCGTCGCTCGCAGCCTTCCACCTCCCTGGTTTTGGCAACTCCCAGATTTAATTTTCGTGTGTCCGTTTCTTGTGCTTATGTTGGTTTATTTTGTTTGTTTGTTTGGTTTTTTTTTTTATTTCTCGTCCAGATCAGAAAAACTGTCTTTACAATAATGTATAATGAATAATGTATCTCTCTCTCTCCCTCTCTCTATCTATAGATCTATCTATCTTTACCTGTTCTTCTATACATTTTGTGTATGCACACAACATTCAATAACTGTTTTGTCTGTCTGATCTACTGCTCTTCTGTCACTATTTCAATCGATAAGTACATTGTAGGTCTATGCATCACCGAGTCTCCTTTTACCTCCTACTAAAGTGATCTTCATCAAAGCTGTAATACACTGATGTGATATCTTGTACAACATGAAACATATCTTGGTCACAGCACCATCGCTTACACTATATACGACACCAATCACGCCTTGTCGAAGATAACCGAAATACCATTGAATTAAAATATCTAAAAACACCCCAGATATACACCACTTACGGCCACAACTTGGTATTTCAAGCTCCCAACAGCCCAACCCATCCAATGGTAGCCGCAATTATATCACGTATATCTTTTGACTGTGAGTGTCATCCGCCAAAGCAGTTATAGATTTAGAGGACAGCCGAACCCTTGTTCTCCTCGACGTATGATTTGGCTATCATGATATTTGGACCTTAATTAAATCAGGCACTGTCCGATTACCGGACGATGAGTACGCATTGGCCGTTTAACCGATCTGACATCGGCAATTTAAACACATTTTGGCGGGCCATTCCACGGCTAATGCAATTTATAACACACCTTTGACAGCCAATTCCTACGATGATGAGCATTTATGCTTTCACACGGAAGACTTAACATAATATCCTATTTAGCAGCTCCCCCTATCTCCGTTCTCAGGTTATAGGCGACAATTGGGCACTTTTGATGGCGGGGTGGGGGAAACCGCTCCAAATTATTTTACTGGTTCAGTGTCATTGGCGTGAGAAAGCAGGACGCCTCTACAATTCTAGAGTGACGTCATATTAAATGACCTTCAGGAAACCCTGGTGCCCGTGTCCGTGAACCCTTGTCGTTTGTAGAAATAGAACTAGAACGCATGATGGATCAACCCTAAAATGCGGCTATTTTCTTCCCTTTACCTCCTCGCGTGCGTTAGGTAGGCCTATGATCTAAAATTTTAACGTACGATGCTATGAGCTTCAAAATTTAGGCTTAAAAGCAGTTCTACGCGATATTTGATCAAAATTCATAGGCCTATACACACAGCAAACACGCGGACACAGAAAGAAGAAAAAATGTTATCTGAGGTTAGCTCTTTGTAACAGCGATGTGAGTCTGTGGTACTATAAAGTGTTCTTTGCACTTATACAAGATGATCTGGGTTCGAATCCAGCTGCTTGATACATACATTCTTATTATGACAAGGCGCCACGCCTGTCATTGTCTCCAACGGATGAAAAGTTCAAATTTTTGCAAATTGTGTATAGTCTTGTGTGTTTTATTTCTGCACTGTCACATACAGAAAACGGATGAAAAGTTCAATATTTTGCAAATTGTGTATAATAGTATACTCTTGTGTGTTTTATTTCTGCACTTTCACACACACAAAAGAGACGATTTCGTAATCCTATGATTCTTAAGATAAAAGAACACGATATATATAACACGTCATATTATAATTGAATACAGGGTACAATATGTAATTTACAGAAATGATAAATCGCTACAATCATATGCGTTACAAAATGTTAACATTTATAGGGCTAATAATAATTTTACTAGACCCACACAAAGCTGATAAGATCTCGTTAGGTTTGTGTATAATACGATGTTGGGAGCAAGCATTTATACTTCCGTGAGTGAATAAAACAGCTAATAACCTAAACCGTTATCGGGTCATGGATTAGTGTGTGTGTGGTTCCAAACGAAAGCGTGTCTTTTCATTTTCCACGCTAGCTGCCTTGTTCAAATCGGAGATGTCTTTGCATGTGTGGAATCCAAACATTCCTATGATATATCGCCTTGATTTACAGACATTTGACACCAGAGTGTGCAGAGCTTTAACTCTTATAGCTGCAGACCAAGGCGGGACTAGGTGAAGCTATAATGACTCCTTGAGTAGACCAAGTTCGCGGCCGATCTTAATATATACGGATGACACAGATGATATATGAGATCGCTTCCCTGCGATGAGAGATGTTTTGCGACCAAAACCATTTTGCCGCAAACTCTTGGTCATAATTTAGGACTTCTGGTCCAAAAATACTATCGAAGGATCAGCTTTATGGGCCTTTTGTAAACTCGTGAACCTTGTTTGAAGTTATAATCTGCAATATTATTGAGGGACATAATACTGTTAATACAAACAACGTTGCTTGCATGAAGCCGTGTTGCAAAATAGCAACGGAAAGTGACTGCTATATAGATCTATGATTACTACTTGAACTATTTCAGTTCGGGCGAAAATGTACTAGATAGTGGCATTTTTCTTAGGTCTAGGTTATAAAAGCTTGCAAGTGTTCATCAAAGCGACATAACCAAGGGCTATACTCGTGTGACTACGTCATGTCTGTGAACGTTACATTTTAGTTGCAAAATCGTCAGTTAAAAAAAAAAACAATCTTTATAAAAGACGCAGTGAACTGGGCACCAGCACCACTTTTTTGAAACATTTTTGGATTTTTTGGCTCCGCCTGCACATTGAAATATCAGTCAATAGATGTGTGCAATTTACTTATTATTGTAATCAATGTGTAATCATGGATATGAAAAAAAAAGAATGCAGAAATAAAAGAAATAAAATCGGTCAATTAAACAATGATGTTCTCACAGGATTCCAGTTTTTGTTTTCACATAAAATAAAATACATGGACCACTTGAAAAAACAAAACAAAAAACGAATAGTGTCGTGAAGCACTACGGCCTGTGAACCTATATTAAACGCTGTGAGTCAAAGTCTAGTGTTTCACCACATAACTACGCGGCTAGTTCCACCTTATAGGATAATGGGTTAATTCCCAGTTTGATCATCGCATATGATTCAGAACCTGGCAGCGAAGTTTAGTAATGTTTGTTTGTTTTTTTTTTTCCCGAATCTCGGATGCAGTGTCTATAATAGGTGCTATTGAGAATACCTGCTGATATGGTTTCCTTTATGTGAATCCCATTTAAAACCTCAAACTGAACTGGTCCAGTTTAAAGCTTAAAGGGATATATTATCTTTAAAAATGTAAAACATGTCACAGTTGTTGTTGTTGTTTTTTTAATCATTTATCGTTGCAATCCATCATCTCGGTCCTGAATTGTCGGAAGACTCCTTAATGTTTAAACTGAATGATTCAAGGAATATCATCAGTTGGCTCTTTCCTGAACTGGTGAAGTCGTACTAATATGCAAAGTAAGAGAGATTAAAGGGATCGTATAGTTTTGGTTGAGACCTAATTTCAGGTTTCTAACATTTTCGGTGAGATAATGTGAAACCTCTTATGAAATATGAAAGATCAAGTAATTCCATAAGGAATTCAACGTTTATTTGATGAAAATTGGTTTTGAAATGGCTGAGATATCCAAAACAGAGCGATTGTAATAACGTGTGGGACCCACATTTTATTAAGATTGCTTTGTTTTGCGTTCTTTTTTAATGTTTCAGTCATTCCAAACCCGATTTTAATCAAATAAACTTTGAATTCCTCTTAAACTGGTATGTTCTGTACTATTTCATAAGTGTTTTCTTTGTATCTCGCAAAAAGTTAAAAGCCCAATTCTCATCTCCACCAATACTGTACCATCCCTTGAATACCAAACACAGCGTGACACTGCATGCCTGATAAAATTTGCTAAAAGTTTTCGGCTCGTGAAGATCTACACTCACACAACAAGTTTCAAAAGCTGGTGAAGCAAAGTTCAACGTCATTATCCGTTTTGCAATTCTCAATAGATTCTTTCTTTCGTTGTGTGGGAGTCCCAGAGATACATTTAAGATTCAAAGCGGATTCGAAATGAGTTTCTCGTTGTTGTTGTTGTTGTTGTTGTTGTTGTTGTTGTTGTTGTTGTTGTTGTTGTTGTTGTTGTTGTTGTTGTTTGTTATTGTTGTTTTCTATGAGCCTCCCACGTCATGGGGCGCTTCTTGTGTGGACCACGCAGGTCAAAGTGGGTCAAAGTTCACTAGCTCGACAGCAAACAATCACTCTGAACAATAACAGTCCAAGACGACATTACGATGCTTTCAAACAGGTTGATACGAGTGAGAACGTGCTGGTATGCACCCTTTGATATTGACTACTATACATCAGTAAGTAATTCCATTTTTTTTTTTAATCTACGAAAATAATATTCTCGGCCGTAATACCTCCAGTATGCCCACGTTCTGTTATATCAATCATCCGAGGTGAAATTCGCAAATTGGGATAAAAATTCGGTACCCGCCCCCGTTCCGCCTCTGCAACAATCAAGGAACCACCATCTGAGATTTATCCGCTCCGACCTGTTAACTTTATGCCCCCTTGCTGTGTACTCGCTTCAAAACACAATATGACAAAATTTGGACATGAATCATTGTCATCAAAACGTAATATTAGAATGGAATACAACCAATAACGTAGGTACAGAAAACAAAGAAAAACGCTTATCTTTTGATGTAAAATAATAGTTATACATGTATAAAAAAAAAAAGAGGAAGAGATGAGAGATTGGAAAGAAAGAAAGAAAGATAGATAGATAGATATATATACAGTGTAGATAGATCGATGGATGGATGGATGGATAGATAGATAGATAGATAGATAGATAGATAGATAGAAGTTAGAAGTTAGAAGTTAGAATTATTTTGACTCTGTCGACCCCCTCTCGGGGTATGTTTACAAACAAAGCAAAGAGTATGTAAACAGTATGACAGACCAGTGAACACAATTCTCGTAGATTGTCAATAATGACACAAAAGATATAAGATGATATAGTGCATGAGAATACAGTCGTACAAACATGAGTAAAATGAAAAGAGAAGATGTATACACAGACAATCTACACGTAAGCAACAGTCTTCCACGAACTAAAAATGCATATATATGACATGGAGTGGATACAGAGAGGAGTTACTGTGAACGTTCCACACACAATCGCACGTGCCCCTATGAATTCACACACGCATTCCCTAAAAAGGGGTGCCCATTGCTTATTCATCCTGTGGCTTTTTTGAGCCATCAATCTGAACGGATAGGATATTATTCATCAAACACCTCAGGGTTGGGTTTGAATGTGTGTATTATAGTCTGATAGTGGGGCCCGATGGGTGATAGAGACTACTACTGTGTTTTTTTTTTATTATTTTTTTTTTTTACTGTTTCCCTTGTTTCCTTTTCATGATTCAAAATCTGATAAATCCTCTGACCTCGTAAACCTTGACCTTTCTCGCCTAGCTCTCAACAAGCTTTGTCATACAGCTCTTGTTAATCACATTTTCCTTCAGCCAATTAATGTGTGCTCAATCGCTCGCACGTCAAAACCAGTGACTGATCTCGAGTTAAGGTGGAGACGAGTGGAATGAAAACGATACTTACTTTTCGGTTCCTGACGAAAGAGGGCAGTGTGCTGTATATCAAAACAGAGCCATTGATTCTCTGTCAGAGCCCTTGAACAGAAGTTGTAGCTAAAAAGCGCATTTTACTACAAATATGATAATGGAGAGCTTTATCGCAAAACGAGCATTCTTGTTATATTGAGATATTTGTGATTAAAGCTGCTAAAAACAAAGAAAATAATAAGAAATACAGAATATTTTTAATCATAATTTCTAGAATATTCCTTATGTCACAAGTGAGGTACAACTGTATATTATATGTATTACTGGAAAGGTTTAATTTTGCTTTATCTGATGATGTATTTTGAAAATGTTTAAAAATGGCGCTCAACTCATTTTGCAGTAAAACTCTTCATATTTATGTACAGTGTAAATTTTCAATCCCTCTTTCCCTGCTCAATAATGACATAACTACGGGAATTTTCTTTTTTCCAAGACACTATTTACTGGCAATGTTTACCAGTTAAAATTATCGGTAAAAGTCACAATTGATGAATTATTCATTGATGGATTTTTGGCTCTAAAAGCTTTTCTTGAAAATCAATATCCTCAATGTATGGTACCTTTTCAACATTTCTAGAACCACACGCATGCACACACACACACCCACCCCACACATTTTTACTTTATATAATGCTTAAGAATCAATATGTTTCAAAGCACACTATAATCAAACGCAAAAAAGCAGAAATTTTATCCTTTGATCACATCATAATATTGCACTTATTTAATCTTTTTAATGCGATACACAAATCTTTGATATAATTACAATCTAAACATAATTACTTTACAAACATGTTCACATACATTGACAGATGAGATAATACAGTACGAGCAAGACCTCACTGAAGATTTTGTTTGAAGCAGTTGCAACTTGCACAAGGCAGCAACGGCAGCGTTCGAGAGCTCAAAAGCTAACCAAAGCAAACCGATCCAATGCGTACTGTACTGTACTGTGCCAGACTGGGAGTGTTCGAGCACTTTGTGTAGAAAGTATGACTCAAGAGTTATTTTAAGGAGGTCACTCATTTTGTAGCAATATGGTCATTTACCTGGTGCACTTATGTGTAGATGCCCCAAACAATGAGAATGAACTCTTTGCATTATGATGTACATTGTATGTGCGTGTTACGCACATTCTTCTCATACCAACTTCTGGTACGGTTATGGTACACTTTTGGAGCATATCGGAAAGTGGTCCACTTTGACTCACTACAGTGAGCGTTCCATTGTTCCTCTGGTATGGGTACAGTACAGTACACTTTAGGAGATCTCTTGAATGCACACTATGTTGCGTCCCACTACGGTACAAGTGTACTCACAAACACATATGTGCACAGGGAAAACATATTGTAATAAGCTTGATTACAACAAGGTACCGTTTTCCATGAGGTAAATTCAGTGATCCCAAGTTTCCATTACTGAATTTAGCTGGTCTCTTTTTTTTTAATAAGTTTATGAGATACATGTACCAGTTTCCAGTTGTAATGATGTAGAATTGGTGGTCCTGATGACTTTCAATAGTTATAATTACATGTAGTTCTCCCTTTACTTGGAAAGGTGTCAACACAATATTGCTTGCAAAAGAGAGGACAACATAAATTCATTGTAAAAAGATGGGATAGCAGCTTTCAACTAAAAAGAATGAAACATTTTGTGTACGTTTAGCCCCTTTATGCCCCCAGACACTTTTTTTTTCAACTTGCCGTGGCTTTTCATCAACAGTTGGTGATCCACCCAAACTTGACCTAGTTGTAAAGTTAGCAACCACACTTGGGTGTAGCAATTTGCCTCAGCCCAACAGGAAAGCTATGGTGACATAATAGATGGGGGAAATTAGGTCATCTCTATTCACTAACAATCAGCACAGAAAGCACTCATGTGTACAAGTGTGTCAATTGGTGGACAAAGTGCAGTATGTGTTGAATCAAAATTTTCCCTGTAGAGGGACATTATAAACCACCCACTATCACCTGGTAACATCTATTCACTTACTGACTGGTATTTAGCTAACAAATAATGATTCATTACTTATAAAATAATCCCCAAAACACATTCCTTGCCTATCAGTTTGTCTGAGCACTACACATTCTCAACAAGGACAGCAATCAGCATCATAAACTCTTGATGCATCTGCAGTATTCTGAGTCATAAAAGAGTTGCATTTTGTACTGGTTGCTTTTGTACACCTCACTTTCCAGACAACATGTTGAGTCAGGTCATTCAAGTGATTATGTGGTACAGACCATGCAGGTTAGCAACACTCCTACATGTACAGAGACAGAGTCTCTACACTGTAAAATATTCATTTGATCACCTCTTCAACAAGACATGGATTCAACCAATTGCTTATCCAAAAGTGCCACATGCACAAACAAATATGAGTGTAACTTACATCGTACGTATATACCTGTATACACAGATACATACACTACACACATCCAGACATAATATTATACTTATAGTCAACCTTGCTAAAGTCGACCTCACATAACTCAGATAATAGCCCAAGTCGAAGGTCTCTTCAAGTCCTCCTCTTATAATCTATTGATTTTAATTCCTCATAAGTTGAAGTTTCTTAAAGTCGAGGATATTTCTTCAGTCAAAATAGATTTCACTTGGGAGAGGTTGACTGCACATTGTATGTAATATCTCAAAGCCAATGGGTTAAACTCCGAGACGGACTGGAAAGAAGCACAAGTTCATCTCTCGCTCACTCACCCTGAGGAGAAAATTGCATCCACATACAATCAATCCAAGACTTGATAATTGCCTCTGTGACTGCTCAGCTCAAAGTGCTGATCATATAATACTAGAATCTCAAAATTGGCAACAGAGCAGCCTGACTCCACTCCACCAGTCTCTATCTTCAGACATAGTCCGATCTCATCGAGATGATATAATGTACATACGGTAGTTGGTACTGATATGTGCACTCTCTGGGATTTTGGTCTCACAGAAAGTTATGTGGTCGCCACAAGTCAGGACGATGACGTGCTGAGGGTCTCAACGAGCTTGGCGAAGTGGTCGTCGATGGCCCTCATCTCTTTGACGTGCTCCACGTCTTCCTTGTCCCTCTCCTTGGAGAGTTCCTCCAGGAAGTAGGACCACTTCTCTTCACGGTGACGTCGCTGCTCCTCCAAAGTCTTGATCTGTTGGGAAGGAGATACACGCAGCCGCATGTTGTAGCTAAAACTATAGCTTCTGGGATGTGGCAAGTCTTGCTAGGTTTACTGTACAGGGGAACCCCATTGAAATGAGCTATTAAACAATGAGTTTCCAATCTTAGCAAGGTGAATTCAGCAGTTGCAACTTTCCATTGCTGTTGACAGATACATTCAGACAGTTACAAAATAAAGCATTTACACGTATGATAAAAATGAGTGAGAGAATATCATAGTTACACACAAGTTGCATATCATATTGTGAGATAAAATTTACTGTTATGTTGATGTCTGTATAACAGGCTTTCCCTGTTATATGGAAGATGCCATCTGATGGTAGGATCTAGATGAACCCCAGTCTTTATCTGGAGATTGCAATCAGGAAGCACATTTCACACTATGATGTTCATTAAACAAAAATCTGATGATTTTGCTGCTTACATTAGTATCAACGCAAGACTAAGAAACATTCTGCCCTAAAAATTAAGCTTCATGGGTCGAATCCTCCTTGAATACATCAATCCCTTTCCCAATGATGCTGCACTACATGAAACCACCTTTTTGCATCAGCGCAGCAGGTGATATAGGTGAAGTTCACATTACACATGTGTGCAGCAGGGATTATTGACAGCAATCAGTCTATTTGCTTTTATATCTAGTCTTCTTTGTGATAACTTACACCTGACTTGATATAGAAGGGTAATCTTTACCATGTGAAGAATTCCATATTGTATCCTGTCATATGTCTATCATTAGAGATATCATTTCAGAGCCAAAAGGACTCAAATCTTCTTCAGTATCCCGACACAGTTTTGCTTGCAAGAGCGTCCTGCTATCTTTGATTTAAGAAAATTAATAATAAAGAAATACAAGAACTTACTTCCATGTGTTTCTCCTCATGTTTCTGTAAATTGTTGCATATTCTGTTTGCTGCCTCCACTGCAAAAACAATGGTTGAGAAATGCACACATTTAAGATATCAATTAGTAAACGGCATTGCTTCAATTTCTTGTTTTATATTCCTTTTATAATGAAATGCTTCTTACTTATACTATAAAATACATAGGTCAGTAAGGTGGCTTAGTCTATAGCACATAATATGCCTTCAATCAATGGCTCAATTTGAGTCAGCGTGAGTCTGGCTGATGGATGTTGTGTGTTAAATCATGCCATCCCCTCTAGAATGAGATAAAAAAAGAAAAGTCTGTTTCTTACAACAGACAATGAAAGCATAAACAAGTGAGTACAACCTAGGAGTGCAATGAATTTCTCTCCTCATCCCCTCCTCTCCCATTGATCAGTTTGAGAGTCTGAAGTTTGACTACCACCAAAAAGACTCTACTCCACAACCAACAGCTCCAACAACACTCTGCATACCAGAACTAACCAATCTTGTCTCTGAAGAACTTACACTGGTCAAGCAGCACTGGAAGTTGGTCTTTCATTTTCTCCACACATTCAGGGGCGACCTTCTCATTCACCTCTTTCAGTTTGTCCAGGTCAGCCTTCAGCCTTTTCATCTCCCTGTCACCACGCTTGGTCTGCAACAGATAAAGAAAGAAAAAAAAATCCCTTGTCTTCAAAACGTTTCAGAGGTTTTTTTTTCACTCATCCAAATTTAAATTTGAACATGCTGACAATTCAGGGTTGCCACCATTCCTACTTCAATTCAGGGAGGGCGAGACTTAATAGAATCTACTTCCTTTTTCTTTTAGTGACTCGCCAACGATATTTGGTAGCCCAAATTAGGTCACTAATAAACATATCTTTTCTTAAAAAGTGACGACCCAACATCTATGTTGTATTTCTGGTGGTCCTGGGCCATGGGGACACTGAATGTTGAGCCTAGGAGGGTGAAAAGAACAGTCAGGGAGATACTTGTGTATTATGTGCATCCCACTATGCGATAACCATTCCTAAATCAACAGACAAAATCATTCCAATACCAGTGAAATTTGATATTCTCTAACAATGAAAAAATGACAAGACTTTAAAGGGATGGTATAGTTTTGGTTGAGGTGAGCATTCAGCCTTTAACTTTTTGTGAGATATAGAAACCACTTTATGAAATGTTGAAGAGCATGCAATTCTAACAGGAAGTGGCTTAGATATAAAAAACAAAAACAGAGTAAAACAAAGCGATCCTAATAAAAGGTGGGTCCCACCTTTTATAATGATTGCTTTGTTTTGGATATGTCAGCCATTTCAAAGCAATTTTTATCAATAAACTTTTGATTTCTTTTAGAATAATATGCTCTTTCACATTTCATAAGAGGTTTCCCATTATCAAAAAAAAAAAAAAAAAAAAAAAAAAAAAAAAATCATCATAAAAAAAATGTTGGATACCCGAGCTCCATCTGAACCAAAACTGTACCATCCATTCAGGGAGCCTGCAGCAGGATCAGGGAGACTTGGAAGCTCTGTGCTACTCGTGTTCAAATTCATGCACCATGATACAATGTAAAACAAGATCAATATGAGAGTTAGAATACACTAGATGAACATTAGCTTGTGACATGCATATCTGCTACACTCCAAACTTATAGAAGGAACTTATCACCATACCTCCCTGCATATCATAGAAACATGACTGTGAAAAGCAAAAATACTTTCTTTCCAACTCCTCTATCATCTCCACAAACCAAGTACATTGTATGAGCAATATCCACATTGCTATTCTCACTGATTTGGGATCTGGTGGTTGAATGCTACATTGACATTATGATGATGCAATCAATAATGCTGACATAGGATCAGGCTCCTATTAATATGCTAATCATAAGCAGGGACCTCAGACAGGCCCTGGCAGGTTTAGTCAAAGATAGTGTTTTACTCATCGCAAGTAAGCGGCCTGTCTACCATCAACAACATAAAGCTCTTACTTACCTCAAATTCCTTGATGAAGTACTTGATTTCTCCTTGCACAACTGCTCTGTGGTCCAGCAGACGTGTATAGATTTCACCAATATCTACAGCCATTCCGATACAAATATACAATGTATGTATAAAACATGTCAAAGTACATATGAAATGACTGATAAAACTGGAAAATAGTGGCAGACTTTCTTGTAGATGTATATCTGATTGAATAAATTTATTAAAAGACAAACAAATGTTTAACCTTTACCTCTTTGGCAGTTGCTTCTTTTTTTTTTTTGTTAGTTGTTTGATCATTATAATATTGATTTTGGTTAAACTACTTGATGATAGCATGTTTACTAGTCAGAGGTTTAGTAGAAATTGGAGGAAGTTGGAGAGTACAGTGGAAGCTCAGTATAACGAAATCCTTGGGCCCCAAGACAATTTGCTCTTTACATCAGATATTTTGTTATATTATTGACAACAATACAAAACTTAAGGTCGTATAAAAGTGTAAGGAAATAAATTCATTTTTCATTGGGACCGGAAAAATTGGTTTGTTACGTTACGTACAATATAAGTAGGCCTGGGTTCTACATTATAGTCACTTCAGCCTATTGCCTAGTGTCTACTACAATAGTAGTAGACACTAGCATTTTTTAGGGCCATTAGGCAATAACCTAATATAGCCTGGATGCATGTGAATAGGGCCCTATCCAACTAGTAGTGTAGAAGTTACAGTGCATGATTGCCAACTTCGAACTTGTCTTCTACATCTTCGTTCGAATTCATTTAATTATCTTATTCATTGAAACTGAAAGTCTGAGTTTCAAAGGCCAGCAAAGTTGGGATTGCATAGGGAATCTATAATATTTCAATGCAGTAAACAAAAATGCTTTATTCCCAGATAGGTTATAAAAGCATTTGATGCAAAACCAAGCTCACTAGTACAGCACAAAAAGCAGTATGTGGGACCGAGAACACTACCCCATACTGCACTTGACGTGACTGCGGTAATGCGGGGGAAATTGAGGCTCACAAATACTGTGAAGAGAGGACGATCGTACCTTTAAGAGCATTCTCCACTGCCGAATCTTT
Source organism: Diadema setosum (assembly GCA_033980235.1). NCBI lineage: Eukaryota > Metazoa > Echinodermata > Echinoidea > Diadematoida > Diadematidae > Diadema > Diadema setosum. Next base: position 19,061,110 of record CM067074.1, read on the forward strand.
TAAGATATTCATGATGTGTATCACGTAGCGGGCAAACGGTCACAGTAAGAGTATGACAGATGAAAAATTTAGTATTAACGGAGGAATGACCGATAACGGTGACACAATCAATGTTTACGTTCTCGATCCATCACACTGAACAACCATGTCCTGTGGTGGCGCTTGCATAAAAACAAGGGAAAGGCGGGGCTACGCCAGGGCCACATCACAGAAACGGGAGACACGTGTACCAAGTGTCCAATGAAATGCAGCCACGGCAAACACGTTCCAAATCGACTTCGGTCCGAGTTCAGTGTTTCGGGAAGGAATTAGAAGAGTCGATTTTACGAGTTTTCTCATTCCAGCCACATTTCTAGAGAGAACCATGCGTGCATTTTTCGGTGAGTATTACATGAAATTCTATCCTGGCTGTTGCTTTACTTAAAGTTGAACAGTGATTATTTACATGAGCCATCGGGCAATAACATCGTGTAACGTTAGGTGTATGTATTACAATTGTGTTCGAGTAGGGTAATGCATTGTTTAGGATCTACACGTAAAATTTATATCGAGGGCAACGCTCATCTCGGCTTCCCCGAGTCTCGCGGCAGCGTATCGCTGCAGCTGCTGTTGTTAGCCGCGCGATACTCCGGCGCGGGGCGGGGGCCGGGGTTGGATACTGTCAGAATGTAGCCCTTGGGCTTTAGCGCCTGCGTCTGTGCAATGCAGTGACGGTCGAATAGTTCGAATTCAAACTCAAGGAAGTCAGTAATCTTAATTATCACGGCTACACAGCTGTAACGTCTTCTCCCTTGAAATGCTGAATCGAGTAGGGTGCCTACTAACCGCAGCAGCGACCCCATACGGACAAATACGTACCGTAAAGGCTGTGTTACTGTGTTACAGCGCCCCGCGACGGGGTTAGGTGCCTACCTACGCATTTTAGTACACATTAACCGTTAGACCTAATGAAAAGAGTAACATGCACTGTTAGATCTGAATTAAACATGGATGGTAAACAGAATGTTGTTAGAATGTTGTTGATTGATGTCACTCTATATGTTATTATTCACAACTTCTGACACAAGTTAGCGTGGATGTGTCTTCTTGGACATTTTGCTGATGTGACTAAACCATACAGATACAGATGTGCATAAACAAGATCACACCACACACTGCTAACTAGATCTAGGCCTACACATATCTGCTCCTTTATGTAAATTCATAGAGGTCTACTACTAGATTCTAACTGTTAAGAAAGGGTCAAACTACGAGCTGCTGCGCAGTACTAAAATGACTTCCCAATCAACTCACGACAGATTTAAATAAACAACAAATCAAGAAGCAATCTGAGTGAAAGGCATTTTCATAAGCGTTTTGATCAGTGGATATTGAAGCATGTTTCAAATATGGGAAAGTGGATAAATGCAGCCTTGGACTCCGGAGAGCTGAGGCTGGTCCAAGGCTAAGGCCATGCCAGATGCAGAGGACAGAGTTTTGCGTGTTAAATCCAGGTGACTTGTCTGAAAGAAGAAGAGGAAGAAGAAGAAGACAGGAAAAAAAAAAACAACAAAAAACTATTACCCTACTCTTGTGAAAGGCCTAGCCACACCCTAGCCTTTTGTCAAGGCCCTCTTGCTGAAATGGGCGAGTGAAGCGAGCCCAGCTGAGCGCGACAGTGCGAGGGCCTTTTGAGATCTGCTTCACACATTATTATTCATGACACGTGAACCCTACTGAATATTCATATTAAAAGTAAAGGGTTTTGGTCGACCAATGGAATGGCGTGCTCCCCTCATCCTCATACTCGGCCTTGGTGTTGTCATGCCTGTTGGAATGCATCACTGACCTCCCGCGGAGGTCTGTGGCATGCATTCGCTGTATTAAAATTGGGTTTGAGCAGACAGACACGCTGATTGGTTGACTTTTGCTCCCGAAATTGGGAAGCAAAAGTTGGTAATTCAAAGGGCTAACAAAAGGATGCGAAGCAGATCTCAAAAGGCCCATGTCGCGCTACCCTACTCAGCCAGGCTCTCTTCACCATACAGCGAGAGGGCCTTTACAAAAGGCTATAGCCACCCTTGCTAGTTGGGCAAGACTTCCTTATGTCCCCCTCAGCCACCCGCATTATCTCCCATGCCCACCGTTTGCCAAATCAAATGTGTGTGAGTGAGTGCATGCATCCGTGCGTAACCTAACAAGGTTAGGGTAGAGTGAAGTAGTATGGCATAATGGGGGGGGGGGGGGAAGGACATGGAAGTCTTTCCCATAATTGTACTTAGCAAAGTTACCAGCATGTAAGCAAGAACAGCAAGGTTGGATTCAAGGATGCTTACCTACAATGTAGATCGCTTCATAATTAGCTGGCATTGATCAATGGCGATGTGCGATTCATATCAAAATAAACTTTGTATTTAACTTTGAGTATCAAAGCCATGAGGTATGCTCTAGTTCCTCCTTCACAGTTCCACACAAGTTTTGGTGTCTCAATGTTTTGCACGAGATTGCAGTTGACTGACGTAAAGTTTGGTCTAGATTGAGATTAGTCCAATCGTATCCATACAAAAGCACTTCAACTAGCTACTGTAAAAAGATTGTAAAATTCACTTCTGTTTGATTTCTAATGCCCAGTGTCAACATGCAGTGCATCAGTATTTTTCTGCCACATCCCGTAAGCTACGGCTTGTATAGAGGACACTGAGGTTCTGAATGTGATTTATCTGTTATTTATTTATTAATGTTGTTAATTTTCTTCTTTCTGTTAGTTCTGTTGGTGGCTGGAGCAGCCTCCGTCCTCTCCAGTCCAAGTGATGATGTCATAGAATTGACGGCTTCAAACTTCAAAACAGAGGTCATAAACAGCGATGATGTGTGGATGGTGGAATTCTATGCCCCATGGTAAGAATGTGTCATTTTATGGTACATGTTATGTGGTTTCTGATGTGTGCCTGGATAGGGTTCATTTAATATTTGTTCTTCTTGTTTCTTTCTTCAACTTCTCAGTCCTCAAAAGGTCAACAACATTTTTCAGTTAAAGAATTATCACTGATTTAGAGGGCACTTTGCTCTCCATTTAAGTTGTTTCTGTTTATGACTTGCTAAGGGGGACTACTCAAGAATTGAGCCTATCACATAGAATTTAATCATCTTTGTTGGTGCTGCGGGGCACATAAGTTTGGTATAACTTAAAGCCAACTTCCATGATATGATTTCCAAGGTACGTAATTTTACAAGTTTGACCAATCCAGCAGCATTTTCCCTAGTTCTTGATATTGGCTGCTGACATATTTTCAGATATGATTGAATCACAAGAGTATATAACTACTGTACTTATTTTTTTCTTTGGACTATTATTTGTCGTACCTAATATACTTCTTTCTCTCTCCCCCCCCCCCCCCCCCCCCCGATCTTTGTTCCTCTGTGTATTAGGTGTGGTCATTGCAAAGCATTAGCACCAGAGTGGAGAAAAGCTGCAGCAGCCTTGAAGGTAGGCTATGAGCTTTGCCTATCATGAAATGTCTCTTTCCATTAAAAAGGATGAGTCCAGCAGGACTCAGAAATTTGAGGCTTTTTTTTTTAAAGACAGTGCAATTAGAAGTTAGTGCTGCTGCTGCCAATCAGCTATAAAATCTGAGATCTTCTGGCATACACAAACAATTATTAGTTCATGCTGATCAGACAGTTGTATTGAGGGTTCAGAAATTTTAGCAGTAGTTAGTGTGAGTGATGATTCCTAGCTACATGTATTGTTCACTTGTCTCTGTGTTCATTTTTTTTTTTTTTAAATGTGTATCTCTTCACTTGTCTCTGTGTTCATTTTTTTTTTTAAATGTGTATCTCTTCACTTTTATTTTGTTCAGTCGTTCTCTTTTATTTTGTTTTAAGACATTCAGTATTTCAAGTGTAAGTCAACCATATAGATGATATACGCTGTACATCCATTTTAGATCAACCATGTAAGGTAAAAATCTCTTTGCTTGTGAATACAACTTCAGAGCATAGTGTAGTGAAGTAAATAAAGAAAATATTTAATGAATGATCTTAGAAATGAACTAAATGATCTAGACAATCTTAATGATCTTAGAAATGATCTACACTGTGAATGATCTAAATGATCTAAATGATCAAAGAATGCGATGTACAGGTTGTGAGTGTGCAGTTGTTATTATTATATACAGTCATTACCATCGACATTCCTGTGTTCTTTTGACAGGGAATTGTTAAGGTTGGTGCCGTAGACATGGACATCCATGCCTCTGTTGGGAGTCCCTATAATGTCAAGGGATTTCCCACCATTAAAGTCTTTGGTGCCGACAAGGACAGCCCAAGTGATTACCAAGGTAACTTGTGATTTTTTTGCTTCAACTGAACAGAAAAGAAAACTGCTGATCTAAGGCTTGAGAGTTAAACACAAATCATATAGATGAGAATGGAAATTCTAGTATCTGATGAATTCATGGCACAAATTTCATATTTATACGATGAAAGCACAGATTTGACAGGAAATATCACACAGCATAATTTACAAGGTATTTTGTTACGACCAAAATCACTCTGAGAATGATCACAAAAAAGAAACAATCAACTAATGTTCAGGCGGTTTATTAACAGTGATATTGTGGGTACAGACTCGTAATCAGTCTTCACATCAGTACAACAATGATCAATAAAACAATCATAAATCAGTAGTGGAATCACTTACAAGTATCTGAAATCAGGTAATCCTTTAATTGAAAAGGTCCAAATGCGATGTTCGATGCACAAATGAATAATCCTTGACGTGCCGACGAATGATTCCTCCGACGTAACTCCAGAGGCACAGGTTGCATCAATCCACAGTATAAATCCGGGGTAAAATCCGCGATATATGTCCACAGCGAAACGTGCAGAATCCAAACGTTATGACGACCACGTCCAGTTGATGCTTTGAATGATGATTCACTTTATAATGTCCAACAAGGAATCCAGCCCGTCACAGCTTTGCCGTAATAATGTCCGTTGACACTAAAATATGGAGTCTATCTCCAATGTAGGCAAATTAATTCTCTGCAGGCAAAATGTCTTCCAGGCCTTATCTCCACAAACACAGTTTTGTATAGCAGGTCAGCAGGTAACACAGGACTGACTATAACAAGTCTCTTCAGAGCCAGAAGTGACGTAACTCTAAGAGCAGAGGTGTTGGGTACTCTGCCTACCTCAAAATTTCTCCTGCTTATATACTATCCATTCACCCCTTTCTATTACATTCTATAATTTTCTCCAACCTGGGGCCACATACCTGAACATACTAGCAAGTCCAAGTTCCAGGAATCCTGTATTACTCACTGCCTAACTATGTGCATAACATCATTGCTAAAATTAACTACCAATCACATTGGGTTACAAGGGCAGTGTGCCTCACTCAGCCAGCACTTCCTAGAATTTTCTGGAATGGGTTAAATCATTCTAGATTGAGTGAGCTATAATGTATTTCCTGTCACATGCATACATGTACTGTAGCTACATTTTATACCACGTAGAAAATTCTCCACTGATCTGGTCAGCCTGTATGTACTATATCTATATATCATATAGAATGTTCTCCATTAATCTGGTCACCCCGTGTACATACACATTAAAACAACCATGCATACAGCCTTGATACATGTACATAACTACTTGTGTGTACATTTGTGACAGTATCACCATCAATTGTAGATAAATGGTCAAGAGAGCCGTGTTAACAAGGGTTTTTGTTAACCCGTTGAGGACAAGTCCCGACTATACTTGGGCAGGTGTCTATGGGAAATGCATGTTGTAGCAAAATGAAACGGTCTTCAACAGGTTAAAAGCAAGATGTGAATATGCATTGTATCATGTACCATGTGCATCAGAGAGAATACAGAGCAAAGGGTGAACTGAAGTCACAATATTACAATATGTGACCTTGCATCACAAAAAGTCGCCAGACATGGATTTTTAGTTATGGGCAGATTGATGTATAACTCAATTTAAATGGACTCTCCCAAACCAACTACAGATGCAATTACTAGAAAGAAAGCACGTATACTCTGTAAAAGTGTGTACTGAGAAAAGAGGCTCTGGAGTATCGGGTCTATTCAAGCACTGAATCTTACCGAGCTGTCTTTGCTGTGCTTCACAGTCGTCTTGCTCTTCTATTCTCCCTTGTTTACTGAACAGGAGCCCGTACTGCCGCGGCGATCGTTGACGAGGCAATGAAAGCAGCCAAAAATCTGGTCAATAGTCGTCTCACGGGCAGTGGTTTCAGGAGTGGCAGTGGTTCCGGGGGCAAGGTGAGTGTTGAATGATAACAAAGTGAGTTTTCGGTGGCGATATTATAACGAGTGGTGGTGAATTGCGATGAGTTGTTGTGGTAGGGGTAGCCACCAGAAGTAGATGCCAGACCACCACTTTTTGAGAAATTATGTTTTTGTGGCTCCAATTCTTGGTGAGGAAAACATATAAAAGCGATATGCACAGCCACACTTGTTTGTGCAAGACCTGCTTCGCAAAATATGCGCACCATATGGCACATGAAGCAGAGCATATATGATGTATGCGCATCACTTGCCCATCTTTTTTTATCGTTTTCGTGTAGACTGATGTCGTCGAGCTGACCGACAGCAACTTTGAGGACAAGGTCCTGAGCAGCACTGACCTCTGGCTCGTGGAGTTCTATGCCCCCTGGTGCGGTCACTGCAAGAGGCTGGCCCCCGAGTTTGCCAAGGCGGCCACTGAGCTCAAGGGCAAGGTCAAACTTGGTGCAGTGGATGCTACAGCACACTCCGTCATCAGCTCCAGGTTCCAGGTAAGTGTTGCCACCACTGGAGGCATCATATACAGTCTGTACTGTATACACCATATATTTTGCGAGGTTTTTTTTTTCCACAAATTTTGTAAGTCAAGTGCTATTCATGAACACAAAAATATTACTCTGAGCTTGATATGAATGTCACATACATATTTCTCCATTCAATACTGTACTCCACAATCGCAATTTTAACACAGCCAATAGAAATTCCTTCGGCCAAGTTGAGTCTATTGAACTTTCAGTATCCTTATTCAACAATAAATTTCATTGATAAATGTCTGAATTACCAATTTTTGCTGTGATGATTTTTGAATACCTCACGACACAGAGACAGTTGATAACTTTGTTTCCTTGAGGCCTGTATTCCTTTTTTCCTTAAAACTGATGGTACATTGTGGACAGAGTGTTCTAATTTATCTACTTTACTCCATCCAGGTTAAAGGATACCCCACCCTCAAGTTCTTTGCAGCTGGCAAAAAATCATTTTCAGATGGTGAGGATTATGATGGCGGTAGGACCGCATCGGACATTGTCAGCTGGTGTATGTCCAAAGTTCAAGAGGCCCTCCCGCCACCTGAGGTCTATGAGGTAAGCAGCAACCTGTTTGAGGACATCATACTCCTCTCTGGGCTTCACCCAATCTCTGCACTTATGTGTCAGTTGTATTCATAAAACTGTGATGAATCTTGCAACAGCATTATCTATATAGTGGACTCCCCTTATAACAAAGTCCTCTGGACTGGCAGTTTTATTTCGTTATATATGAAATTTCATTATAACCAAACAAAAGACAATAAAAAACATACAGCTGATGATGTTGCAGCCTGAATTTTTACTGCCTTGTAAAAGGAATTTCATTGTTACTGTGTTCGTTATAATGGGAGTGCACTGTAATGATCAGTTTGACTCACTGATGACCTATTTTACTGTGTGCGTGGCGCTTGTGTAGCTCACCAAAATATTGAGTATGGGTCAGTAGACTTATGAAGAGTACCGCGCCCCGGTAGGTTTTTGTGTCTGGTTCAGATGTAGTAAATGAAGAGTTTGTTCTCAAAAACCGATAAGTCCATAGTTGCCAAATGGAGATATTTGCGATTTAAGGTCAAGAAAAATAAAGAGAATAATAAGAAAATTTTTGCTTCTTTTGACCATAACTTAAAAAATGTACCTTTATAATATGTAGTGACCAATATATCATTTAAAAGGTATTATTTTGTACATTATGACAGAGACCGTACTTCAAAATCTTCAAAAATGGACTTATCGGTTTTTGCGAACAAACTCTTCAAATATTCCAGGCGATCAGTATTCATCTGCGAACAATCTGAGTGCGACCAGTAAGACTTGTGCTCTTCCATGGAATTGTTTTGTTTGCATGGAACACCAAAGTCAAGACTCGTTGTCTTTCTAACACATGTCTCAGGAAAGGAAGGAATTGACAAGAGGATAGTATAAATGAGGTGTTTGAATGCAAAAACAAATAAATGCCGTTTTTAAAGTTTGTAAAGTAAGGTCATCACGTAAAGAAAAATCAAATCTTTCCAGTGATACTGTACTCATGACATAAACATGAAATATCTTTTAAGATGTTGCGAATTTCACATGCATCTATGTTTTATATAATTGTATAATTATCTTTCTTCTGTTGCAGCTTCAGTCTAAAAAATCTCAAGTTGATAAGGATGGATAATTGGTTTTTGCATTCAAACTCTTCATTTGCTGCCTCATTTTAGCACATTTTAGCAGTCATTCCTGAACGTAACTGCAGGATATGAAAGCAAGATGGATATGTAAAAATTAACATTATATCTGAGTCATATGCTACATTACATTTTTGATCACTTACAATACTGTAATGTACAACCACTCACAATAACACTACCACCCTTACAAACTTCCACCACCTCCATAACCATCACCACCACCACCACCGTCACTACCACCGCCAACACCACTACCACCATCACCACCACCACCTACCACCACCACCACCACCACTTACCACCACCACCACCACCACCATCATCACCACCATCACTACCACAATCACCACCATCAATCACTACCACCACTGCCCCCAGCACCGACACTTCCACCACCGCCACTACCACTGCCATCATCATCATCACCACCACCACCACCACTTACATTATAACTTCAAGTGCTAATCGCCCATTTCACCGCATTGCTTTGGCAGCTGACGGAGCAGCAGGTGCTGGATGAGGCGTGCCAGGAGCACCCCCTGTGTGTCCTCTCCTTTCTACCAGACATCCTGGATACCGGAGCTGAGGGGAGGAACCAGTACATTGCTACTCTGAAGGGCCTTGGGGAAAAGTACAAGAACAAAAATTGGGGGTGAGTAGATACCAGCACAACAACAATGGAGAAAAGGGGGGTGGGGTAGTTGGTGGAAGGCTAGAAGAACATGCATTGGGGTGAATGTGTGCATGGAAACTTCTATATCAACTATCTTGAATCCCTGGAAGAGAGAAAAAGAAGAAAGAGCCATAATTGAGGAAAGACCAGAAAATATTAATTGATAATTGTGACAGAAGTTGGAACATAGAATTTCTCAGGTCGTTCAAGGAAGGAAAAAGAAAATGAAAAGGGAAATCGGAGGCCATGAACTTCGGGCAAATTGAGCTAATAAGAGGAATCAGAAATTTCTGTTCAACCCTACTGTAGCGTCATCATTTATTTTGCAAACTGCTGTTACATCTGTATTGAGAGGAGGAGGAGGAAGTGGAGTGAAAGATGTGAGGAATGAATACCAGTGCACAGCTGCCGTCTGCAACCAAAGACAATTTCATCCTGCTCTCCCAAAATAACACCCAACAACAGCATTTGACAAACAGCAGTTCAGCAGTTCATGTGGTAAATGCAAGAGTGGTATTGGAAAGAGTAGCAATTGAGGTATGGGTTTGCTCATTATGGAGTCAATTATTAAAGGGATCATATAGTTTTGGTTGAGACCTAACTTCTCTTTTCTTACATATTTTGGTGAGATAATGAAAAACATCTTATGAAATATGAAAGAGCAGGTAATTCCAAGAGGGATTCAATGTTTATTTGATGAAAATTGGTTTTGAAATGGCTGAGATATCCAAAAGAGAGCAATTGTAATAAAAGGTTGGACCCACCTTTTATCATGATCGCTGTGTTTTACTTTGTTTTTTTGATGTCTCAGCCATTCCAAAACCGATTGTCATCAAATAAACTTTGAATTCCTCTTAGAATGGTATGCTCTGTACTATTTCATAAGTGGTTTCTTGGTATCTCGCAAAAAGTTAAAAGCCCAATCCTCATCTCAACCAATACCAAGCTGTCCCTTGTAATAGCATAGAAAACTATGAACAAACTCACTTACAAATTTACATGTATTCTCTCATAGTGTTGATATATGGCACTTCCGATTGCAGTAGCCAGAGGGTTAATGTTATGGTCTCTGTTGCAATCTGTATTCCCAAACAGGTGGGTGTGGACGGCAGCAGGCCAGCAGTCAAAGGTTGAAGAGGCTCTCGGGATTGGCGGCTTTGGCTACCCTGCCCTCTCGGTCCTGAACTACAGGAAAAAAGTTTCCATGACCCTCAAGGGATCTTTCAGCAAAGAAGGAATCAATGAATTTTTAAGGTGAGCTGTTTGTCGCCTAACCCGAAAAGAGGTCAGACTGATTTTGCTATGACACACATTTCCTGCAGACACCTGCCCGAGTATTCTTGGGACTCGTCTTCAACGGGTTAAAGTTCACCTTCACATACGCTAGATTGAATAAGTGCACCAGTATTAGTAGAACACATTAGTGAAATTGTTAAAAATGCCACCATCACTAGATGAAAAGAGTACTACAGATTGTGATGTCGCGTGTATAGCACGATATATTATTGTAAAAGGGGAAATTTTGGCAGTGTTGAAATTTTCACGCATTTCGCGCAACCCAAAACTAGCGCGAAATAAAAGCATGTAAATATTTTAGCTTGCCATATGTTCCAGTAGTTGATGTCTTGATTCCGTGGAATTAAAAACACGCAAAACTCTTCTTACCCCGCCAAGAGCGAAAAATTAGTCGCGCAAAAATATCCACTTTTACAGTAAAGAAAATTCAACATATTTTCACTTCAAATCTACCATAATAAAAGAGCACTTTACTTGCCTCTTTCAGAAGGCAGGGGGAATCATATTAGCCTTATTTAAACCCATTGAGGTTGGGCTGATTTGCCATATAACACAGATTTCCTATAGACATCTGCCCAAGTATACTTGGGACTCATCTTCAATGACATCTTCAATGGGTTAACATACGTAATGTCAAGGGAATGTGCCCTATCGTTTTATGGGTGTGACATCTCAAACTGTAATAGTCTCCTCAACCAGCAGTGACTCCTGCAAAAACTTTTACCATTCATAGCTTTTGAATGGATTGTCTGATTTTCCTCAAACTTTCACTGATGTGTTCTACTTGATATTGCTGCATTCACTCAATCTGCATCCACATGTATATTAAGTGAACTTGTCCTTTGATACATTTTGCTTTTCTTTACCTTTGAATAAAGACTGCTACAGACAATATTACCATCAATGTCTGATGAATCAGTTTTATAACAGCAATATACAAAAACATATAAGTATAATATATCCCAAATTAATCTAAATCATACAATTGTATGTTCCATTAAAACATTTAAAATCATGAGACTTACAATGTAAAACATATCGTAAGCAGTACTATTAGTTTGAAGTAGAAGAAAATGTAAACTTACGCAGAATAACATAACAATGTTGTGGTACTGACACTGTTCATGAAGCTGTGTGTACCTCGATAATGTGATATCAAGCTGTGTCTTCTTTGCCAAATCTTGTGAATGCTAATCCATCTCTTTGTCCTTCATATCTGCAGGGCTGTAGCCGTTGGAAGAGGGTCCACGGAAAAACTGCGAGGGGAAGGTCTGCCATCGGTAGTAACAGTGGAGGCGTGGGATGGCAAAGATGGAGTGGTAAGACAAGTGTCCGACTCATCTTTACAGACAAGATAAAAAGGGAGCTTTAGATATGCGAGGCGGACGTTTAGACAATTGCTTTAGCCGTTCTCCTCTATCCGTGTGTCACATTGCAGAATACAAACACAGCTTTAGATTACGCGAGGACGCAACCTCTTCAAAGTAAAATGGCATCCCCATATTATGATCATTGCATCGAGTAGCTCTCTGCGTCATGAATGGAACGGAAGCTGAAATGGCCCAGAATCTACTGTGAAAACTTAGACGGCACGAGATCGATTTCGATATTGAAATCAATTTTGTGTATGTGCAGAACAGGTTTTTCTCTTTCCTCTGAACGTCTTTGTCACAAAAATTTAAAGCTCCCTAATGTTGAATTGATTGTGGAATGGTTTTAAACTTAATCCTATTAGCCTGGAGAAGTGGAGGGACTGGATAAATACCCCCCCCCCCCCATCCCAACCACGATACAAGCCCTGGTCTGAAATGAAAATGTTCATACACCATCCCATCTTAATCTCGCCTTACTCTGGCCATCTATTTCTTGATGTGATGGTTTCAGTGTAGCAAAATTTCCTTCTTCTCAGAATCCATTTTCTACCCCATGATATCGATAGTGTTTGTCTGTATCAGCAATGCAGACTCTTTGCATACACTGCAAGTGTACTTTTAGTATTAACATTGAGCATGTGGATAACCAGTAGTAATGGTTAAAGAAAAAAAAGCTTTCAGTAATACTCAAATACTGCCTTTGTTTTGTTCTAAATTTTCCAAACCATTCGTCTTACAGCTCCCGGAGGAAGATGACATCGACCTCAGTGACTTTGACATGGATGATGACGAGGACGCAGGAAAGGATGAACTCTGAACTTTGACCTGCCGAGATGTTTGATACATGTATAAGTTATTCATCCGTGGACTTCTGCAATAAACACTTTAATGGCCATGATGTACACATAGAATGGGAAGCATTTACCAAGGATTTTTTTTCTTCTTCATACACTTAATGTTCTTCGGGCTTTTGGTGGTTCAAATCGCTTGTGGCATATCTGCAGAAGAGCCCTTGACTGTTGCAGGAAGTAAAAAATAAATGAATAAAAACACTGGAGTATATCCATACTTCACTCTGTCTCTTGTGCATGGAGCTGACATCTTCTTGTTATGCAAGAGTTTCTTGGGGGAAAAAGAGTTGTACTGTATGTGTTAATTTCAGTCTTGTGTAATTATACTTGTCATGTCCGATGATGAAATGATGCATGATACTTTAATAGCAAAGATAGTGTCTCCTGAATTATTGGGTTTTTTTGTGGAAGGATAAGATTTATGCCTCATTTTATGAGGTGTGATCAGTAGCTGGTCACACAGGACCGGTGCTGATCAGGCTGAAATTTCATGTGTTGTTATTTTTGCAGGTGATGCAAACGTTCAGTATTTTGTGGATTTAATGTTTCACACTTTCAGATTCAAGTTTAACTTCTGACGTAGTCCGTGAAGCTGTATACTTCAGCATTTTAAGATCACAAATTGATAATGAATGTTTCAGTATTGAAGGTTTTATTTTTTTTTTCAAGTACAGTGTTGCTGCACACAGGTTGAATATCTGTGGAATCATTCCCAAGAATGTGATCTTGTTCTCTGATTGAGAAAAAAACTAATCCGTCATATAGTCTTGATCTTAAAAAAGTAAAAAAGAAAGAAAGATTACTCTACAAGTTCCAAACTTCTTACTGGCACCCATTTCAAGGGTTCACTGAACTTGAACAGATTTGAATGTCGCTAATTCAAGGTAACAACTTACCATCTTAAGGAATTGAAGGGGGTGAGAATTATGTAACCCTACTCCCCCTGAATGACAGGTATGTGATGTTTGACATCCAAGCACGGCATTGTACAGTTTCACAGCGTGCTATGTACCAGGTTGAGATGACAGCTAGGGTTAGGAAAGTAATCTGGCCTTTTAATAGGCAGGCAATGCCAAAGGCTGTTCCCTCGTTGGGCTTGGCCGTCCCTTGAGTCCCTTGTCCCTTGAGCTTCGACCTGGGAACTACCGTACCACCCCTGCGTGCTTCCTAACTCGTGTCTGTGATCATTCCTTGTGGGACAGCATGTAGAATGATAAGGGTACCTGAAGGAGGAAAGATCTAAGGAGAAGGAAAGGAGAGAGGCAAGAAGAGGAGATCAGAGAAGAAAATAAAATTTAGTGAAGGGATCCAGATGTTCTCGAGATCTGATTCAGGTGTAGCTAGAAGGAAACCTGTCTGACCTTTTATTTTAATATTGTGATCTGTCAAAAGTTGCTGATTCATGCTACTAGGAGGTCTAGACTTTGATTTGCCTCTTTTCTGACAGAAATGATGAGGTTTCTTATTCTCCATTTAAAACCCAAACATGTTTGATATGTGATATACCCCTTTAACTTATTTGTAATATTTCACATGTAATGCTCAGCACTTTGTTAGTATATTTGGAAGTGCATCAATGACAAAAATGGAATCATTTATTCAGACCGTCAGCTGAAAATTCTGTTTACCATTGGTAATGATGCTTCTGCACAGAGTAGCTTCTTTTGAGTGCAGTTGGTTTGTATAGCATTGTTCTATACATTGTATTTTCAGAGCACTTCTATGACGTTTTGTGATCTGTAAATCTCATTGACTTTTTTTTCTCATCTAGAGAGTTATCTGCAAATAGTTGATACAGACTGAACATTGAGGAGATTGAGTTTTGATGAGTCATAATTCTCATGAGACATTTATATCAGGGCATTTTGCACTTCTGTCACAAATTAGGGCTGTGAACTGTCACCGATATAACATCACTATGTAAATACAATGTAATAGTCTTTTATACGCTTTACTGCTTTGTCACAATCCATACACAGCAAATTGTGCATTTAAACTGGTTTGGAAGTAGATGCCCTCGCATGCTAAACATCTTGGGAATTCAGGGAAACAAATTGTTACATTTGACCACTCAAACTTTGATGTCATAATGCAGCGTTTATTGTGCCGTTTTGCTATTGGATAATGATTCATATTCATGCAGGAAGTTGTAAATTTGGAACCAGTTTTTGTAGGCAGATGCTTTCACTTGCTACACGACTTCGGAATTTGGGACACTAATCGTCACATTCTGTCACTCAAACTTTGATGTCGTAATGTAGCTTTTATTTTGCAGTTGCTATTGGATGTTATTCATCGTAGAATGTCAGTGTAACTGGCAACTGGAGAATGCAGTTTGATACCATGGAAGGAAAAAAGAAAACAACAAACAAAAAATCCCACAGTTTACACACTGTTCTTTTCTTATTGGCAGATTTGTTCTGTAGTTTGAACTTAATATATCATTCCTGTCATTCAGATGCTGGATACAATGTTTATAAACTCTTGTTTAAATTGCCAACAAATTCAAGATTCGTAGATACCCATATTTCATACACTCATATCACAAAGTCTTTTGTCCTCAATCAGCACATGGTATGAATACATGTACATGTATTTTGAGTACTAATTATTCTGTACTTCTATACAGAAACGCTGAATGATCATGTCATTCAAGCAGGAAAATGTGTTTTATTTGTAACGTTTTGTCGTAGTCGTTGTTTTTACCTTACAGTGTTTGCAACATGGTATGAACATGTGATTTTTAATTTTGGTTGAATATCTCCATATTGCTTCTAAAGCAAGCTGTGCATTATTTTGGGTATTGTCAGGTTTATTCAAGGTGAGATCGATTTTGGTTGATGGAACTATGCTTGTAAATGTTTGAAAGTTTGATGAAGGGTAGTGTTTATTGTCGTCCTCCAAAATGTTCAATATCTTCAATCACTTCTTATTTCTCAGTTGTCTTTCCACAGGTTTTTACACTTAGTGTAGTCAATTTGTCACCAGAGTCAAATTAGAAGATGAGGCCCCCTTATGGCTACCTGTTTGTGTGGATTATTGGAGATGTAGATCTAACTCAATTCTCACATCCCTGAAGCACATTTCAAAAACGTTTTTCTGCACTCATGCATCAACACTAAGGATTAAACAACACTTCTTCTCACTTTTCACTTCTAAAGCAAAGAAATCCAGTCTTCAGATGACATAGGCCATTAATTTGGTCTTCATATGGCAAAACAGTAGGTGCCTTGTTATTTGCTAGATTAGCAAGAAAAACAAAAGAATGATAAAACAACATTCTTTTCAGTGATTGTGTAGCTGCCATGTTTGTGCATATTGCAATCTTCAGTGGGAATGACTTATTGAAAATGTAAGAGTTTTTGAATGCAGATTTCCTCTAATTATGCTTGCAAATTAGAATTCTTTATAGAATTGTGATTACCCAGGTAGAAATATTAACATTTGGAATAAACTAAAGTGGTTATTGATATGTTCTAAGTGCTACTTAACTCCAAGCACTGCGTCTTGCAGTGTTTCAATATCTTTGTGTTGTTCATGCCATTCTTCGTCCCGTAATTATTGTAATTATTGCGTTCTTACAAAAGAAATGGAGAAATGAGTGATGATATCTTGTTGGGGAAAAAAAAAAGAATATATCAAAAAAAGTATCAGTGTATCATGATGATGTACGTGTACTATGTTTTCACACCAAAAAAACTCATAATTGGGGGAAAAAGTGAAAGAAAAAAATGATTGATTAAACTGGCGTGAGCCCGCCACTGTCGGTTTCTGTACATGTTACTTTAGGACATTTGTCTTATGTGCCTCTGTTGTATACATGTATATCCCAAGTTGTGATTTACCATCTCTTAGTTTTTCAGTCGGACAATGAGAGGGTGTCTTTTTTTTTTCAAAGTTTTGAAAGTTTTTTTTGATGAAAGTTTTTATGACAACTCCTAGTTGCGATTACTTCGAAAGCAAATGACCAAATACATTGTAGATCTAAAAGAGCCCGGTTTGTTTCTGTACTCGCTCGATACCGGTGGTTACAAATTGTATCACTTCAAACAGACGTGTTACTTGTATATCCTCCAAACGTTTAACTTTAGATTGCTCTATCACCTTCGCTTCTTATTTCAATATCTGATACCATGACCACGATGACTTCTTGCGGTAAGGAAAGAATATTGGCTACACATACCGAAAAAAAAGAATAAAGCTTAAGCAAAAGACAGCACACACACACACACACACACACACATTACAACTGCATCAGGTACCTATAGCAAGGACATAGACACGCCCCTTTTATTAAGTCTCTCATTTTTCGTCAGTATAAATGTCAGTTTGGTTGGCAGTTGTATGTTACGCGTAGGGCATTTCATGAAGCATTTTCTTAGATATTAAGTATTAAGTTTTTCTGACAAACTGTAATAAGTTTCTGAAATCCTTGTGTCTGATTGGCTGAGAGCAAATTTGTCTGACAAGTTTGTTGGACCAAATGCTTCATGAAATGCCCCCCTGGACACCGAGACGGATGCATGCATCGAGTGTATCTATCAAAATACAGGTGGTGTTTAGTATTTCAAAATAACGTAGTTCTCTCATCTGCAAGGCAATTATAATGGATGTCTAAACAACACTACACTTTGACGTTTTTTCAATCTATGTAAGCCCAGATTTTAAAGGACTGCAAATTACACGGAGAAAGAAGCATACGAAACATATTGTAAAGAGTAATTTTTTTTTTGTGTGTGTAAATGAAAAATACTTTTCATATTGATATAAAACATGATAACATTGTAACAAGCGATATCAATAGACGAATCTCAATTTTAATACAGTGTACCAGTTTTGCTGATTTGTAACGTTTACGATCCATATCCAAAACATCGTGTGGATATAAAGATTCTCGAATTTTCATTATCATGTACGCAGTGAACAGTGCATTTACTTGTTCATTTTACTGATTCAGCAGATCACTTATCAATCAATTCGTGAAGAAATCTATCATCAGTGATCATGGTGCCAGTTTTAAAATAATCCAATGGGTAAATACATGACAATTCAAAAAGATAACAGATTACCCATAAGAGAGACAATCTCAGAACGCCGGGCAGGTCACAAAAACACTTAAAGCGCGTTCGAAGATAACTAACGTATAGCAAATGACAACAATAAATCTTTAATATATTTTTGGAGTAAATACAAAACATTGAATTGTAAGTTTAAAAGCGAAATATATATATATATTATATATATTATATATATATATTTATATATATTATATATATATATATATATATATATATATATATATACGATGTATAATATATTATATAAGATTGTCTCTTGCTGAAGTGAGTGCGTTTCTAAATGCAGATTCACATTCCGATAATACATTGTGCGATACAATGTATGATAGCGTCAAGAAGCTGAAACTCTCTAATTTTGCCCCCTTCGCTGTTTGTATAGTGATTAAGTTTTGCTATTTTGTTCATCGTTCAGTGTGCTGTATGATCATTTTGATCGTTGTCATGTAGGCTGTTTTGATCGTTAATAGAAAACAACAACATGTAGCTCAGTCGTAAAACGAAAAGTATTAAATTCCACTGCGACCAGACCCGCCAAACAGTGCAAAAATACACCAGATGGTGGGCTGCACTTACCCGGAAGAAGGAGAAATACCCACCGTCCCTGTTTTAGTGAGGACAATCATATCGTATCTTGGATACCACATAATGATTAAATCTACAATTTCCTTTCTTTGTTTGATATTGGCAGCTAATTTTTACACCTGCAAAGATTATCTCGACATCTTCCATAGGATCGATTGTTAAGGCGCCAGATGTATGCTTTAAAGTTACTGTCATGCTTTTCAAAGTCGTTGTAATGCTTTCATGTGCATCATTCATTCAAAGAGCGGGTTTATAGCTCATTCTAAAATCAAATTCGAAGCGACGTGAAAAAAAAATCAAAACATCACATTTCTATTCTAAATGTCATAACCAATTTGAGAAGGAAAAATGCCAAACTGGCCTTCAGGGAGAAGCTTTTGTATAATCCCGGTACTATTCATTAGCGTAATTTCGACCTAACATCTTTTATTCGACAACAGTCTGATCGTCTGCTGTGAGAGAATTATCTGCCTTATATTCGGTTAATGCAGCATTAAGTCGTCGAATATATAATCAGGCAACACGAAACTAATTGTGTTTGCTCATGCGGTGGCTTAATAGCGGGTTGTATTTCCTTACCCTGCTCTTCCCCGCAACCAGGTCGGCTTCTTCAGAGACCGATAGCTCGATTTAAAGGCCCAACCTCTGTTCTCTCTTCTCTCTTCCTCTCCCGCTCCGTACCCCCCCCCCCCCCCCCTCCTCCTCCTCCTCCTCCTCCTCATCATCATCATCATCATCATCATCATCATCATCATCATCATCATCATCATCATCATCACTTTTTCATCACTTCCACTCTCATTGGTCTCATTTCGTCTTGAACAGAACAGCACACCACGAAAGATTTTGAAAACACGAAATCATTTTATACGACTGCGTCAAGTTAATGTTTGCTTTTACGTTTGTTTGTCTGCTTGTACATTTCATCGACCGCATACTAGTAGACTCTTAATATTGCTGGATGATGCACAGAACTGGAAGAAGGTGGTATATAGTGCATTATTTTTCATCTAGGAGAAGAGGTTGAACTTCCTCCCGTCCTTTAAGGTATGTCAGGGGGAATCACAAGTCTCCTTGTTTGTCCTGGGTCAACAAGGATACGCAGTAAATTCCCAAATAAAACAGCCAATTATCTTTCACAGAGAGGAAATGACGAGGCCTTCACAACGGCACATTAAGGCAGATTTTGGCCAGGGACCGTTTAAGCCATTGAAGGGGACTAATATGCTATTCTAAGCGAGGCGGGTGCATCTACAATAACCCACTCTATAGTTTGGAGTCGTTAATATCATGCTGGTTTCTTGCATACAACGCTCCATTCAGATTTTATAAGTAAATGAATATGAAAGTTGATAGGCCTGTATATGTATTATGTATATATATATATATATATATATATATATATATATATATATATATATATATATATTACATACCAACCAGCAGAATTAAGAGCCTACATCTGATTAAGGATTATGCATACTTCTGTCGATAAATGTGATAAAACCTACTTAATTCATATCATTCTCACTCTCAGAACGTTTAAGAATGTTATGTTTGTTTGCCCCAAAGAAAGAATGTAATAAATGAAATGAAAAGAATAAAGCAGAAATACATAATGATAATGTGCATAAATAGATGAACACATTTTACACATGAAAAAAAAAAATAAGTATAGGCACAATATATAAAACATACAAATAAATTGTATTCATACGAACACATCATGCCTTTATGCTTGCACTATATCTACACGGTGTACTTTATGTAAACGTATAAGGATACATTAAAATCGAGCTTTATGATAATCCCACGAACATACATAGATATGCATACCTATCATTTATACTGATACATAATTGGGCATGCTAATATACGATTCAATATGATTGTTCCCCCAATCAAAATGTCAATGAAAGACCTCAGTCACTTGTTGGTAGTATGATTTTTGTTAACATTTCTATTCAAAGAGACATAATTATCATGCACAATTTCTAAAGAGGAAAAGGTTGCGAAACGTCAAAATCCGTCTGGAGATAGGGCCTATGACAACAACAGCATAATTATGTCGTGGGAATGCGTAGAAGGCTTCGGATTATTACGTAGCCTTGGCATCTTCTCATCAAGATTCATAGTCCATTGCTCCATTTAATCGCTTTCCACTAAACCTTTCTCATACATGTTTATGCCATGCCCACGGATGACTGCATTACAATTAAACCACAGCTAACATCAAACTTTAAGGTACTGTATATATATATATATATATATTATCATTTCGTGTGTATCCTCGTCATGTCATTCCCATGCCGTAAGGTATGATGACTATTCGTAAAGGAAACAGCCCATTATTCCTGCTCCTTCCAACTACAATCCTCGAATAAAAAAACAAAACAAAAACAAACGATATCATAATAACGCTGACGACAATAATCATTAATAAAAGCAAGTCGCATTCCTCGTGTTCCTGGCTATGACCAAAGAAATCCAGGGACCTTAACGTCGATGGAAAGCAGCAGCTATTAGCAGCTACCTTTAAGCAATCTGCTGTTCCCATCTTACCTTGAAACAAACAGACGATGCCATAAACACGGATGCTCTCCACAACTTCAAAAACACCTAACTCGAAATCGATAGCGGCAATTGATATCGGCAGGGCGAGACTGATCGGATGTCCGTCATCGAACACAGCGATCGGCAGCAGACGGCAATGTGACAGGCAGTAACGCCGTCAGTTAAGCATTGCGGGAGCAAGAGAATTTCGCGGTAATTGCACGCGGGTCGACTTTTGTTTCATCAACAGGTATTTTAACAATAACAGGTCGTCTGCGCTTGCCTGGGAATGCCAGACTACCGAGAAACAAAATAATGCGATTGCTTTTTTGCCTTGATGTATATCGTGAATCAACTCATCGGTAATCGGTAACGTAACGGAGCCATAGCGGGTGATTATTCGAAACTTTGATTCCATGCAGGCACCATGGCAGTCCGCCACGATGCAAATCTCCCAGCCCAGACCCCTTAACCATCAGATACCAAACCAAACGGACTTGGTTATCGGTTTATACACGGTTTCGTATCTCAGCTCTCCGGACGCATACTGGATATGGACCTATTACTAATTAGCTCCGTGTAATTATCACCTGCATCTTTATTTCAGTTGTTGAACGCAATTCACAAACAGTAACAATTTGCGTTAATCGGAAGAGGAAGTTTGATATTCTATCTCGATAAATCACACTCGTGAAGACTTTCGATAACCTTCCCAAGATCTTGAAGATGACAACTTTATATCGATACCACTGACATTCTTTTGATACATTACTGGAGCCAGTGGTAATAATAGAGTTACTTCGACTGACTGTGGTATTCAAGCACCCACCTGTTGACGATGAAGTTCGGGCTACCGGCGCCGAGGCTTCCCCGCTCTCCCCACGGTGCGGTGGTATCTTGAAATGGCGTCCAGCAGGTGGCGATTGTAGTCTGTCAGGTGCTCCTGGCTACCTTTGAGTGATGCCGCGGCTAATTTGCAGAAAGGTGAGAGTAAAGAAACTTTAAGTAGCCTATGTGTAAAACGAAACGATACAGAATTTTAGTCTCGGATTAAAGAAGAAGAAGGGAAAAAAAGCGATTATGATACAATACAATGGCGAGATTTTTTGTTTTTTTTTTTCACCCGTGAAACAACACTAACATGTCTTAATATGTTATGATGTTGTGACGAAGTTAGGTTTACATCTTTTATAAACTTTTATTTTTCTTTTGGATACTGGATGTCATTCAGAGCAAGCAAGATACCAATAACTATAATGATAAAGTATTCGTCCTATAATTAGCATGTCAAACATTAGGACGTGATTTGATTTGACATTTGGCAGGTGGTCTTATGTGTAATGGCATGGCTTGATCTCGACGGGTGAACTGTTTTCATCATGGGATTTAACAAACAAAGCACCTTTAATTGCTTGTCTTCAGAAGAATATTTATTTCTGGTAATTTTTAATTTACAAAACTGCTGCTGCGCTCCTAACATTCCAATCTAAATGGGGCAACTCGAGTTTTCGTGAAAACTTTCAAGGATTTATGCAATGTTCATTACTTTCATTTCATTTCATTTCGTTGTTTTCGAAATTCATGTGCAAACACTTTGATTTATTTTACATCAAAACTGATTATAAAAAGCATAGACCTCATGAAACATCGTATAAGCATAAAATATACCTAAGGCCAAAAATGTTATCCACATGCAACAAAACAGTTAATAGACCTTTTATGGCAAACCATCATTTATAAACCATCATTTATTTTGAATGATTTCACTTAATAGTTTAAAAGCGTTTTTCAGTTATATGACTTTCTATCTTTAACGAAATAAAATGAATGGCACATACAAAAGCAGAAATAACGGTTGAAAATAAATACAAAGCTACAAACAACCGACAGGACTAAGATATTCACCAATAAAATAATGTAGGCATATTCATTTGCTACTGCAATGAGCCAGTGAGGCTTCAAAATCCAACTGCAGTTTGTATTACGTATGCCGTGTCGAAAAGTCGAAAGTTATTCAACGTTTCATTTTCAATTCAGACGAAAATTTAATCACACTTCTAAAGGTGCTTTATTTATTTATTCTTTTAAGAGGGCAAAAAGGGGTTTTACTCTCTGATTCTCATTAATACACTATCCAGAGTACACATTCAGCTTTGACCGCCACTGAGCTGCCACGTGAATGTTAAAATGTATAACTCATTGAACTTACAGGGTGTGTACACTTCTGGTCGATGTGAGGATTTAGCTTTTAACGTTTTGCGAGATATTCAGAAACCACTCTATGAGATGTCAATGAGTTTATTCGCTGAAAATCGGTTTTGAAATGGCTGAGATATCCAAAAACAAGGTAAAACAAAGAGATCCTAATAAAGTTGTGGCGTGTCGCCTTTTATTATTAGCATTTTTTTGATATCTCAGCCATTTGAAAACCAATTTTCATCAAATAAACGTTGAATCCTTCTTAAAATTACATGCTCTTTCATATTTCATAAGAGGCTTTTCATCATCTCACTTAGGAATGTTCAAAACATGAATCCCCACCTCAACCAGTACTGTACAGTCCCTTTAAATGTCGTCTATTAAACGGGATATAACATTATTTATGCTCTCCTAAACTAATCATGCGTTCTATCATTCCTCTTTATGATCGGGCTCGGAAAGAGTATGGAGGTTCTATCGTTGATAACCATAAGAAAGCCATTTTTACCCTTAAATTCCACTGAAATATCATGTGTTTCCATTTTATTTATTTTTTAATTCATTTCGTTACATACACTTACTGCACAGACGGCTTACAGAATATTTCTTTTTCTACACTTAATGCAATGCCCCCCCCCCCCCCATATCCAATATCTTGACAATCGCTACAGATTTACCTGCGATGTTTTGCGTCTAGATGTTTTGAACTCCTCGTAACACTTTGATGCCGAAAAGAAAAGCAGATACAACCCACAGCTTGAGAAACAGATGTGGCCTTTGAGGAAACATTGAGTTTACATTGTTTTTTCTTTTCCCTCTTTTCGTGTTTGTTCCTCACGCCACTCCCACATTCATTCCAGGGAAATGCACTTTGTTAGCCGTTAAAATGTCTTCGAGGAATCATCAAAGTTAATGCGTCACCAATGTCCTCGGCAGGAAATGTAGAATGCGCTTGGCATTCCAACACCTCTGATTAAAGTAAAGAAAGCTCCCGAAAACTATACGACTGTGTATTTTTCGTTGTACTCCCGCGAAGCGTTTGATAGGTAAACAAAACCACGCTCCTGAATACCGAGACTGGGAGGGAAATCAACACAGGACGGAAAAGAAAAAGAAAAAGAAAAGAACGACAAAATAAAACAAGCAACGCCTTTTCCATCCATCGCTGAATCTCTAACTTTTCAACAAATGAATCTCATTTATACAGAAGTTGCACTTAACACCTCTGGTATATACGTTTACTTTGTTGCTCATTATATTTTCATTATTTCTATATAGTATAGACAGAGAGTTCTGACTTATTTCCCCATTTTTTTCTTTGCTGTTCCTCAAGAGTACATAACTTAATTCGAGGAAACATTAAACTTGTGTTTTACTTGATTTACAGACTTACAGACCTGATTTTCTCTTTGTGCATAAGGTCTCTTGCACTCTGATCAGCTGATGAAATAGCAGCCTGGATATATTAGATAAACAATGAATCAGTTAAAAATAACAAACAGGAGGATCAGTGATAAGCAAGGTATTTTCATCAGTGCTCGCCTTTGATCGCTCTCCGGTAGTCTATATAATATTATTACGTATTTCAAAATCAAGTTTGTTAAAACAACAGCATTCATGGAAAATTTCAACAGCAGCATTAACACAGCATTAAAGAAAAAAAAAACTCGACTGATTGTTCGTTAAGAATATAAACACGTAAGGATAAATACTTTCAGGGTTTTTAGTGCATAAATCATTGACATAGCGTGTTTGTGCCTTCTTGGTACAAAGCTAGACTGAAAACGCAGAGTGGTAATTTACCGAGATCCATAAATACGGTTAATCATCTGGCGGACTTCGGCTCATTAAATTGGATGACGCGGGTTGCTATGACAACGCAGGATTTAGGAGGACGTTCCCGTCATCCACTTGAAAGATGATTGCACTCCATAGTATCCCTATTTAGTGAAATCATCTCAAGCTTTTGCATAGAACGATATTCGGCGACTCGGCCTTCTTTTAACTGTCTAGACAGAACAATGTTGTTTGCAAGAGTGCTTATTAGATTCAAATACAATCTGGTTACGTTGTAATAATGAAAGACATGTATGCAGGCTTTGCCATGTGTCTCATCAAAAGAATTTTGACTGACGAGAAATACATTATTTTAAATTTCTTTGAGATGAATGACAAACAGTGTCGATCACTGCAATTGAATCATGTAAATTGTGAAATCAAATTTTCAACTACTGTACTTCACTGACACGAGCGATAAGATCCTAATAAGAAGTACGCGCGGCAGTAATGGCAAAAGGGTGTATCTGCGTGAAAATGAAAATTTGGCCATAAGGGTATTTGAGGTCAAAAATCCGTTTAGCCAACAGTCCAGATGAGTTTTTTTTTTTTTTTTTTTTGTATAATGATACTGCTTTGTCGAGTCATTTTCAAATTTTTGGGATGAATGTGAGGGCAAAAGAGTGTGTCTCTAGATACACCCTTTTGCCGTATCGAGAGCTGGCGAGAGGAAGGATTTACATGGTGTATTTGCAGATTCATTGTCCTTTTTTTTTTTTGTCATGAAGAGACTAAATCCGCATTGAGTTATTGGTCAAAGCCCCAGTTGGCCGGAGGGTGTATCTTGATAAACATGATTCCACTCCTTGCCATGAATAGTTTGAAAAAAAGTAACAAATAAGACTTGAAGTACAAGACAAACAATAAAATATACTACACTACACAAACACTTAGTCAGTCCAGAAAGTATTAGAGGGAAATGTGCATTTGGTGCAAATGACAAAACATTATAGCCATTTTTTCCATCTCAGCAGTGTGGAGCTCAGATGCATTATTTTGTCATATCACGGCAGATGCATTCTCAAGCAAAGTTTTAGTACGAATTTTCTTTATCGTCAAAAGAGGGCGAAACAAGGCATATGGCAGCGGGTTTCTATGATTTGCCGAACACACCTATACTCAAATAGGCACTTTGTTGAATACATGTAGACTCTAAGCAAATGGAGACGATGGGGGAGGTGAAATTGTCGATAATATGCAGGGAAAATAGAAAATATAGCGAGTCAAACATTTGTCATTAACATTAGTTTATTTGACAACTGAGAAGTGATTCTTACTGTTGACAATCTCCTCTTTTCATTCTATTATCATTCTATTACAGAACTAAGAAGACAGAAGAGGAGAAACATGGCTTATCAGAACAAACGATCAAGTAGTTTGATGGGCGACAGTCCATCGGCCGTCAGAGGGCGGGCTGGTAGTCTCCACAGCTCTGCCCAGAGGGAGCAGCGCAAGCTGGAAGAACATCTCCAGGCACTGTCAAAAGAAATGAGATCTCGCATGAATGAACTGGACTCGGAGGCTAGCGAGATGAGGCGACAAGCTGTGAGGATGAACGACGCGGTGAGACGCAAAGAACACCAGAGGGCGCTGTTTGGTGAGCTTTCACCTGCGATGGACACTGCCAGCACTACGCAGGTGACAGACCTATTGCGAACCAACTCGTCCAATCGTCTGCACATGTCATCATTGTCGAGTGGGAGGAATATTGTCATGGCACCCCTACCACAGATATGGATGGGGCGCAGTTATTCGTCCCCGGCTTCTATTGCCAAGACAAGCGTCGCAGACAATATCGACAATGACCTCGACCTTGCGATGTCGAGGAGTGACATCAGTGACGAGAGCATCGCTGCCGACGCAGCTTCCATTCCCGTGACGAACATGCCAAATTTCTGCAGCGGTAGGGAGTTGGAGATGATCGGAGAGACGACGTCAGTGGACGAGAGAGGCGAAGAGGGGAGCTGTCTGGACGATGACAATGTTGCGGTATTCAGTGACACCAGTAAAGCAAGCAATGACCCTCAACCCCATACTGAATCCGCGGAGGAATCGCCAATTCCACCGACGGACAATCCTAGTAGAACCTCGACCCAATCAAATCTGACTGGTAAGTCTGCACTCTTGGTGAGGAGGAGACGTGTGTCGGACATTGCGCGACCGGTGGGTCTCTCCATGACGCAGGGGAGTAACGGCAGCGCTCGGCGCCATAGCACCAACGATCCGACCTTCTGCGCACCTCACCAGCAGGCAGGCGGAACTTCCGAGCTCCTGCTATACAGGACATCATCTGTGGATTTGCCTCCTCTCCGACATCCAGCCATCAGACATCGCGCGTCCACAAGTCAACTTATGTCCCCGCCGCTTTCCCCTGCAGCTTCCAATGCGCACATTGGGCCACGAGGGTCGCTGGCGCTTGGCAGGTCTCCGCCTCTTTCCCCGGGCGCGTCTAAACGCGCGTCGCGCGCCACTGGGTCCTTGCGACGCGGTTCGCAAAGCGAATCCTCCCCCTGTATCATGAAACAGACGTTCGCTTCCACACCAAGGCGTGGCGTGTCACGGGTGGTCGGAGAGCTGGTCCACATTGAAGAGATGCGTCGGTTTTCAGGCACCACGTCTATGGAGGAAAACTGTCGGAAGATCAGAAGGGCGTGGCCAACGAATCGGTCGTTGACTAGCAACGGTCCTCAGCGAGTAATTGGCGATGACCTGCTTCCGAAGACGCGGTCCCTCGGTGACCTGTTCAACGAACTCAAGGACTGTCGATATCTTCGGATATCTAACCAAGAGTCGACAGGTTGAAAAAGCTTTCACGTGGCTCGATAGCTGCCACCTATAAACTAGTGTATGATAATAATATTCCTGTCCATTATGTAGTTCAGCCTGCGTAGAGCTGCGAGTTTATTGTCTTTCTGCTACAACAATGACTTCTCCTTATTCAAGATACGGTCAAAGAGATTTACCTGGACTGGTAATTGAAACAAAAGGAACGCGATCAAATGGTTTATAGACTCTATAATAATATCGTTTTTTCGATCATGCGCTTTAAATTCTCGACATTGAAAAATTCAGCAACTCATGATGAGCCTCGCGTGTGTGAACTGAAATGAATCACAATGCAACATGTCGGCCAAAGTATTTTGATATTCTTTTGTTTATTGTCATTATTTCGTTTTTCGTCTCTTGTGTGTGTTTTTGTGTTACACAGTCAGAGTGAAAACAAGTAGTAGAAGAATGATATTGCGATTTCGTCTAATCGTACTGCCTGTGAAGGATTCTTACAACAAACATGGCTAGCTGATCCGTGATCACAGTATGAATTTTAATAAAAACATAGCCATCATTTTAATGACTCAAAATCAAGAGAGATTAAAGTCTCCCCGTGTCGACAAAATGGCACAAGGTGCAAGTTTGATATGGGTATACTCATATTGGTAGGCCTACTAAGCCTCTCGGGGCAAACCAGAGGGGTCTTACCATGAGCGAGTCACACCCATGATTCATACGGTCCATGAGAGATACTTGAAAAACATAATATAAGTCCATGAGTCATACACCATCGAGCAGTCATTCAGCCTACGAGTCATATACTAGTACCCCACGAGCGAGACAGCAAGTAAAACGGTACCGGCCCATGAGTTGCACACTATGCAAAGAAGGCCCAAGAGCTCGACACTTGGCAAATAGGGCCCATCACATGAGATCGACAGTAGACAAAAAAAAAAAAAAAAAAAAAACAACAACAAACAAACAAACAAACAAAAACAAAAAAGGCCCGGACCACGAGCTCGACACAACGTAACTTAAATCATTGGTTTATAGATGGCACTGTTCCTGCTGTCAAGCTCGTGGGCATCTTTGGCCTTGTGTCGAACTCGTGGGTCTTTCTCACCAAGTGTCGAGCGCGTGGGCCTTGTTCACCTTTAGTGTCTAGCACGTGGACTGTAGGACTAATGAGCTGTATAACTCGTCGGGGCTTGCCT
Source organism: Diadema setosum (assembly GCA_033980235.1). Classification (NCBI taxonomy): domain Eukaryota; kingdom Metazoa; phylum Echinodermata; class Echinoidea; order Diadematoida; family Diadematidae; genus Diadema; species Diadema setosum. The sequence continues at coordinate 19,090,027 of CM067074.1, forward strand.
CGTGGGTGTCGACCTCGTATAACGTGCACTCGAACCAGAAGGGATTTTAAAATGTCGCCCATCCGTAAAATTCCTGCTTCTGTTCTATAAGGAAACGGACAATGCTAATGTCAAAATATGCATGAAGCGCAGCGGCTGTTTTGACTCCAGTTCCGACCCCCATTCCTGTAGTTTCAAGGAGTGCTATAGATGACACATACTGGTAGTACTTACAATAATGAGTTCGAGATTACGCTTTTCCTCGGAAGAGCAATTTTGATATTAATTTTATCACTAGTTGCACTTTCATTAAAGAGTAGATGGTTTTACCATAACAACATGCGTCGTTGGTGTCTTTATTGTCAAAGTTCAGTAAACTAGATAATAACGAAAACCAAATGAACTGAAAACATTTTGTACTCTGACATAGAATCTCCTTGTGAATGATATATATATATATATATATATATATATATATATATATATATATATATATTATACATACATAAATTATATACCTATAATTAGTGATATAGGTATATACGTGTATAGATATATAGATACATATACATATTATAACAATCCTTTCTCATATCTCACACTATTATATACATAATACATAATTGTGAAGAGTGTGTTCGCAAAAAACAATAAGTCCATATTTGCCAAATGGAGATATTTGCGATTAAAGGTCAAGAAAAATAAAGAGAATAATAAGAAAAATTTTACTTCTTTTGACCATAACTTCAAAAATGTACCTTTATAATAAAGTAGTGACCAATATATCATTTAAAAGCTATTATTTTGTACTTTATAAAAGAGACTGTACTTCAAAATCTTCAAGAATGGACTTATCGGTTTTTGCGAACAAACTCTTCATATATATATATATATATATATATATATATATATATATTATATTATATTTTATATATATATATATATATATATATATATATATATATAGATAGAAAAAAAATAAAAATGCTCATATAAATACCTTCATCAAATGAAACACAAATTTCGAAAATGCACGCCCATTCACTTTCAAGCGTTCTATCATCCCTACCACAGCTCGTCCTGTTCTAAATAAAGTAGATCCCTCCTTGGGCGTTTTTATCAAAAGATTCAATAAGCACGGTACTTGCATAAAGCCATAAACACTCACACACAGACACTTATGTATAATTATGAGTAGTTTGAACGCAAAGATAGATAAACATAATTTTCATTTTTTTTCCTTCTAAGTGAGGTCATCAAACAGAGAAAAAAAATCTTTTCAATGATACTACACTATAATTTTTTTTATAACCAGAATGAAAAAAAAAACATCGTTAGGTTTGATTACAAAACTATTATCTTAGCGATTTTCTTTTTTAAGAAGTTTCAATTTCGACTTTTTCAAGTATAGATATAAACATATCGGTTTTTACGTTTAAACTCTTCATGTAAAAATGGCTTTGCATTCTTCTCATGCCTTTCAGCGTACAATACGTTTTTCTCTATGTTTCGGTCATTGTTGTACCCGTGCTCCCCATCTTAATCTTTAACTCGATTTTAACTGGGACCTACGCTCAACAAGTTCGCTTTTAAGTAGGTTCCTTCATATTTCTTTAGCATTCATTCACAGATTCCAAACTTCATAGATCGACCACTATATGTTTTATATATTATTGTAATACTAGTATTCTACGTATGTCTCCAGCTGGATATCATGTATTTCATTTAATTTTGTTATATTTGATGTATTTTTTTCATCAAGAAATATGAAAATAAATTGAAATTGAATACTTGCTAGACTAAGTACCCCATCCTTTCTTCTATAATAGATGAGGGAAAAAAATAACACATTGATTGTCACTAGATGGCGCTCTTTTAACTACTGTATGGGAAAAAAAAAATGTGACTCTAGTCTCTCTCCTTCCCTCTCCGTCTCCCACCGCCTCTCTATCCTTCTCCCAGTCTCAACTACATCACCATTATCATCACCATCATCATCATCATCATCATCATCATCATCATCATCATCATCATCATCATCATCATCATCATCATCATAACATCAGAAACGAGGGAACCTATACAAACACATCCATGATTATTAAACTGTTCAATTTACATAATGTAGAAGTTAAGCCAATGTAGCTTCCATGGGCAGCCAATTTTTTTTTTTTTTTTTCGCTGTACTTGCTTGGCCCTTTATGATTACAGGTACTAAACATTAACCACAAGCTCGAGGCAAACTCGGTCTATGGTATAGATTTTGAAATAAACTTTTAAACCTAACTATTTTGTTTGGCACCGCAGCACCGCGCGTGCGAAAGCTTCGTTCAAAGTAATTTTATATTCATCATTGCGCATGTTGCTATAGAAATATGATATCTTTTATTGCCATAGTGCTGCTATAAAAAGCTATTTCGAACATTCCTAGTGTATTCAGCACAGTCTGATGCTCGCCATGATTATTGTAATACCTGCAAGTCGTCGGAACTGACATAACAGCCCTGATGAAGTGAAATGTTGGCCTTGGAGTTTGGACATGTTTCCTTGTTAACGTGAATAATCATTTTTTTTTTCATATATCTAGTGTTATTATGATAATAAGAATAAAAAGACAAGAAAGGTTTCTTGTTTACTTTCACATAATTTTGTGAGGCTGTGTGACGGTTCCTCAGCAAGATTTTTTTTTTTTTTTTTTTTTTTCAAAATAGAATCGACGTATAGTTCTGGTTGAGGCCTAACTTCAGGTTTCTAACATTTTTTGGGGGGATGAAGTAATGAAAAACCTCTTATGAAATATGGAAGAACATGCAATTCCTAAAAGAATTTAACATTTATTTGATCAAAAATAGGTTTTGAAATGGCTGATATACCCAAAACAGAGCAATCCTAATAAAAGGTTGGACCCACCTTTTATTACGATCGCTTTGTTTTACTTTGCTTTTGGATGTCTCAGTCATTCCAAATTCGATTTTTATAAAAAAAAAAAACAACAACTTTGAATTCCTCTTACAATGGTATGCTGTGTTATTTTCACAAGTGGTTTCTTAATATCTCGCAAAAAGTCAAAAGCCCTTTAAATAACCTGTTTTGAGGCGTAACAGATATTTATGATAATGGCCATCAAGAGTATTTCAAACTTCTCCCTAGCATAATAGTGTCATTGACCCATCAGAACAATGTGTCTTAGCCCCATAGCAGCACCAATTCAATCGGCCTTTACTTATGCCACAAGACGTTAGTGACTCCATTTAATCCCCTGACATCATCGTGTAATGATTACGCAAATAATAAGCCTACGTCATGGTGTAGTCATGGCCAATCTTGATACCGTTTTTGTAAAAGAAAAAAAAAAAAACTCTCATGAAACTTACATCCAAACGTTCGTTAACTTCCCATAATGCTGCGCACTATGAAGTTCAGTCGACAAATTTTGTACTGTTGCCTTTGTTTGATGTCACAATTTTAATCTATTGAAGTCATCTGGGGCATGCAGTGTCATTATACCCCTTCAAGTTTTTAGCCGTCTGGGTTCTTTGTTCAGCAAGAGCCGGAGTTCCCACGAAATGTACCAAGAACCAGAAGCGCAAAACATAATATTAATGGAATCTCTGTGACAGCACAATGGTATGCCCCTATACAGTATTCATGATCTTGGTTTTAGACTGATTCATCCGTGTTTGCCCAACAATTATAAAACATAACGTAATGATCGGGGGTTTTATATGTCGAATAAACTGCATATTACATGACATTGTATCAGTCGTTCAATATGGGCACTGCAATGTTAATAACGTTTATCAAACAAAGTAATCTTAACCCTTTGATACTCAATGGCAAGATTAATGTGTGTAACACTCATTACACAGAATTTTGAGTCCGTGATACTGGGGTGCATTGTGTTTAAGTTATTTTGTACGGTGTTTTATAAGTTTGTTGATTTTAAATCAACAAACTTATAAAACACCGTACAAAATAATGCTAAAACATCGAACTCATGGAAAATACACAGTTGGACTAATAGTCCAACCGTGTATCTCCATGAGTTCGATGTCTTAGTATCTATATAAAAAATCACAAGAACTAAGTTATCAACCACAGCGAACTCCGAAGATGTGTTATAAGTCAAGGTCACGACTTTTGATAATAAACAGAAGTCATGTTATGCATCATAGAACTGTGGAAGGGACTTCGTTTCGACAGTCTGAGTCCCAGATCTTCCTTAGAACTATAAACGCTTTTTATATAAGAATGTAAATGAATGACACCAATTTAGCAGTGGCGGATCCAGGGAGGAGCGCACCGGGCGCTGCCACCCCCTTTATTATTATTATTTTTTTTAGAAACAAAAGAAATAAAAAGAAAAAAATGGGGAGGGGTGCGCGCCCCCCTTTAATTTTGTAAAGGGGGAATTCCTGGATTCGACTCTGATTAGAACGTATTGTTCTTATCAGTTTTAAATACGTTCACTGGACCAACAATAAGTTATCATCTTTAGAGTGCCCTTCCAGCTCCTCGCTTCCACTGGGAAGACCGGACGAAATTATTCTCGAGGGTCAAAAGTTTTGTGTTGTTGTCGTTTTTTTTTTAAATCACTTTTCCACGGTTTTTCGAAAGTCAAAAGCGAGTGTAGGGATTGTGTAGGTGTTGGAGGGGGGGGGGGGAAGGGGTGGTAGGAGGGGAGGGTGAGGGGGTACCCGTGTTGTTACACTCCAATCCACTTTTGTTCCGAGGTCTCGGATCTGATAGGAATCAGTCTTTAGTCATCTAAGGCGGTCCCATATGCGTATAAATTTATCACAAAAATATCAAAACATGACTCCTAACATGCACCTTCTGCATACAGTGATTCTCATGTAGGGAGTTTCCCAAACAATCCATGTAAATAAAGCTGACTTTGAAATTAATAATTGGTACAGGTTTCTCTATACAAGAGTGGGTGAATCATTCAAGTTAAAGCAAATAATATCAAACGTGAAGATTAATTTGAGTTCAAGCGTCAGCCAGATAGCGTCGCGTACCATACTCGCGTTGCGTTTCATTTCTTGTTTGCGCTTTGTCGCTTCCATAGAAAGACGATCGCCCTTTCGCCTGCATCGCAAACATACGGCGATTGCCATAACGACGGCTTCTACCTGTTGTGTGTGTGTGTGTGTGTGTGTACACGTTACCTGTGTGTGCAGTGTACTAGGGCACAAAACCCATGTGTGTCTGAGTACACTCGCAATAATAGTGGCAGGTTTATGCGTCTTTATTGTTTATGGACGCATCCTTATCGTCGTCGATGCGAAGCGCTCAGCGAATCGTTCACCGTGTAATAGGACTGCTGCATTACGATATCGCCATGCCCAAACAAAGTTAATGTACATATGTTTATTGCTGATTAAACCATTTCAACTCATCCTTTTCGTCACGACGGCAAGAAGTCATCGAAGACAGGAAATCCACCTGCAAAGCCACCATGTCTCACGTTGATTCCGGGTAAGTTTAAAAAAATTGGCGAAGGTTTCTCCACCCAGCCGATAGCGGTGTCCTGTGCACTGTTCCGAAGGTTGCACCGACCGGTCCTCACCACCACCTGTCTGGCGGGTTGGGTGTGCTTCTCACCGCCCCGCATGGCTAAAGGCCCAGCTCCAGGAAATTCAGTACGGATCAATTTAGATATTTACAACCCCAAACTCATCTTGTAACCTTCAGACTGAGGGAATTCAAACTCAACAAAATCCAACCCTAATCATAGTTAGATATTACCGTAGACTCTATGGGTGCGTTCGAGCGCTCTAAAGCGAACCAAAGCGAACTGAACTAAAGCGTACCGTACCGTACTGTGCCAGTTTGGGAGCGTTCGAATGCTCTGTTGAGAAAGCGTACCTCTCAAGTTATTTTTAGAAAAGGTCACGCTTGTTTGTAGCAAGAAGGTCATTCACCTTGCGCTTGACCTACATACAGCTGTCCCGAACAAAGAGAATTATGTTTTTGCATTGTGACGTATGCGCATGATACGCGCATGCTTTACAACGAACTTTTGGTACGCTTTGGTACGCTTTTGGAGCACATCGGGAAGTGATCCACTTTTGGCTCGGTACAGTACGGTACGGTACACTTTAGGAGCGTTCGAACGCTCCCCTGGCGCGGTACGGTACGGTACAGTTCACTTTAGGAGAGCGCTCGAACGCACCCTATGCCTAACGTTAAAGCTATAACTATAACTATAACATAAACATCTTTGCAGAGGAGGCAGGAGGAGGAGGAGGAGGGAAACATGAATTTGCCATTTTATGTCATGATGATGACTATTGTCGTGTTGACATGTCTGTGCAGTGTAATTGCCTTCCAAACAACATGCCTTTTGCTGGATTTCCTGATAGTGATGAATTATGTAACTGTAAGGTTACAAATAAACACTTGACTAGACCTACCTACTTGTACAGCAGTTGTAACCATCTAGAACCTAAACTATATCATAATACCTGTGTGATTTGGGTTACACTGCAAAACTCCCTGATGACTAGATCTATCGTCGTTTTATTTTCAAAACACAAAGTTTTGCCTGTGTGACCATACGGTAAACTTTCCAAAATTTCTGCGCAGGAAACTTCTTTTTAAATAGTGATGCACTGACTGGCGTGACTTCTCTCAAAGGGATAGGAGTAGATGGATCTATTGCTGACTGTTGTATAGAGATAAAATACATTTTGTGTCCCTGTGTACATTTGTACATGCACAGGTGTATGTTAATGTATTTTATTGAAAACACCATCATGAATGGTTGAAATCCTCATTCCTTTAAAGGGACTGTACAGTACTGGTTGAGGTGGGGATTCATGTTTTGAACATTCCTAAGTGAGATAATGAAAAGCTCTTATGAAATTTGGAAGAGCATGTAATTTTAAGAAAGATTCAACGTTTATTTGATGAAAATTGGTTTTCAAATGGATGATATATCCAAAAAAGTGCTAATAATAAAAGGCGACATGCCACAACTTTATTAGGATCTCTTTGTTTTACCTTGTTTTTGGATATCTCAGCCATTTCAAAATCGATTTTCATTGAATAAACTTTTGATACCCCTTAGAACTGCAAGCTCTTTGACATCTCATAGAGTGGTTTCTGAATATCTCGCAAAACGTTAAAAGCTAAATCCTCACCTCGACCAGAACTGTACACACCCTTTAATATACAAGGATGGGAAAGTATTGGTGGGGATGAGGATTAAGATTTTAATTTTTGCGAGATACATGTAGAAACTTAGTGAGAAACCACAAATAAAATGTTAGAGCATACCATTCTAAGAGATTATTATATCATCTTTGAAGGTTATTGGATGAAAATCAGTTTTGAAATGGCTAAAATATCCCCAAAAAAAAAAACCCAAAGTAAAACAAAGCAATCCTATTCAATAGGCTTTATTCCTGTAGTCTAGTATTAAAAGACGGGTCCCACCTTTTATTGAGATCGCTTTGTTTTGGATATCTCAGCCATTTCAAAACCAATTTTCATCAAATGAATGATGACATACAATGTACAACAATGTATTAAAATAGTACGTGTATCCCAGGGTACCAAATGAAAATCAGCCAATTTGTTGAATTATTTATTTATTTTGCCCTGGGTTGCCAAAAAGTGGAAATTATTTTGGTGCTAGAGCTACATTGTAGCCACTACACTGCACTAAATTATTAAAATCACACGCTTTTGCTAGCACAGCGTACTATGCATGCATAGTGCAAATGACTATGTATACGCACACATGTGCATGCATTTCTCTGCAGCTGTCCTCGAGTGGACGTGAGGTGGCGCTACACAACGTGGTACCCCGGGGGTACCGTAGTACCCCGGGGTAATGTGGGATATATCAAATGTTAACGTGTGATGTATCAAACGTGTGATGTATCAAATGTTAACGTGTGATGTATCAATGTTGAGGTAATGTGTGATGCATCAAATGTTGAATTTCTTTTATTTCATATGATTTACAAGGTTTCTTCATAGGGGGTTCTAGCTCACAAAAAAAGTTAGAAACCTGAAGCCAAGTCTCAACCAAAACTATACCCTCCCTTTAAAGGGACTGTACAGTACTGGTTGAGGTGGGGATTCATGTTTTGAACATTCCTAAGTGAGATAATGAAAAGCCTCTTATGAAATATGAAAGAACATGTAATTTTAAGAAGGATTCAACGTTTATTTGATGAAAATTGGTTTTCAAATGGCTGAGATATCCAAAAAAGTGCTAATAATAAAAGGCGACATGCCACAACTTTATTTAGATCTCTTTGTTTCACCTTGTTTTTGGATATCTCAGCCATTTCAAAACCGATTTTCATCGAATAAACTTTTGATACCCCTTAGAACTGCATGCTCTTTGACATCTCATTGAGTGGTTTCTGAATATCTCGCAAAACATTAAAAGCTAAATCCTCACCTCGACCAGAACTGTACACAAAAGAGAAAGTAACAAAAAAGATAAAATCAGTCATAAATTTTGTAACAGTTACAACAGATAAAACAGCATACACAACTGTACAAACACCTGTTTGCCAAATCCAAGCCATTACAATGTTTTGAGTTTGTGTGTAACGTATCCATACATAAAAAATGAAGACGTCATCCTATCAAGATAGATAATACCTTCGTCTTTCATTGCATAGCTCTTGTTACTGCTTCTTTAAATAATGCCGTGATTTGATTGTTGGTAGACGCTCAAGTTGTGCGAAATTGGAAATCGATGCAAGCACTGCTGTGTATTGTGTCGCAAGTCTGCAGTTGTACACTGTACAATGTACACCTGTACATGACTGTGGGCAGGCTGACAGTGTACAATGTGTGTTGTACATGTACGATATGTAAACACAGGAAAGAGTATTGGTTGTGCAGTTTGTCATGTACACTGTAGCATAGAGAGTGTTTGGTAAGACAAGCCAACATCCTCAGTAAGTCTTCAAAGACTCAGATATTGACACAAGATGTGACTGTTTGCCTCCTTTGATTCCATGCTTGAACTCAGTAGGTCATGTGCAAAGCCTATAAATTTCAGCAGTTTAACCCATTGAGGACGAGACCCGAGTATACAATTGTACATCTGTGTACTCGGGCAAGTATCTAGATGGGAAAAGCATGTTGTAGCAATTTAATCAAACGGTCCTCAATGGGTTAAGGAATATGAGTACAAATTCCTCAATATAATATGTACAGTGTAGAAAGGTACAGTAACTTATCGATTTCCATGCACAGAATGCATTACATGTTTAAGTTGTTGTACATGTCCATTACCATTTCAAGTGATGCTTGAACATTACTGCATTCATAACCTATTCAGTCAATGCTTTTCCGTTGTCAAACAGATATTCAAAATAATTTTTCCTAATATAATCTCCCTCGTAGGAGCACTGAATAGTCACCAAAAATGTTTTCAAAATATATGAAACTTATCTTAAAAAATAAAGAAAACAAAGCAAAATACAAGACACCCTAGAAAAGGTAAAGATACCAGCGTCCTGTTATACAAACTGTACTTGTTGTACGCTGTTGACAGAGTGTTGATTGTACTGACAGCATTTTATGCTGATCTGTGTTTACATTTGGTGTAAATGATGATCATGATAATATAATTCACAACATTTACACAGTGTAGCACCTTTTTACAAGCATACTACTGTAGAAAACAAACACAGATTTTGATTAATAAACCATCTACATGTCGTCTGTTGAGAATGAGAAGGGCGTTAAGTGGTCGTGAACACTATGGGTTTAGTGGCAACTTAACGCCCTTATCATTCTCAGCCGACGATGTGTAGATGAGAAAAATGAAAGCATTCAGCTAGAAAGTATGAAATGACAAAACTGATTATTATACAGTGGTAGGCAGTACTTCATAGCCATAAATGTAGCCGTATTTCCCAAGGAACTGTGTGTGTGTGTGTGTGTGTGTGTTGTAATAGTGCTGTAGGGCTTTGGATTGCTACTCGTGTTTTCATTCACTGTTCAGACTTTTTTCCAATCTATTTTCATAGGAACATTTTAAAAATGTGTCTTGTATAAGAGTCCCAAATCTTTTTTGAAGGGAATATTAGCCAGGACTTCCTACTTTGCATGGAAACTACATTAATAATTTGTGCAAACAACTGGACTCAGTGCAACGCTTATGTATTACAGTTCGACCTCGATTATCCGGCCTCCTTTTATCTGGAAATCTCTAATATCCGGACGCGTTCACGCAGTGAAGGACTTTTTTTTTTCATCCAAAAATTGAGAAAAAACAGTGACTGTAACATCTTTTCATGGATCTATTTCACTAATTTCATAAGATGTGCATGATGGGTTTCTCAATATCTAATGAGGTAAAACATGTACATACATATATGATTTTCACATAAAGATATACTTTATTTTTGTGAAGAAGGGACTACAATTTTGCGCAGGCTAGCATAGATTACACCACCGTAGCGGGGTACGCTACCTGCCTAGCTGCCAGTGCACTGGGACGGCAGCTACATGTACATTTAACATTGTTGTATCTCCCATTCACGATGTACAGTACACTGCACATTACAATGTATATGAGGACAGAATTGAGTGCTGTTGTGTGTTGTAAGATTACATTGTGAAAGCTGCACTGCAGGTAAATAAAGAGTACATTATTTCCCTGTAATCAAGGGTGTTTCCTTTTAACCATATGCCCAACAATACCCACACCCCCTTCCCTAGTCAGGGGATACACATTTGTACTTCAGGATGGGTGCAGACACATTGTTACCTGTCCACTTGATCATGAATATTAAAGAAGCAAAGCATTTGCAAGCTTTTGTGGAATACAAGTTTAGATGCTTGTTGAATGCTTTGCTTTTTAATTTATAGAAACATTGTAATCATTCAGATTCATTAAATGCATTTACTATACTGCATACTTCAGTTTGTTAGATGTGGTAAGAAGATGTAATAACATTCAATCATTTCTTATTTCTTTTTATAATATTAACACACTTTGCATGTTTTTTTATCATTCCAACTTTAAAAAAGGGGGCTAAATACAGAAGACCATAAGAATAGAAAGTTTATTTGAACTTTTAAATTTGTGTTTAATAATGAGAAGTTATCTTTTGTACAAAGAAATTGACTCTAATTTAAATTAGACCACCTGCTATTGCTCTGGCAACAAATATATGAAGAAAATGATACTGAAAAAAAAAGAAGGTACGGCTGGTACAGGTTTGTTTTTAAAGTGCCCTTTCTATTGAAAAAGTGTGTGGTATTAGTGTAGACTAGTCAAATCATATTGCCAAGAACACAATTATTCCCCAGATTCCTGACTGCAACCCATTACTTATTAAAAACAAGTAATTTCTTTGTAGACTCCAGTCTCACATCATAAAACTCTTAACATACAGATCCTCAGATTTAAACTGCAAGGTGTTTCCAAAAGTATACAGTTTACGTCATTCTTGTGAACAGCTTGTGACAGAATATTATATATTGCAATCAATATCCATCTCTCCACCCAAGTCAGTGTGCAGCTTGGTTCTCACGCTGTTCACTGTTGGGTGCTGTGGATGATTGAGTGTTGCCGTGGTGATGCATCAGAATCGACAATACAGTACAATGTAAGTCCTCTCTACCATGCGTACACCATCAATGTCAGATTAGGCTAGCCAAGTGCAATCTAGTTTATCCACACAGACCCTGTTTTCATGTTTCTGCCTGAACTTGTTTGACTGTGTACAAAAAAGAATTTAGAAAAGATAAAAAAGACCTTCTGCACTGATGACTTGTGATAAAAAGATTTTAAAAAATGCACTTTGTAGATAACACCAGTTTGTCAATCTAAATTCATTCCACAAACAGTGAGTGGGTAGTGCTCATTTGTGCTTTTTGTATATAATATAAGGGTCATGGTTAGGGAATCTTGGATTACATTTTATGAATACATTGTAGTGCTAGCAGATGTAAATAGACCATATGAAGTTGAAGTTTATGATAACACAAATGTACCTTGAACACTTTTTTTTTTTTTGGTCTGAATATTGGTGAATGGCAATTACCAGTATATTATGATGATGCTCTTATTCATACATTAACTTTCCTTATTCTTTGATAGGGTGTCCTGAATAATGGGGCAATTACAATTTCATGCCCCCAAATTGTAAATTTGTATTTCTTTTTTAATTGAACAGGTACTATTACTAATGAAATGTGTAGTATCAATCAAAGGTAGTGTGATGTCCAGTCTGAAAAGAGACTAGTCATTGCACTTGTTCAATTTCAGTCCGCTATATTAACCAATCAATATAGCAGGGTGAAGGTCCAATACAGCATTTATTATTCAGCCATTATTGGCAGATTACTGTGTACATTGTACATGTGAGACTGTACCAGTGTGTGCTGTACTCTGATATTGTACATATTCCAAATTAATCCTTTGGTATTGTTTCACTGCAATGTCCTCGACACAATCAATCAGTAATATCTAGACAGAGCAATGCAGACCTTTTTAGAATTGTTGAATTTAGTAATTTGCGTTCAATAATAATATTGTGCTGTGTTGTAGTTTTATTTGAGTGGGAAAACAAATTGAATTATTTTTTAATATCATCTTCTACTTTTTTTTTTTCAATCCCATCGCAAACTTGGCATATATTTTGCATTACAAACTGAAATAAAAAAGATAATTCACATACATAGTATATGACTTTGGGAAGTTAAAATGCAGTATAGGCAGGGCTCGACACTAACGGTGGCCCGGGGCCACCAAAATTGAAAGTCGGGCCACCAAATTTCAAAAAAAGGCAAATTTGGTGGCCCGCCTCGGGCCACCAATTTTTTTTTTTTTTTTTTGGGGGGAAAAGTACGTCAATTAATTCGTAACTTTTGCGCCGGAAATTAGCAGTTATATTTGTTTAAAGGATGGATGAAAAGGACTGAATGAGTGCCTGAGAGTGAGTGTTGCGAGCTCGTTGAGGTTTATTTGTGAGTTGATGTACATTGTGTGTCCAACTTCCAATTCTTGCTATGACTGGATAAAACTTAGATATTTGACTCATTAAAAAAAACAAAAAAACAGGACTTTTAATTTGTTTTTTATTGGGTTTTTTTTTCGGGGCCACCAAAATTTTGAAATTGAGGATTTTGGTGGCCCCATCGGGCCACCAAACAAAAAAGTTAGTGTCGAGCCCTGGTATAGGACTTGCATTTTTAAACATTGTCATGGTAGCATTGTACCATACAATAGTGCATTGTACCCTACTGGTACTGGACACAGACATTTAACCCGTTGAGGACGGACTGATTTTGCTGCAACACTCACTTCCCATAGACACTTGCCTGAGTAAACTCGGGACTCGTCCTCAACTGGTTAAGATGCCAAAAAGTAGGAGCAGTTTCTGCACACTACAACAACATAACTTGACAAATGTGTAGCGTACTGTGAACAGCAGAGTACTGCTTTGAAGGACCTGTGACAGTGACTGATGTTCATAATACATATCAGGAGATTTCATTGAATTATACAAGCTGTGCACTATACTGGAGCCCAGGAAGGACTTTTGCTTTTGAAAAGTGTGTGCTTTGAGAGGCCAGTATAAAAAGCCATAACAATGGGATCCATTTGTAATGCCATCCATGGTCCAGCCTCTCCCTCTCAAAGCCTATTGTTAGGCTCTTTTAATCCCTCCTCCTCTGGGCTGTGTTTCAAACAGGATCAGGTGGAATCAAGACAGGTTCCTCTTCATAGGATTACTCTGTATGTACATACCACATCCTAGTGAAACAGAAAAACAACAGAAAACATGATAATACCTCTTCTTTGCCTTGCTGTGGGGGAGGGAGACTAGAATCTCCTATTAACTCTTAATGTGCCATGGTGGAAACCCCCTGTGTGCCACGTTATTCTGAGACACGAAGATAGTCATGCTTAGAGAAAGAATTCTGTTTTTCCAATCTGTATAACATCTACAAATTTCTGTTAAGCTGGACATAATAGTGAGCAAAGTTAAAGAGGAATGCCAAACTTTGCTTCCATATGCAATGTATAACAATTCTATTTTCAATTTTTCTTTTGAATTACCAGTTGCTACATTACTGCAAAGAAATGACTTTAGCACATAAAATAGTGACAGAAACTTAAAGTGTACATATGCAAAATCTAGTTGGGAACACTGCTTGATAGTCATTCACCACATAGAATGCAAGCCGTATGTGAGAGGAACAAAAGCGTGAGAAACGCTTTGATTGTACCGCAGGATTAGCGATTTATCGATCGGTTTTGGCGGCTTTGTTTGTTGAGCAGAATATGCGAAGTTGGCACGCCGTCGACTGAGTCGGACGTGCGAACGTTGCACATAAAGAGTTAAATGAATCGTCAAAATTTATGAAGTGCACTGTACTCTGTTGATAAAACTACAATATGACGATGCCTGTTGATAGCATTAAGTGTGCTGTGATGTGTTGACTGTTTTATCGATTTGCTGCTAATACTGGAAGTGATTAGAAGAGTTTTGTGATATTGTCAATTATGTCTATATATTGCACCTAAAGTGTGTACTGGTTGATTGTATGGATTTGCATAAATGGTAGCCATCAGGTATGAAATCAATCACTATCCTTCATTAATGAACTCTCCAGTAGAGAACATGTACCATCATAAGGTAGTATTTCTCTAGGAAGTTACTGATAAACAAGAACTTTTAAGTACTCTACGGGATATGTAATGAACTCTTCTGTAATCCGATGTCAGTGCACACCTATCACAGCTTGGAAACATGTAAATTCTTGAAATACAATGTACAGACTTTGAGTGGCATCCACCTTTTGTACAATCATGCCAATAGATCTTTGGTATTGGTGCATAAAGCTGCTGAGATACGACATATAGTTACAATGGTGTGCTCATTGAATTCTGGCTTCCTAGTACCTACCCAGGCATACATGTACAGTACAACTTCCCCCCCCCAAAAAAAAAAAAACAACAACAAACAAACAAACAAACAAACAAACAAACAAACAAACAAACAAAACAAAACAAAACAAATCCCCCCAAAACAACAAAAAACAAAACAAAAACAAAATAAACACCCAAAACAAAGCAAGAAACAAAACGAAACAAAACAAAAACAAAACACACAACACACAACAAAACAAAAAGAAAAAACAAAAACATAAATCCAATACAAAACAAAATAAAAAATTCATACAAGGACATGTGCATGATAAAAGAATGCTCTCTACTGGCGCAGACTAATCAAATGATTTTGCTTGTCATTATACCTGACATCCATATTTCATAGTGCTTGAATAGCCATTAATATGCTAATTGATTTATCCATTTATTTGATGACTTTAGTGAAGATGTGTTTATGGTGTTAAAGTCAAAGAATCATGTACTGCTGTATACATGCATGTACATGTACACTGTACCTTTCCAGTCAGACTTTAGAGTGTCTAGACGTTTCCATTTATGACGCAATATGAAATGACAGATATTTTTTTTTTTTCCTTTTTTGTTTGTTGAAGTGTCTGTACATGGACCCTTCTCTGGCTAAAAGCGCCTTGCACACGGCTTCATATACTCGGTTTGCTGATTAATCCTTGGAGATTTAAATAGCAATCCTTGACAAATATTGTGTCCGTATTCATAGAGTAGGCCAGAGGAGAGTGTTCTTTTTAATATTACAATATCTTCCATTGCCATTTACATCACACAGATGTACAATTGTAGGTCCTCCCTGGTTATGAAACATCTATTCTGAAAGAGAAAAGAGACGATGTTACAAAGAGATGAAAGCAGACACAGGGAGGAGATGGATACTCGTAGGACGAAACAAACGCTGTTTGTTTGGTGCCGTGACATGAAATATAGGGTTTCCTCTCCTACTGCTGCGCATGATGGCCAGTCAGTTCAGCTTCTTGTCCACTCTAATTGGCTGTTAAGCCTGTCACTCAATAAATGAGGGCAAGCGTGTGATGTCTGCAGAGCATTAAATGTAGTAGCACACGCGTGCACACACACACACACAGACACACACACATGCACACATGATACAGACAGACTCACACACACATGCACACACAATCTCTCACACACACATACGTGTACACACACTACACACCTACAGACACACGGTCAAGTTTCTCCATCCGCTCCATCCTCTCTTCCTCTTCCTCTGTAAACCTTCAACTGTGCCAGCTGAGTGCCATAAATCTGCCTCGCAAATCTCAGCTCTACACTTCTGAAGGCATCCTCTCTCCTCCTCCTCTGAGGAGCGAGCTGTGATGTAAGTCCGGATGCGGGAGATGCTGGAATGTACACTGCATTTCCACTGGAGCAGCTCTCGTGCCGGATGATGCTCTCTCTTTCGTCATATTGTGCTAGCACAGAACACAGCTGAATGTCTTCCTTCTTCAATACGTGGAATTTCTTGCTTTGTCTTCTTTGTTTTGTGTTTGCTCTCTCTACATGATGAGCATCTTCTTTACATCTTGGGTGCTGTGTATGTTCATTTGACAATTTGAATCATGGCGTAGACAGCAGTGGACGTGTTTGATAATGCTTCATTTATGAGCCTTTATACAGAAATATTTTGTGAAGGAGTAGAATTTACAAATAGCTGTGAATTCTTGCTGTGTGAGGGATGCAACATCTTGATGACACAAATGCATATATGACATAATTCAGCGATGGACATCAGCTGTTCTCACAATGATTTGCAGTCTCTAAGCCAGTTGCTTCTTAAAGGAGTCAAGATGAATGGCATCCGACATCCTGTGCTAATGACCAGCTCGTATCAGGCTTTGATCGTCTTTAATATGTTCCTTTGACAAATTGATGGGTGGTTCTTGACTTGGATGAGAGCCTGATTGCCACATATTGTGGTGTGAGAAAGCTAATAGCATGCAATGATCATTATTTTTGAATGTAAATGGACTGCACCTGATACTTCCAGTAATATTTGTGAACACAGGCCCTGAATTAAGTGAAGTGAGCATTATGTTCACCTGATTGCGAGGAGTTCTGTTTCCCTGTGTGCGGGTCTTCCACCGGTAGCAATGTTGCCCCCACTGAGCCACGTAACCAGCCACCGCAGTCCGTACAACCCCCCAGCCTGCGACACAGTGTGCCCCACTTGTCTGTCCAGATATCATGCTGACAGTCACATTCTGAGAAAAGGAGCCGCGGATGGCCAATCCCTGAGGCGCAGAGCCGGTAGCAGTAAAGCGGAAAATCGTCGATGCGTCAGGGCGTTGAGACGTGAGGCGACGTGGAATGATCGCTTCCACGTCTCAACAAAGATGACTGCCCTGAGGTTGGGTCCTTTGTTGTGAGAGTGTGCATTACTCTTTGTATATGTTTGTACATGTACATTGTACATCGCTGTTACAGTACACTTATCAATGTAACATAGTTTAATACCGACATTGTAGTTTGTGTGATTTCTTGAATGATATCTCAGTATTGATTGATCCTACAATATAGGGCCTACGTGCTGCATAATCATATTTGCATGATGTAAACAAGTATGCGTAATGTTTCATACTGTAAAAGTGGAAATTTTCGCGTGTTGAAACTTTTGCGAGTTTTCATGCATTTTCATGCAACCAGAAGCTGGCACGAAAATGAAATATGGATGTGTAGAAACTTCACAGAGCTTCATTTGCACTGCATGGAACACAGAACTTGCACTCCTTTTCACTTGATCTAATTTGATGTGAAAAAAAAATGTGTCTAAATTCCAGGAATCCAAAGTCATTCCCAGTGAACATTTCATATACCAGGTATTATGCAATATCATCAGCAGTTATTGTGTTTTGGTTTAATCCACTTTGATTGGGTTTCCACAAAGGATTGGTAGGACTGGTCCTTGTATTTCGATAAATATGCCTAGGGCATACTTTTTGTGATATCGCTTTGTACTTGTTTTTTAGATTGTGTTGTGTGATATGAAAATATCATACTGCAGATTACAATTTTCAAGTTTTCTGTCATTCCATTTTTTTTTTCTCTCGTCTAGCCCATTGGCCACCTATACCAGCCTCCAGGACAAGCACCTGGTAGGCTACTTCAACAACACCCGCATGAAGCGACACCTGCGGCGGGCGGGGCTGGTCACCCGCAACGGGGAGCTGGTGACGGAGTCCACCTACCGGCTGAACATGGCCAGGCGGGAGCACCAGCGCCACGTTAGGGACCTAATGGCCCAGGCCATTGTGCACAAGACCCTGGACTTGGAGCGACACCGGCAGGCCGACATCAAACGCAAGCTGGAGGAGATTGCTAAGGTGGAGCTGGTCCGTCGTGTGAGGGTGAGTTGAGGACATTTGTGTCTGCACAGTCCCAATGTTTGCAGTATATGGTATTTACTATCAAACAGAGCCCAGTAATGACGGGTCTGCTGGAATCGAGGTCAATTAATGGTAATCATTAGGCATCACATCACCATTTTGTTTTTGAAAAGAGACAAGTTAGCTTGGTGATCAGATTCTGTGACTTGTGTAGTGTACTCTGGTAATCAGAGCATTATAATGTGGCTGTGCATCACAAAACCAACAAAAAATTACATGGCCTGATACTATGCAAGGACTCATAATAGGTATAAGCGGTCAACCTTGTCAATCTCAAGTTTTTCATATTTTATGAAAGGGCAATTCTTCCTTAATGCTAATCTTAAATTTGGGATCATGTGATGGAAGATTATTTTTTTAGCAGTTTTTCTTTAACATATTTTTGTTTGTGTGGTTTTTTCTTTTTTTAGAATAGTGTGATTAAGCATGTCTTTAGAGACCCTTTTTTCCGTAAAAACCCTTCACACACTCTTCACTTTCAACTGTAATAACTTTTGAAAGGATTAATGCTACTGTACTTTGAAAGACTTCTACATTATTCTAAAAGTTTGGGATCATGGAGTGAGTGGGAAATTGTGTTTTTAGCAGTTTTTCTAGAACACTTTTTTTTTTGTAGAATAGTAAATAGGCATGTCTCAGAGGCTCCTTTTCATTTTTCTGAAATGGTAATCCTGCAAACACCCTTTGCTTTCAACTCTAGTAACTTTTGAAAGGATGATGCTGGCTGCTGCTTTGAGAGTTGGTATTATCCATGATTAGAATGTGTTGTAAATAGAGCACGATCAATTTCAGCTTATCTAATAATCCCTTCATTGTTAGCATTGCTGTGGAAATGTACATCCTGTTTTTTGTCCTATTCATTGCTTAGAGCATGGCTTGGTAAGGTCATTAGGCATTACATCACCATTTTGTTTTTGAAAAGAGACAAGTTAGCTTGGTGATCAGATTCTGTGACTTGTGTAGTGTACTCTGGTAATCAGAGCATTATAACGTGGCTGTGCATCACAAAACCAACAAAAAATTACATGGCCTGATACTATGCAAGGACTCATAATAGGTGTAAGCGGTCAACCTTGTCAATCTCAAGTTTTTCATATTTTATGAAAGGGCAATTCTTCCTTAATGCTAATCTTAAATTTGGGATCATGTGATGGAAGATTATTTTTTTAGCAGTTTTTCTTTAACATATTTTTGTTTATGTGGTTTTTTCTCTTTTTAGAATAGTGTGATTAAGCATGTCTTTAGAGACCCTTTTTTCCGTAAAAACCCTTCACACACTCTTCACTTTCAACTGTAATAACTTTTGAAAGGATTAATGCTACTGTACTTTGAAAGACTTCTACATTATTCTAAAAGTTTGGGATCATGGAGTGAGTGGGAAATTGTGTTTTTAGCAGTTTTTTTAGAACACTTTTTTTGTAGAATAGTAAATAGGCATGTCTCAGAGGCTCCTTTTCATTTTTCTAAAATGGTAACCCTGCAAACACCCTTTGCTTTCAACTCTAGTAACTTTTGAAAGGATGATGCTGGCTGCTGCTTTGAGAGTTGGTATTATCCATGATTAGAATGTGTTGTAAATAGAGCACGATCAATTTCAGCTTATCTAATAATCCCTTCATTGTTAGCATTGCTGTGGAAATGTACATCCTGTTTTTTGTCCTATTCATTGCTTAGAGCATGGCTTGGTAAGATCAGGTGCTCGAATAGACCCTATTCATCCGAGCCTCTTTTCTCAGCACACGCTTTTTCAGAGTATGTGCTTTCTTTCCATCATTTAGATAGGTTAGGAGAATCCATGGGAATTACATTATTTTAAAGCTTAAAGTCTTCTCTTTCAGAACCTTCCATTTACAAAAAACTGGCAACCTTTTCTTGGTTTTGTAGTGCAGGGTCACATACAATTTGTATGATGTTATAGTTTGGATGAATCTGTGATGAATGTTTCTCAAATTGCTGGTAGAACTTTGCAAGGTTTTGCCTGGATTTATCAAAAAGGGAGGCATGCAAATTGTTCAAGTAACCTTGTAATTTTAGTTAATGTGAAGTCTTTCTCTTTGTAATGAAGCTCATCTGAACTGTGCAAATGATGTAAAACAAAAGTGTATAAACTTTCCATACTTTCTGTTGTAAAATGAAGCATTTTTTTCCAGACGTGTTAATACTTATACAGCTACTGTAGATGGTATAGTGAGTCACAGTAAAAGCTTAAGACATTTTGAGGCTGAGAACCTTGCAGTCAGCTTTGGCAACTCTGTATGATGTACATGTAGGAGCACATGATCAAATTTAAGCAGCTGGATAAATTAGAGATGATATGAAATACTGGAAGCATTGCATTTAAGGGTTATAAATACATGACAGGTCACTCTAAAAATTCTGGTACTACACAGAATGAGCTTTGTGATCTACTTCACCACAGTCCACGATACTTAATGTGATATGTAAAACAGACTTATACTTGGGTATACCCATTACATCATACGTGAGCACTTAACCTGAGTTTAATATTTGATGGTATTCTACCTATCCCAGATGGAACGAGCGAGGAAGGGGGACGAAGACATTACTCCCTTCTTGAAGCCACGGGGGCGGCCAAAATCGGCTTACGACCATCAGTCTACCAGACCTCAGCCTCCCGCTGGCACCAGACCCTCCACAGCCCCTGCAAGGCACCGACCAAAGAGGGCGGTAAGCACTAAAACACTTCTCTCTCTTTTTCTCTCTCTGGATAATGCTGTTTTTTGTTTTGTTTTGTTTTGTTTTGTTTTGTTTTTTTAACGACAAATGTCATAGAATTCCACAGGTCACCCCAAGAAAAACTTTGTACCATGGGGAGTACTGTAATATTAATAGTCTTTTCTAAGACTACATAATAAATGCGAAAGATAGGATTGGAAACCAATTAGAAAGCAGTCAATCCATCATTTTTCTGCAATGTTTTCAAATTTTGCTATTTAAAGGAGTATTTCATTTTGCAGATCTAGAGCTATATGTATGCTCGCAAAACAAGTGCAGTCTGTAATGAATGTTGACCAAGTATACAGAGTTTAACTTTGTTACATCATTAACCCGTTAAAGACTGGTTCCGAGTATGTACTCAGGCAGGTGTCTATGAGAAATATTGTGTTATAGCAAAATCAACTTGTCCTCAATGGGTTAATGCAGAAAGTGTTTTGTCATTCACAGAAGATTATGAGATTTATGAGACACCTTTAAGAGCGTACATCATCGTACTAAAAAAAGAAATACCTATTTTCAGCTGTAGGAATTCAAACCAGTGTGAGAGTGTCCTATCAGCGTCTGTTGATCAACTTAAGTAGTAGTTTCCTAATCAAATATTCAAATTTATCTTCTTCATCTCTATCAATCTTTATTTTGCAATCTTCATAGGAGTCTTGTGAAGTGTTATCATCATGATTATGTATCACCCAAGTAGATTGAACAAACTTTATTTTGGCCATGTATAGATGAAAGTTGTGCCATTAATTTGAATATGCTAGCACTAGTTATGATCCAAAATGTATTTAAAATCAGTTGTTTCAATGCTTTGTTTGATTTGATTAGTGTCATCACACCCATTATTGTATTTGTTTGTTCTTGTAGGGTGTGGTGTACGTTGACCAGGATGGCTTTCCTGTTCATCGGGAGACACCTAGGTCAGATACTAGTGAGGAAGTGGACTCACCGGCCCTCAGAGAGGTGAGATAGAAGTGGACGATGACGACGAAGGAGATGTTGATGTTGATGACATTGGAAATTAAAAGTACTTACAAGAAATGGAAAATATTACTTCATATTTGTTTTTCATTTCTCAGAAGTGTCAGACATGGTTTGACAATAATGTAAGGTGCAGCTGTACAACCTCAAAGATACTAGATGTGTTCCCACTTGGAATTATTGTGAAAAACAAAGAGAGCCTGAATGAATCTAGTGCCATGCCAAATGTGTGTCTAAAGTTGATATTAAGAGCAGAACTAAAATGTCAAATAGTTTTGCTAATAATTCTATATATTTTTCTTTCATACAGCAGTGTATATTATTAATATGAAAGCTTCATAATATCATTCAATATAATACTTTGTCATTGCTTTCATCAATCCTGTTCCAGTTGGATCCCAAAATTCTCAACAAGATTTCCCTGAACCTGAGGCCGGAGGAGAAAGAGGGTCTGTCCCCTTACTCACCAGACATCACCCCACGACCTCCCCCATCAAGGGCCAAAGGTCAAAGGTCGCCCCGCAACAGAACTGGTGGAGTGGTGTCAAAATCTGGCAGGGGTTACAAGCCAAAGTCAAACAAGGTATGGATCCCTTAATAATGCTCTTTTATATCTATTAAAAAAGTTGTTGGCTTATTTTCTCCATCACTTGGAATGTTTTTTTTTTTTTTTTTTTCAGCACTTATTGCTCTACATACAGTGTGGGCAATGATGCAATCTTGCATGTACTATCAGCTACACACAAACATTTACACACACTCACACATACGCAATCATAACGATGAGGAAGAACATGTATCCATTTTTTGAATAGCATAAGGAGTTTACGTAGCAGCCTGCCAATTTAGAAGATCGTCCCGTTTTAATCATTACTGTCAAAATCTCAAAAGCCCTAACTGCTTTTAATTGATCGAATTTAAAAGCCCTACCTGCTTTTGATTGATAGAATTCGGTCAAATGTAACCCATTGCACATACACGTACTCTCACAAAATTGTGATGTATACAATAACTATTCTATTCAGTGATTTTGATCCTGAAATGCAAATGATTAACAAAAAACACTTCAAGTACAAACAAAACTCCTTGAGTGCCCTGCTTCGTTGTCCTCAATGGAAAGACTGGATGAGACCATCCTCTCCCAAGAGATTTCTGGAACAAGTGATGCTGTAAATGTCAAACATTTCAAAAGTAGTGTCTGAGGAGAATGAAATTGCAGTCATGCACTCGAAGATGGTTAATATTCTACATCTTAAATGATATTGGATGATGCCATTGAAATTCCCCTAATTGTAAAATGTATTTCCAACTTTTTTTTTCATATTTCTGTTTGTCTCATATATTTGGGAGCCTTGCGTGACATTTACAAGATTACATCTCTCTATGTACAATCTCTTATAAATTTTATCTCTTTCTGTCCCACCTGTAGTAGCTCCATTCATTTATCTGCTCCTATTTTTTTTTTCTTGTCTCCCTTTCTGTGATGTAATGTTTCTACTGTACTGTAGGGTCCTTGATACTGTCATTCCTTGCCAAAGTTTGTGCACAGTTCAAAGCTCAACAATATCTGCATTTTTTTTTTCTGTTCCCTTGTGTGCTTCTTTGTCTTTACGTGTAGCTTCTATAATGAATCTTGCGCTAAACACTAGAGCAGTGCTTCTCAACGAGTGGGCCGCGAAGCTCTTCCAAAGAAAAGATGAATAGAACATTCATATTCGATCTTATTAGTCCTTGAAAAAATGTACTACGTATATGTATAAGAGCAAAAGTGGGCCACAGGTTAACAAAGGTTGAGAAGCATGGCAGGAGAGTACATGTACCTTCTTCTTGCTTCATCTCCTTATATTTTGATTGTGTGTATTGTTTTATATTAACCATTTTTATTCTGTTGTCAATGATTTTGCCTTATCTATACTACTTTTTTGAATATAAATTTGTGTATTTCAAGTTTCATGTGGTAGTCCCTTGCATGAAATAATGGTACGTATATTATGCAAATCCGTCCATCCTTTCTGTTCCTCTGCTCCTATTTTTTTTCCCCCCTCAGTGCACCTATTACCTAATTATGATCAAATGTGTAACTCTTTGTTCCCTTCCCAATCCCCTCCCCCTCCCACCCCCTCCCCCTCCCACCCCCTCCCTGCTTGTCTAATCTAGGGCTCACTGGCCCTTCACCGCAAGGAGCCAGCCTACCCCCACGCCACCCAGCTGCAGACCATGTGTGATGTCACAGTGCGTTACCGTGGCACCGGCCTCAAGATCGAGTACGAGCGCGACGACAAGAGGGATGAGATTCAGGTCTACCAGCAGCACTGTGGAGGAGAGAACCTCATGGTCTTCTCTGGCTTTGCAGAGAAAGGAAGTGAGTCAGTGTAAAGGGATGGTATTGTAGTTTTGATTGAAATTGGGACTAAGGTTTTACCTTTTTGTGAGATAATTAGAAACCACTTTTATGAAATGAAATGCTGAAGGGCATCAAATATAAAAGGAACTAAGTTAATAAATATCATTAAAATCAGTTTTGAAGTATAAAAAAGAAAGTGTTTCTAATAGTAGGTGGGACTCGCCAAAATAGAATAGTGGACTTCCTTTGATAGTGTGTATGTCAACTGCAGTACGGTTCTTAAGGTGTAGCGAGACCGCAGATACAGGCATGGCACCACATGCTACATGTAGACATTGATTTTTCTCTTCATTTTTAGACGACCTCATCTTCGTGTCGAGGCGTCACCGTGGTTACCCGTTTAGCGTGACTTTCTTCGTCAACCGCGTCCAAGTGTTGCGACTCAGCGCCTGCTGCGAGTACAAGTACACTCCGGGCGCATTGCTGGGAGGGTCAAAAGGTCACTTCAAGTTCATCGGTGTCCATGGAGCATCACCATGCTATAGGTAATAAAAACAAACTATTGTTGTTTGTATGTTGTAAAGTGTGTGAAGCAAGCAGGCTACCACTGTGTGTAATTCACATGTGCCAATGGAAGAATTGAGCTTTTATCACTTGTAAAATTACAAGAGGAGCACTGTATCACTGTATTTTGCAGTGTAATGACGAAACATTCTATCTAGGCATGTAGTGAGAGAG
Source organism: Diadema setosum (assembly GCA_033980235.1). NCBI lineage: Eukaryota > Metazoa > Echinodermata > Echinoidea > Diadematoida > Diadematidae > Diadema > Diadema setosum. The sequence continues at coordinate 19,115,132 of CM067074.1, forward strand.
AATTCTTGTCAGTAAAAACCCAAGATGGTGGATGCCTACAGTGATAAGAAGTGTATGATGTGTATGATCTGAATAGATTAAACCAGAGATGACCAAATAAATAATCTGATCAGTATTGAATTTCTGTTTTTCATATGGACATAGACTTGCTTCTCGCCTTTTCTTGAAGAGCAATACACGAATACCTTTGAATAGTCCTTCCTTCATTATTCATATCAATTTTGTTGTTAACATGGACCTGATATTGAATGAAATTCAAATAAAGAATGTCATAAAACAAAAAGAAAATTATTTTAGAACATGCTGACAGAAATGCTGGCCAAGAGTTGTACACTGTGAGTTTTCTTTCTCCAAAGGTGTCTTGTGGAGGCGGAGCTTGCACGGAGAGAGAGGCAGCGCTACAAGGACGTCCAGACAGACGTCGTGGTTCCTCCACCCGAACCCGTCCCCGAGTTCGCCGGGATGTCCACCCAGACGGAGCCTGGGGAAGAGGAAAGCGAGAAGAAGGAAGAATCGACGCAGAAGGATGAGGAGGAGGAGGAGGAGGAAGGTGAGGAGAGTGGGAGTGGTGGAGGGATGACTAACAAGGATGGAGGGAGGAGGAAGGGTTCAGACCACTCCGGTGAGTCCAGTGGGGGTGAGGGTAGCTATGGCAACAGCTTTGAGAGTCTCTCCAGTTCTGAAGATGAGGCTAATGGTTCATCCTCTCAGAAAGATAGAGGTGATGGTGTTGCTCTCACTGGTAATTCTGAAACAAAAGCAAAAAAGAGAAGTAAATCAAATAAATCTGGTCATAAGTCTCATGTGGTCTTTAATTCAAGGGGCGATAATGGTGGCAAGAAGGACGTAAGTAATAGTTGGGTCAAACAGAATCATACCACGGTGAAGTCTTCTAAGGAGATGCAATACAAAGGTATCATAAGGCAGAATAGGAAACCCACGAGAAACAGAGGAAATGGGCAGGACGTTGGTGCGGGTAGTGTGAGAAAGAACCGTGCAAGGCACGGCGGGAATCACAGAAAGAGGCCACGGGATGGGAAGAGATCCGATGATGATGATGATGCAAGCCGGGGCATGGCTGGAAGGAGGGAAGAGGAGGCATCTGTGAGAGGGAGTGAGGATGGTGGAGTGGGAGAAGGAGGTGGAAGAGTAGAGAGAGGAGAAGGCGAGGGGCGTGAGGACAAAGAGACGTGGCGAGAGACTGATAAGGGAGAAGGTCAGGTAGATGTGGGATCATCATCAGTAAACGTAGCAAAGCAGGAGGGTCCAAAGGGTGATGGGGACCAGAAGGAAGAGAAGGAAGGGAATGGTGCCCCCAGTGTTACCCCGGAAGAAACCCAAGCACGGGATCTTTCCTTAGAAGGGCTGAAGATAGAGGAGACTGAAAAGAATCTCGGTTCATAGGGTAGAACATCAACCAAGCTTCGGAAAATGACAGACCTTTCTTGATTTGGAATCTTTGGGAATGAAAAGCGCACACAATCTTCCTTCTTGATTAATCTTGTCAAACGAACAAATGATAATCATAACAAATGGACAATTGAGCAAGCGAACAAAATGAAAAAATTGCTGAATATTTTCATTGCCATTTATTTCTTATACAGTACCCTGCTTCCATTTATTAACTGCTGTGTGTTGGGACCTGTTTAAATATTTCTTTCCTGTCGAAATCATTAACTCTATAAGAAAAAAAAATATTAAACTTAAGTCTATACATTCATTCCATGTCAGTGACTTGGAGATCATAAAACCTTGAATTTTGCAAAAATTACCGTTGTGCTTTTCATTTTTTTTTTCCAGTGCATTTTTATGGTGGGTATGTTGTGGATGTCAAATCGAAATGAGAATGTGAATTTTTATGTAAGTGCCAAAGGAGCGTGAACAAGTTGTATTGTGTTAGGGGTTTATTGAAATTTTGCATTCTTGTAAATAGTTTTGGTGAAACCTTTAAGGTGCTTTGCGAAGTAGAGGTATTGTCAAGCCTATGAGCAAAGACCAATGAATAGTGGAACCAAAAAACTACAGACAGGACAAACAACATGGCATACAGCATGCTCTGAAGTGAATCAGATTCGATGGTTTTTGTGTACAGGTGGTCACTAAAACAGATTTGCAAACGCGAAAATAACAGCTTATGCAGTATCCTTGAATAGGGTCTTGCTTCACTTCTGCATTAGTGGGAATGACTCAAAGTGCCCATTTGAATCACTGAATATCATCCATCACATCATAATGCACGCCACAAAAAATGAGCTATCAACTCTTCTAACCATTTGTCACTTATCACCACTCTGTTGCTCTCTGTCACACAAGTGTATGTTCTGTGTTCTGCCTTGTTCTTGCAAACCTTGTGCATGTTATGTCTGTACTTTCCTCATCCTACTTGTATTGTTGTATACAGTGTGCATGGCATAGCTATTCAGTCCTATCCTAACATGGCATGTGCTCAACCTTGGATGAAATGTTACTGCTTGATGTGGTATGGTAGAAATTGCTATCATGCATGGCTAGCTGCTCTTCAGACTGAAAAGCCCTTTGATTAATTTTAGGCAAATTTTGGTCCAGATTTTGTAACGACATCCTTTGGATGCTAATGAATAGAGAAGAAAATAGTCAACATGTGCAGGATATTGAAAGTCTTATGTTAGAATCCAAATTAGACTGCATTAAAATAGCAAATTAGGATATTGTTTTGCATTCCTGGATATCAAAATTGAGGTCCAATTTATATTGTGTTTTAGTAGTGCATATACATGTACATTGTACATGTATACAGACACCAATGTTCACAAACTGCAATAGTATACAGCGCAAGATGTCATTATTGTAGAGAACCTTGAAAGGGGATTATTTTACCCCTAATTAGTAGCAGTGTGTAGCAGCAGCAGGAATGAATTAATTAGAAGACAGTAGCGATGGTGCTTTGTATCTCTTTCTCTGGCAGCGAATCCTTCATTGAGGCCTGATTTCATGGTACAACAAATGAGGAGAACAATAGATATCCTGTAAATTTATTCTGGTTCATGGAGGGATGCCAAACGCTAGCTGAGATTTGAGTACTAATCAGTTGATGAACAAAAAGACTGGTGCATTGGCACATACTAATATTTGTGGGTATTTGTGTATGTAAATATATATAGGTGTAAATAGAGAAAGAGAGACTATTAAAACCGATACATGCATCAGCATGTAGTGTAGATACAATATGTATATAGATAGATAGATAGATAGATAGATAAATAAATAGATACATTGAAGATAGATAGATAGATAGATAGATAGATGGATAGATAGATAGATAGTAATAGATAGATAGATACACGTAGATAGATAGACATAGAGATAAATAGATCGGCAGATATATTAGGATGAGTGATTTATTGGTAAATAGAGAAGTAACCAAAACTATCTGGATGGAAAGAAAGAAAGTTAAATTTATAGGCCTACCCAAGATATGTAAAAAAGGGAGATTTATCTTGTGGTATATATACAGTGACAGGCAATGAGATGTATGTGTGGATCATTTAGATGTGGCAGAGAAAAGGAAATAAGAGTATGGCAAGCAGCAAACAAACAAACCTCTCTAGTTAAGTGTGTTTGGAAGCAGATCTAATTATTTTCAGGCTGCATCTGCACCCAAGGTGGGCAGTAATGGCCATTAGTGAGCTCCTGTTTGCTTCACGAATGACGCATGTTTTCTTCCCACGAGAAATAAAGCTGAGGGAAAAAAGTCCTATCCTTGGCAATTAGCATACTAGACTTTTGTGTGTACGTCGTAGCTGTTGCATGCAAGTTAGAAAACAGCATGATTCCATGCAATCTGTTTTGCTTGGTTTTTATTATTTTTTTTTTAATTTTAATTTTTTTTTGGGGGGGGGGGGGTGAAAGGAGGATGGACACGTGTGTTTCTTTCTTTGATATAAATCTGGCACTTTGTGTGTGTTTTCAGTTATAAGAGACTTTTTTTTTTTCTTTTTCACTGGTGGCAGTAAAACAAAAGTTTAAGTGTAGAAAAAGAAATAAACTTTTACAAGTAGGCAATTCAACAAAGATAAAATAGCAATGATGGACTATAGGATGTATGGATTTTCAGTTGTGAAACCTGAATCTCATAGCAAATGTGGAGAAAACTACTTGGTCATACATATCACCACTTTGTCCTCAGTTAGAAAATAGAAAATTTCATAAGTAGTTACAAATTCTTTTTTTTTTTTGGGGGGGGGGGCAATGTTGTTGATTGTCCTTGTTTGACAAAAAATAAATATCAAAATAATGTAAGTCTGTTGAAAGAGCAAAGTTCTGACTCAGTTACATTGCATCACCAAATGTCCTCAGGATTGTATAAAATACTAGCCATGATATCAACACAAGAGGTTGTGTTTGTATTAAACCTACTTATTAGTCCTTTATGACGTACATGTATATTAAATTTATACCATTGCTACAATGTACCTGTGTACTGCATCTGTGTAGAATGTACATTGTATGAATGTAACATTAATACAGAAAAATAAACATTGTTCCAAGGAAATAAGTGTTTATTCTCCTTTAACCAGGAATGTCAGAGTTACAATCACAGTTGTTAGAAAAAATGCATATCGGATCTATTCATTCATATGTTTATCATCTTATTGTGGGGGACCAAGGTAGGCTTGTTTATTTCATACTCTCTGCATTGCTGTTATTGGTGTTTAAACTGAATGTGGAAGGCTTTAATGGTTGCAAACTAAACTACAGGCGGTATACCATTCACATTGCACACACTGTTGCAGTTTGTGATTGAGCTCAAGGTGCACTACAACATTTGCATGTGAATTACAGGGATGTATTGTAAGTTTATAGACACCAGTTTAATGTATTGAATGTGTTTAATACCAGTTAAGTTTTCTGAGATTTTGTATAAATGTACACTGTTGTCAGAATTCACTCTGAAATTCTCCTGTCCAATGGAAACAGCATCACATTTCTAAAACACCCTGTACCAGCTCTGTTTATAAATGTACAGGATGTAATTGACATCACACAAAATGTATATTGTACAATGTACTTGCTGTCGCAGAATATTCTATCATGGCCAACCTGTCATATGTTACTACACTGTACCAACCACAGGCCTTTGATAGCATGTTCTTTGCCACCCCCCACCCCCCCCCCCCCCACCCCTTTTGGTTTTTTATTAGTGTTTCTTCACTTTTATATTCTGGAGTGTATGTAAATGTGTACATCTGTATGATGTACACTGGTGTTAGCTGCGATTTGATTTCACCTGTTTGAAAAATACTTGTGTTGTAGGTGTTGAAGTAGACTCTGACAGTACTTCCAATGTTGAACAATAGTATGATTTACAATGTACACTTTTATAGACTGAATGGGGAGTCTGTGGTTATTGTTGTTTTAGAGAGATACATGTAGGGTAACTAATGTACTAATTGTAATTTGGAATGATGTGGGATAGTTTCACTGTTTGTGAATGTAGACCAGTATGTTCAGGTGCTTTTAAATTCTTATACCCACTATTGTCTTTTGATCATTAGATAGCAATGTGTGAATATCTAATACCAGATGATGATTTGATTCAGCTCTGGTGAACATTTTATTTCTTCTTTAACTACTTTTTGCCTGACCAAATGCATTCTAAAGAAGACAAGCTTTTAGTTTTTGACTGACTTACACACTGTTGTACATGCATATGTAGTAATTCAAAATTTGGGTAGTGTGGACAGTATATAGCATTAAGCCTTGAGACTACATGTATGTTTAATAGTATGATTGCGATATCATACATTGATTCTATCAGTATTACTTTGCTCAAGGCAGACACAAGAGACATAATGTTCTACAGTGTAGAAAATTAACAACACATGTACAATTTTTACAGTGTAGAAAAATTAACTATACATGTACAATTTTTACAGTGTAGAAAAATTGTCTACACATGTACAATTTCTACAGTGTAGAAAATTAACTTCACGTGTAACTACAAGAGTGTACACGTGAACAACACGTGTAGCCGTAGCTGTAGCTCTCTGTCCTCTAACAGCAGAGCAACACTGCACAGTGTTCTTCTGCTTTCATTGCACAGATGCACAGATTGTCATGAATAGCTGTGAGGTTTTTCAAGAAGACTTGCAAGTACCAGCCCACTAATTTCATCCTTCACTTTCCTAATAGTTTTATAACAATTACCATTGTTTGATATATCAATCAACCATTTCAGCCTCTATGACAATTCTTTTGTCTTTTTTACTCTCTGTACTCTTTTAATAGACACATTACGACTGATTGAAACTTTTGACTAGATAATGTAAACTTGTTCTTGTGATTTTGTGTTCATTACCATTCACATGTGTTTGGATCCTCATTCATTTATGTATACCACAAACATTTGTGATTGCTTCTTTATGTTTCAGTACCCTGTTTCTTTGTATTTATACTGATATCTTGTGATTCTTGCCATCTCTGAATAAATTAATCATCTTCACTTCTTGCCTACTGCACTCACTGTGTGAAATCGTTCTTAATAAATTCATTTTTCAAAACATGTCACTTCATCACTGTAATTTTGTGCTCCATGCATAACCCCTAGCTCTCTCTCTCTCTCTCTCTTTCTTTTATGAAAACTGCAAGAAAGGGCAAGTCAAGTCATCCACTATCACAAAGCTTTTTACTTGGAATTCTTCCTCAAGCCCAGTAATATTTTCCTTGAAAGAAACTCATATAAACACACATACAATATGTATGTGCGCCTCAAGAATTCATCTACATTGATAATTGTATCTGCACAATTACAATACATGTATGTACAGTAAAATGCTTTGTAATATATGTCATTATATAGGCCTATCATTTATCTTAAAGTTTACCAATAGTTGAGTTTTAGCCCACTAGCGTTTGGCATTAACATTTTTTTTTCATCTATTTGTCCCTTTCACTATCACACATGCACACCTAAAATCTTATTGTCATTGCATCTCTGACAATCCCATCATGCAATGCATTGTACCTGCATTAAAACAACCAATATTCCCCCCCCCCAAAAAAAAATAAATAAATAAAAAAAAATAAATAAAAAAAAAATAAAAATAAGAAGTATATTCAAGAAAATGAATAAGAACAAAGCATACAGACTACTCTTGGTGGACGCAACACATACAGTTGGACATGTACACAGTCAAATCACTTGGAACTTCACTGATGCCTTTTGATGAATGAGAATACATGCCAGTATTCCACATCTCAGCATCAGCACATGCACAAAGCAGTCATTTTTTCTCTCTGATTGTATCTTCCCTCTTACATTGCATCTTCCCTCTTACATTTTCTTATCTTTCAGTATAATATCTCCTGTCGTCAGTGATGTATGTTATCTTTCTAGTATCTTTTCTTTCAGATCTTCATTCATATAATATATTCTTACAGTCTTACCTTGATATGTTTTTTTTCATATGATTATTAACTCATCATCCCAGTACCTCAGTTGAGCTGGCTGCTTTAACCCTAAAAGGGCTGGGTGGGGGTGGAATCCGCCCCCCCCCCCGACGTTTCGCGCTATAATTCTGTAACTTCGTTCAAGTCTCGCGCAACTTTTGAGACCGAATTTGCAACGTCCGCACATACTTTTACGAAGCCACGCCCATTTTTGTAATGGAATGTTGCCCCAAAACGGGCACAATTTTGTGATTTTGTGTACATTTCCTATGGAAAACAGTTCTCTGTCATGAAAGTCATAAAAACCTGATTATTTTTACAATTAATCACTTTCATTGATTAATTTTGTTCTAATTATGGTAGAAAAGTGGTCAGTGACAATTTCCAATGAAAAAACAAAGAAAAAACAAAAGTGGAAAAACAAAGAAATACATAAGAAATTCTGAAAACAATAAAATACATAAGAATTGAAATGAGTTTTGGAAGTTTTTGTGAAATACAATTGTTGAATATGCTTAAACAGATTTACAGATCAAAAATTAAACTTAATGCTTTTAATTAGGCTAAAATATCATCTTGAGCTTAATTTGCATAATTAATTAAAATTAGAAATTGATTGTTTCAAAAAATCTAATAACACAATCTTGTAGAATATGAGCGGGTCTCACGCATGCAAACTTTCATCGCGATCGCACCACCAATGGCCGAGATCTCGGGGGGGGGGGGGGCGGAATCCATCCTCCCCCGGTCTGAGCATAGCCAAGAAAGTCCATCCCCTTTAGGGTTAATACAAGCTTGAAAAAGAATCCCCTTTCCATTTCATCAAATATGATCAGCTATGGATTCTAATACTCAAGCTATCCTCCCAGTATACCATACAGTAGGCCCACATCACTCTGAATGAGTTTCGTTGTACATTGTAGGATGTTAACAAATCGTAGAAAGTTTATCTTTCTACTCACCATTCGTTGTTTTTGATACACGATAAAATACCCCATGCTTCGGAGCTGCGCTTGGAGTCAAAGTTGCAGGAAATGGTCCTCAGATTTAGCAAATACACAAGAACATAATGTAACACAAAATATGATTCTGGTAATAAGGTGAAATGGGACAGTAGTGAATGCTCCAGAGACCGTGATATTAGAGATAGAAGAAATAGATTGAGAGAGAGAGAGAGAAGTTCGCGAGTCCGATGTTTGGATTTAGATGATGAGGTTGGGCGAGTTTACAACTTGACGTTTCTGTCCTTTCATGTCAAAAACTGGTCAAGGAGTGTAGTGAGCATGAATTGTTGAATTTTGTAAATTAATAGTTGTAACAGGCATGCGAAACTGCCTGCCCGGAGGAGTGACCGGAGTGGAAGTGGTTTCGTTGTTCACGAGGAATTTCAGATACATGTAGATAATGATATGAGAGCTTGCGATACAGTGGACCAGAGCGGTTCTAAAATTGTGCTTGTACTATATTGTAGTGTGACCACAAGCAGATATGGTCAGTGCCTGGACGAAAACGTAAACTGAGAAAATGAAAGCATGGCTCATTGTTCTGCTACAACTCAATACCTCTGTGATTGTCGTCTAGTCATACAAGATCTTCACTCCATAAGGGAGAACAACCATTCTTTGGGTCTTTTTTTAATACCAGCAGAGGTGGCTGACAATCACACTACTAGCTATAGATACATCATCAACTTGATTATTTAAGAAGTCAATTCCTACAAGTACTACTAGCAGTCAAATACCATCACCCGGTTGAGGTGATTTTTCAAGATAGGACTAGTATTGAGGAAGAGAGGTCTGCGGTATTAAACACCATGCATATGTAGTAAAGTGGTGACAGAAGACCCTAGGAAGAGGGGAGTGGAGGAGGGGAGCGAGATAGGGAGAGTGTACGGAAGGCAAATGGTGATGAACTCAATACAACTGGACCTTCCTGAGCAGTCCAAATAATGGAAAGAAAGAACACACTCTAGAAAAGTCTTCACTGAGAAAAGAGACTTTGAAGTTTGGGGTCTAGTCATGTGCTTAATTTCACCAAGTTGTGCACTGTGCAATGACTGGGGAAAAAAAAAACCAGGATGTGAAAGTCTGTGATAACCACAATGAAGGGATTATCAGATTACACTGAAATTTGTCACATGCATTAGGCACATTTTGTTCATGACTGATACCAACTTTAAATACAGTATCCTTTCAAAAGTTATCAGAGTTGAAAGTGATCAGTGTGTTAAAAGGGTTATTAATGAAATGGAAAGGGGTCTCTGAGACATGTACCCAACCACATCATTCTAACAAATAATATTCTATCAAAACTGTTCAAAATACAATTTTCCATTTGTTTTTTAAACCCAAACTTTGGAGTTACATAAAAGAAGAACTCTCTTCCAGAAAATATTAAAAAAACTGAAGGCAGACTAGTTTCAAATATTTCACCTGTTTTCAGTCCTCGTGCAAAATGAGGGTGTGCAACTTTTAGTTGGTTTTGTGATGCATCATCACATATATGGCTTATACCATAACTTCCTTTTGCATTTGCATTGTTGAACAATGTTTTCCATTTTCTGGTGCAGGTGGATACGAAGATGATTTTGAAGAAGATGAGGACAAGAAAGAAGAAAAGGAAGTGGACAGCCGACCTTCTTCTGCAGTTCAAACAGGTACCTATCGCTTCCTCCCTAACAACACGACAGTTTTAAACCCTTTCTGTACCAGGGACGTTGCACAGTGTATACAAAGGTGTTGGGGGTTTCCTGTGCCAGTTACACGCTGTAGTACTCAAAGAACACAAAGGGTTAAACAAGTATGAAAAGATAAACCTCACTCAGAAAAAAGACTGACTCAGTCCATTCTATGTGCCTTGGTCATACACCAGAGATTAGAGAGTATATGCTTATAGTACCTTCCTCTGTAACTTGACAAAAAATGTCAGGATGTCTATGCCTGTTTATTGAGGGAAGGTATTAGAATAAAGTGAATGAGCTGACCAGTGAACCAAAGATGATTTAGGATCCACAGCAAATACCAGCGGGGCATTTCATGAAGGAACTTGTCGGATAAAATATCTGACAAGTCAATTATATCCGACAAGTTTTGAGAAATTCTTTAGTCTGATTGGCTGATTTCTCTGAACTTGTCGGATATAATTGACTTGTCGGACATTTTATCCGACAAGTTCCTTCATGAAACGCCCCCCATGTGTATTGTTTTGTGTTGATCATGAACTGTAGTTGAGGAGAACTACCACCACATAAAAGTTTGATGGCAGTGATTTATGTACATAAAGTGACCTTGACATCGACATTATGTCATTTCTCTTTCCCTCGAACCACGATACCCCAACACTTTTCAAAATGAAAGCTGGAAGTTCACTATTAATTGCCATTATTTCTGCCTTTACAGCCAATTCTGATGATGGGTCAAAACAAAAACTGCATCCAAGCTACGTTATCATTGACAACATCCTGTTTGCTGCTGTTCAATATCAGCCGCAATATTTGTCTCTTATTTTCAATTATAAAAAAGTTTGATGAATTATCCACTGGCTTCTATGCTGTTATCTCACTTCAGAACCAGAGTCAGACAACTTCTTCTCAGAGGCGGAGAATGAGAAAGTCTCCCAAGCCGCAGAGGAGAAAGCAGCGGAGGATGACTACGCCGAGTCTGACTTCGAAGCTGAATCCAACAAGGATGACAAGGAGCTGGAGGAAGAAATCCCTGATGAAAAAATAGAGGACAAGGAGTTAAAGAGGGAAACAGCAGAAGATTATGAAGTTGAGGATGAGTTTGAAAAAGACGATGATGAACAAGCAAGAGACGAGAAGGAAGAGGAGGAGATTGAAGAAGAAAGTCAGAAGGGAGATAGTGAAGAAATCATGGAGGAAAGGGATGTTGAAGAAGATGAAGAGATTGCTGAAAAAGAAGCTCAGATGGCGGAAGAAGTTCCAGAAGAGAAAGATGATGCCCAGGAGATTGGTGAAGATGCGGAAGACAAGAGGGAAGATGACAGAGAGGAGGAGCGAAGTGTCCTTAGCGACACAGAGGGAGACAACAGACTCTTGTCTTCCGACGATGAAGGTGATGCAGAGAGCTTCAGTGGTGACCGAAAACCTACTGCCTCCGAAGCAGACTTCAAGATCTCTAGCTCGGCAGATGAGGATGAGAATGAGGATGACAAGAGAGATGAAAAGAAAGAAGACACAAGTGAGAAACATTCTGCTGATGAGAAGGAAGAAGAACAGGTCAAGGAGGCAGACAAAGAGCTCACAGGGGAGAAATCAGATCCGGAGGAAAACGAAGAGGAAAGGCAACCAGATGATGAAGCTGTGCAAGAAGAGAAGAGGGAGGAGGAAGCCATACAACTGGAGAGGAGTCTCTCTGGAGGGGTTACCATAGAAACAGAGATAGAACCACCAGCCCAGGAGGCAGTTCTCATAAAGGAGGCAGTGCTAGTCAGTGCAGATGAAGATGGTGCCTCTGTCGCAGAGGAGCAAGTGTTGGCGGAAGACACTCCTCAGCAGAATTCAGAGCCTCCTATACAGGAGAAGGATGAGGATGATGCTGATGGAGCTGAGGCCAAAGTGAGCAGTGACCATGAGGAAAATATAGAGGATCAGAAGGAGGAGAAGGATGAAAGTCCCAGAGTGGACAAGGATGAGGAGGAAGATGCTGACAAGATAAGCAAGGATGAAGGTAACAATGAGGAAGGCGATGAACAGAGTGTCAAAGAGGACGACGTGGGTCAACAGACTGCAAACACAGAGGATACCGAGACGGCACCTGATGATGCAGACGGAGATGCTGATGCGGATGGACCACCTCAAACAGCATCTCAAGATTTGACTGAAGATGATAAGCAGGATGAAGATGACACTCCCAAACAGGAGCCAGATGAAACACCCAAACAGGAGCCAGAGGAGTCTCCAGGAAGCCAAGATGCGCAGGAAGAACCCTCTCAGTCGGCCCAGGATGACGACGCAGCACAAGTCAAGTCAGACTCAGAGGAGGCTCGGGAAACTAAAGAATTGTCAGAGCTGGCTGCTCCTGACAGTGGCCAGCAGGAGGAACCTTCTGAGGAGGCCAAAGTGGAAGAGACCCCAAGGGATGATGCAGATGGCATTGCCACGGAGACAGCTGGGGATGTAGAAGAGAAGCAGGATGAAGAGGACAAACAGGATGAGAGTAAAGAAGAGCAACCAGAGGAGAGTTGCAGTGAACAGCAGCAACAGAGCACTCCAAAGGATGAGGAGCCAAGCAATGAGCTCGATGTCAATTCCAGAGGAGATGGAGAGCAGGAGAAAAATGAGAATGAACAGGAGAAGGAGAAGGAGGAAGACAAGGAGGAATCCAAAGCGGAAGAACCAAAAGATGAGGGGTCAGAAGAGAAAAACGACAAAGGCAAGCAGTCAGACTCAAGCTCCAGTTCGAGTTCGGACTCTGAGGACGAAGAGGCGCAGAAAATCAAATTGTCCGGATTTATTCACGAGCATGCAACAGATTCAGTAAGTTCTATTTTTGACAACCTTGGCTGTGTTCTAACATAGAGTGGAAACCACACTGTGTAGCACCACTAATACCATTTTTCATCTGTTTGTATGCATAACTTGTCACCAATTTTCTCTGATGAAATTGTTTACAGAAAAGTTGGAAAAATCCAAATTGAGAATATTTCCAAGAAAGATAATTTATATTTGTCTAAAAAAAAAAAAAAAAAAACTCTGTATAGTTTGAACTCGTTCCAGTCTATTTTTTTTTTTTTGTCTGAATTGAGACAGTTTTATGCAATTATGGTGCATTTTGTGTCACCAATTGCCTATTATTACCCATGTAAAGTATAAGTATGTATTCTGCACATTTCACTTTGGGCACTTTAACTTCAAACAATTCAATGGTCTTAAAACTTTTTATACTTGATGAGCACTTTCCCTTTGCATCTGCTGTACTTTCCACAAAAAGAAGAAAAAAGTATATATATATATATATATATATATATATATATATATACATCAATATAAAGTGGAAGAAATCATACTTCAGTGATAAGTTCAGAGTATTTGAACATGCCAAAATCTGGAAATTGTTGTCTGGCTACAAAATCAGGCTTGAGTGGTGAAGGATTATTCCTGGCAAAGGAACTTAGAAACAGCGATGCATTCCAAAACAAAACAAAACAAATGTCTGATTAATATCATGTGTGTGATTGAAGGAGATGGAAATGTTTATTGATTGATTGATTAAAAAAAAAAAAATTGCTCAAGGTAGAAGATGATTGATAGGAGATGAATATTTTGCGAGATGTTCTAATTGTCATTGGCATTAACATTTCTTGTTGAGAGATACAGTAGTGTGCTGTGGACACTTTGCCTTTAATACTAACATTCATCTTGTGACTGAACAATCAATACTTCCATATCAACCTCTCCCTAGATTCAAGCAATTCTTTTCTATCAAAGCTATTCCATGACAAGCAATTGTTGATTCATTTCAGTAAACTTTAAACCTTATCAAATGGGAAAAATCCCCCAAATTTTGGCTTTGAAGAGGTAGTAACTAGAGTAAACTGACCCACTTGCCTCAAGCAACCAGCTGCGTTCTTGATGCATTTGAGCTGCCATTTTGCTGGCTATCTCCAAGCCTTGCTCAGCCTTTGCATTATTACAAGCTTAACACCTCTCTCACTCTCTCTTACTGGATCTCTGCAAGAGCCAGAAGCAGACTTGCTGCCACATTTGCAACCCAGCCTGTTCGGTCATCCTGAAATGAACGGATGACTTTCCTTCAATAATGTATGATCTTAAACCTCAGCCATGTGGAATATTAAGGCCAAAATTCTCGGAGGAGGGTATTAAAATTGATGAAGTATGATACAAATAATCACAGTCTATCCCATATAAAAACAAAACAAAACAAAAACAAAACAAAACAAAACAAAACAAAACAAAACAAAACAAAACAAACAAAAGCAAAACAGCAATAAAAAGAAACCATATGACTGATGGTCAAGAATTTTCTCTTTGACACCTAATTAAAGACTCAAGAACTCTGATGTTTATAAGGCATGGTTGTGCTTTGTCGAGCATAATCTCATTCAAGAGTTTTGTATGCAAATATCCAAACAATCTGTTCACACAAGTTTGCCATTTCATGATTTCTGTCCCTGTGCTGTAACCTGCACGCACCCCTCTTAACCAAATCTGTCTCTCCTTCTTCTGATGATGCCACCACGTAACAGAGTGAGTTGGAGAAGGCCCATCTCCATCCTTCTTCACAAACTAACACCAGTGTGTCTGAACCTGCCGAGAATCAGGTGATCTGTCACATGACTTTTCTTCCACCTTGTCCACATGTATGATTAATGCATGCAATGGAGTACCAAAGTGTGATGTCATGACCATTCCCATATTGCCATGGAAACTGGTTCTAAACAACCTCACCCAGCCTGGGTGTTAATGCATGCACTTGCAACTTCCAACCCAAGCTGTCTACTAAAGACTGTGATGTCATCACTTTGGTACTCTATAGGTTCACGTGCATGATTCTTCGTTAATCTACAAAGCTGAGCAGTGATGAAGTTTTGCTGTAGTTTTATCAAGATTATGGTTGCTAACTACAGATAAAATACAAATTTTGAAATACATTAATTTGATGCTGTTGCCTTGCAATCATCTTCAGCGTAGCCTGTATCAAAAGCATACAGTTATTGATTAATTAATTAAGCTTTTACTGTACGTGAGAGTGTGTATTATAGTCACGGTTAAATCTTAATGATGCTGTTCAGCCGTCTAATCCTCCGCACTTTGCTTGAGTATAATATTGAATGGCAAAGAACATGCTGCCAAAAGTAGAAATATAAACTTAACAATGAAGAAGTTTGAAATAAAAAACTTGGCACCAATAGGGATGTCCACTACTGCACTTTAAAATGCCTTTCACCGAGTGAGTACAAATTAATGTACAATTTCATCACTCACTTGCATTGCTATGTTACTGTAAAATATGCGGCTTTTTGAAAAATTCTTTTACATCATTGATGTCTCTATTTTTTTTTAAGGAATGAGTTTGTTCATTGCACCCCATTCATTCATCTCTCACACTAATACCAGTTTATTTTCAAGTGATATTTTTCTTTGTACTTAGACAGACTTTCATTCATTCCATATGAGGAATTGATATCATTCATCTCACTGTAATCAAGTGAAACTTGTTGAGCCTTTCCTGGAGTCAATGTCATCATTTTGTGCTCTTGTAATGAAGCCACTCCAAATTTAGCTGCATATCATATTAGTCATCTCAATTTGCTCTAAAATACTGTAGAGTTACATTGTGATGTCAGAAGATTGTGCTTGGGTAACTATCTGAATTGAAATAAAGGTTAATTGGCAAAGTAGGCCTAAATGATTTGTGACCAAAAATACAATGCAATACTTTTTTCTTGAAGTTCCACCGGTGATAAATAATTAATAGTGGGCTTCATGTAACAGGAAAATAAAACAAGATTTTCAGAATTAAACCACAGCAAATAATCACCCAATTTTGTTTTCAACACTGCCCTCTATAGTCGTACAGCAGACTTGCCCTGAACATGAGTGAAAAGAGTCTGGGACCAGCACAAGCTCAGCAGGTTGCCAAAGCACTGCTTGACGATCCCAAGTACAAGTCTGTGGAATACTTTCTGTAAGTGCGCCATCAAACACCCCTCTATATTCCGGGGTACTAAACTAACATGTGCAGATATAATCTCTTCCTGAAATTATTGTGTTGTGTTGTCTTAGACAAGTACAGTAGCATAGATACATGTAGCATAGCATGGAAAAGGAATTGCAGATAGCATTCAGCCTTCTAAAGAAGATTGAGAAAATAGACTGGAGTAAAACGCTGACTAGCAGTTTGTGATAATTGATAAAAGCAAATTTGTGCATGACATATCATTACTGTAAGTTATGACAGAAACTTTTCCTTGTCTATTAAAAAACACAATGCTCTGTTTCTTTTTCTCCCACTAGAATTAAAGGAATCAAGGGCAATTGATACTTTTATTGTTGATCTTAGAGGACCAGTAATTTTTGACAGTGGCATATTTCCACTGTGCTTGCAATATTTGTTTGTCATTCTGTGGAGTTAATATGAATTGTTTTGTCACAACATTAGTGGACAGTGTTTCTTGGTGGAATATTGTGTTTGTGTTCATCAAAAACTAAAATTCACAATACTAATAAGCCTTGCAAAATGCATGATCATATTGTACATATTGTGATTATGTATTCAGTATTGAGGATGCCTGTACAAGATATGCTGACACATGTCTAATATATTGCAGTGCAAAATAAGTACAATGTATTGTAATGTTTTTTGCAGCAGATTTCGTTGGTACTGTAGCTCATGTACTTGGCGAAAACATCTATGTATCTCATCTGCATTGAAACTAATTTATTATTGGAAAATTGAGCAAAGAAAATGGGATTCCATCGGGATACGCATTGAAACTAGAATCAATGAAATACCAAAGTGACAGAGAGGTGTGAACTCAAAGTAACCTTAGCGTGTCTTCTTTCTGCACAAGATTGATGTGTGCTGTGCAAGAGCTAGTACAGGATTTTGGCACAGATGGAGTAAGTTGAGACTGTCTCCACCTTGAGCTTTTTGTATTCTCTCAGAAACTTCTGGGTTTTCAGATTTTCCCCCCGCACGTGATAGAGAGTTATTACTGGTATTATTATGTTAATGGAGTGAAAATTATAAGGGTAAAGTGGCATTGAATCTGTGTTTCATTTGGATTTCTTTAGATTGGCCCTATTGTTTGCTTGATGTGTAGCACTAGCTGCCTCTCCCTGACTGAATTCTTGTAATCTTCCTGTTTACAGAATTCGAGGTAATCCCATCCAGGATAAGGGTGTGGCCAGCATCATCCAATCCCTCATCACCCTCCACCACCAAATACCAGAACAGACCGACCAGGATGAGGACCCACCTAAGACGGGCATCAAACTCACACACCTTGACCTCGGCGACACCAAGATGACCAACAAGGGCGCGGTGGAGGTCAGCGAACTCCTCAAGCTGCCCACCAACATCACCAACATCAACCTGAGCGACAACTCCATCGGGCGCATCGGCTGCAAGGCCCTGGCGGCGGGCATCCGCTCCAACAGGTCGCTGCGGACGCTGAGCATCGAGTACGCTGCCCTCGGAGACAGCGGCTGCCGGGAGATCATCGAGGCGGTGCGAGACCATCCTGCACTACAGGAGCTGAACCTGGAGGGGAATGACATCACTGATGAGAGCGCCCGGGCCATCCTCCAGCTGGTCAAAGACAACAGCATCCTTACCACCATTAATTTCATGCGAGATAACCATGTCACCCAGGAGGTTGCTGATGAGGTAGAAGAGATTCTGAAAACTGGAGAATTCTTGTGGTAGGGTGAAAAAAACACACACACACACAAAAAAAAAAAGAGTCCACCAGGAATTCTCATCATCAAAAACCTTTTTTAAATTATATATATTAATATTCTTCTATCAGTGCTTGGTAGAAGCTGATATTTTGTTCATTTTCTTCTCTTTATAATCAGTTCAAATATCCTCACATTTACAGTTCAGACAATCATTTATTCCTCTTTCCTTTTAAAAGTATGACTACCCATGCAGGAAAAGGTTTTTGTTGTGTTATCTGGAGGGGGAAAAGAGAGATGCAGGCATGATGCTGTCTGTCTTATTCTGTTAAAGTCTAACAGTTTTGGCCCAAAGTGTGACATTGTAAATGAAACAGAAAAAGAAAATATGCAGCTGTGAAATATTATATAATGCTTCTCCCACATTCTGTCTGTAGCTGCTTGTCACAAGGTCATGTATGATAGAACGTTAGCAAAATGACTCAAAAAATTATTTTTAGGCCAGCATAAATGTACAAAATGTGTATTGATTTATAGTTATGCTACAAGTTGTAGTTTTATATCAAGTATTTCATTATTTTATTTGTGAGTGCTGAGCTATGTGATTGGTGATTGCCATTGTGTGTGACCTGCAAATTAAGTATTTTTGTCAGCTTTCATAGTTGAGAACCTCCCCCCCCCAAGTGTTTGTTAGTTTGCTCTCACTTAAAAAGAAATAATTGTTCGTAATAATTTCATAAATTGTAGAGTGGTCAAATTAGGATGTTTAATTGCACTTAAATAAGACAGAAATATATTACTGTTGTTGTTGATAGATGTGATCACCTCTAACTATCACAGTGCCTTAATTCTTTCTCAAGTGTGAATGATGCAAGTTAGTTTAAATAAACATGCAGTACTTACAGGGTTGTTTGTTAACTTAATCCGTCCCTGTGGAATCACAAGGTACATTGGATGCTTCTTATCTCCTGGTTCTTTTCCATAGAACATTTTCTTTTCAGGGTAGATCATTTATGTTTGGACAAATGTACATGTAGTATAGATGTTAATCATTTTGTTCTGTAAAATTTCACAGAAATAATACTTTTTATTTGTCAATCTTTCTTAACATAGGAGATGCATTTTAAATTTTGTAAAAATTCTGTACCACCTAGGGGAAAAAAGTAGCCTGTGATGATTGCTTCTTGTACTGAAAGAGCTGTGTGATATTTTATGCATCGTTCGTATGCTGTGAAATAATCTTCTGTATGAAAAAAGATGGATTTTTGCATTAGGCTATGTAAGCTCATTGCAGTTATGAGTTTCTGTGAAAGTCCTGTAATGGCAGAAAGGAGTTTCTAGAGTGCAGAAATTAGCAACTGAGGACATTCTACCAGCTGTAAGCAAGTAGCTGCATATCTCTCTTATTCAGGCCTATCAGAAATCTTTGCAATAATCTTACTCCCATTACGTATAGGATAGATATGATGCATAGTAGTTTAGAAACAAACGGGCAATAGTGCAGTGCAAATGAATGGAGTTACAACGCTATGCTCCATGCCACCTGCCCTTGTCAAAGTTTCAGAGCATGTGCAAGTTTATCACATTTCAAGTGGCAAACATTTCAAGTGGCAAAATCAAGGCAGCCAAGAAGTGGCAGGGTACATTGTATTAAGTCATCCTTGGAGTAGCAAGATAAGTCTTCCATGCAGTGGCAAGATAAGTCTGCCTTCAAGTGACAAGATTGACAGGGAGCAATATGCAGACTTGTACATGTGGCTTTTTATAGTAGCCTGTTAAACCTTATGCCATG
This sequence comes from Diadema setosum, assembly GCA_033980235.1. Lineage (NCBI taxonomy): Eukaryota > Metazoa > Echinodermata > Echinoidea > Diadematoida > Diadematidae > Diadema > Diadema setosum. The sequence continues at coordinate 19,134,736 of CM067074.1, forward strand.
TTTCAACCATCCCCCAAAGTTCTAGCTATTTCTGCTTTGATTACATGAGTTCCATTTGTTTTTCTCTTCTCACATACATTTGTATATAAATATCATTTATTTGTAGTGTCTTGTAATAACGTATTCTGTGCATATGTGCAATTACTTTGAATTTTTTCCTCTCTCTTTCTTTTTGTCTTGTTGTCTATCTGTTGGTTATCTTTTTTTAGAGGCATCTTGAAAGAAAAACATGTGTAGATGTTATAATTCATCAAACTTTGCTATTGCAAAAGATTATTTGTCCATAGAGAGTCCTTGAAAAAATGTCACAAATCTCTCCAGATTATTGATGTGGCATTCTGTACATACGTATTGTAGGAAGCTTGTAAATAAATGAGTTTGATGGGTGCGTTTTTAGAGATACATTTGTAGCACTTTATTGCATTACTGATCTAGATGATTTTAAGCTATGTTATCATTTCCAATGTGTATTTGAGCTATACAACATTGCCTTGATGCATGTTATAAGGAGACATGCGTAGCATTATGACTTACCCTTCTCTGATGCTCAGAAGATTTTAAGGTTTTGTACTTCATTGCATCATGTCAAATAAAACCTTGTGTGTGATTGTAGGTAGCAAAAAAAAAAAAGAAGAAAAAAAATATTAAGTATTCATTGTATACACCTTGATAATGCAAAGTGATTGAGAACTTTATTGTACAAAATCTGGAGAGTATTTTTCTTTCAATTAATCACTCCTGGAGTCGAGAAAAAAAACTTGTGTGACATTTTCTTCTGCTAACATTGACATTGATAGTGACTTAAGTAAGAACAGTTGAATATTTGATTCATTGCTTGTTATATTTCTGTTATCAATTCAATTGATCTGTGTATCATTAATCTATGTATCATGTCTGGGGTAGAGTAATGAATATAGAAGTACTCTAACCCAGCGGAATTCAGTAGCAGCTGTATATTTTGATCTTACAGTGATATGATAACGATCTTAAACTGCACACTGTGTGCATGAGAAAGGTGCTAATGCTGTATAAGTGGATGCAGTTTTGGCTTTCTGCTTTTCAACTGAATACTTTTAGACATGCTGGCTCAAAGTATCCCAAGTGAAGTTTGCAATGATTGATGGCCAATGCTACTTGTTACTACTATCTAGTGTATGATCGCTCCTTCTTTAAATTCTTTCCAGTGTATTTTTAAGCTACATTGTACAGCATCATGCATGTTTTAAAATCCAGGCACAAATAAATGAAGATGTTAAGATGTATTTCACATTATTCAAAAGTTAATTTGGCATTATGTTGTACTGGCTGATTATTAGGTATATTGCAATTTAGATGTACATAGTTTTTGATATGTGTATAGTGCTGCTATTAGGCAAACTGCACTCATTAATTCAGTGTATGTGTATAAGTGTGCACTTAAAAGTATGATTGCTTGACACTAACTCTGTACCTTACCAAGTTGCGTATGATTTGTAAATATTATATTGAAATGACCTGTAGCATATCAAGTGATGACAATATAATTAATGTTAAATGATTACCAAACGTTGGTTTGTGAATTATGTATATATCAGTTGATCACGTCTCAGTGTTCGCAAATGTTCGCAAACTTCTCTAATATAATTAAGCAATGCGTCAATGTGGTAGTCGTGGTTGACGAAAGGAATAATAAAATAATGAAACAGCTTCTGGCAAACTGAAGTCAGGTGCTTGTGTGATGGTAGAGGAATCTTCAAAAATGCAGCAATCTCTCACGATTCAGGATTTACATCTCTGTACATCTTGACTGCATATAATTGTCACCACAGTAATAGAAAACCAGCATGCAAGACAGAGGACATGAATTCTATTTGGTGTAGCAAAATGTTATCTTGTCTTGCCCAAAAGGAATCTGGAAAGATTTTATTATCGTTTTCCATATGAGAGGGGGCAAAAAAAGTAGTGATACATTAGACCTTTTCTTTGCACTCATTTCTTTGCTACCTGTATTGATATATTCTGTCTCTGCTATCCATAGACTCATGGTGCCTTTAAACTATTCAGACCATAGTCATTACACCCTGATCGGATCAATCACCACATGTGTACCTTCCTCTCAAAGTGTGAAAATTGACATTCGGCAGATTCATTTCCTTAGTAACTTTGTGTTACGTGCGTCATCGCCTGTTACTGTTCAGTGTCTTTATATTTTAACGTGTGAAACTGGAATTTTTGTGATTTGTCGAGAAAATGAGGGGGGGGGGGTGGCTTGAGGAATACAAAGGGTGACAGATGAACAGTGCAGTTCTTACGCGTCGTCTAAATCACAGTTTCTGACACCATGCATGCACTGTGTTTGTATGATGTCAAGAATCCTTTAGTTTGTATGTGCCATTGCTGTTTCCTGTTGACGTTCGCTAAAGTCGCCGAACTTATCCTGGGCTATCTAAGCACATTGAATCCAGCTTTCACCGCCAACAACACTATATCTTAATATTATGTATCTATACATGTATAATTTTGCACTTAAATGTAACATGATCACCTTGATGTTGTTATCGCATTCCGTCCACATCAAGTCTTGGAATAACGTGAAATCAGTTAAAGCACACTTAGTTCTTTCAAATCTTTTAACTATAGTATTCTATTCACTGTTACCACGAGAATCTGTGAGCATTGCGATCAAATAAAATAGTCGAGATATAATCGAGACATGCATGTATATTTCTCTTCTTAACGTAACCACATAGATGTGGTTACGTTTGATCTCAAATTGAATTTTTTTTTTTCTGAATATGATTTCTGTATGAATGCACATGAAGCAAGCGTCTCGAGCGCAATTTGTGTCGTTTTGATCAGAGCCCGTTTTGATGATCGCACGTGTGTGCGCTGTATGTGGTACATGTACAGTATACAGGAGTGTGCGTGTGTGTGTGTGTGTGTGTATGTGTTCTCGTAAACGTCAGTTACAGTTACAACAGTTCCGAATTGGGTAATGGCAGAGGTTGAAAACATTATGTTTGAATATTTATGGAATGGGAAAGATAGAAATAAAAGGAATACTATGTGCCAAGATAATAATGAATGTGTGTGTGTGTGTGTGTGTGTGGGGGGGGGGGGGGTTAAAGTTACAAGTTGTAAATTGTATGTTCAGGCGCAACGGATAGATTGGTTGAAATGTTTGCTATAAGTGGAAATAAGAATACGAGTTGAAAAAAAAATGTACATGTATTTTGATCACTGTTGTAGGTGAAGGGTTGAAAATTCTGCATTGTTACATAGATATGTGGTAATAATGGGGAATTTGAAAACCCAATTATTTTTAGTAATAGAACATACTGTGTTTGAAAGGGAAAATGTTTTTAATCAAAATTTGAATGGAAAAGGAATATACAGAATTGATATATTGGAGAAAGGTCGTGTTAAGCCAGTTCAGTGGTATTGATTTGTGAACAATTATTGATATTTATGATTTATTATCGAATGATTTCAAGAATGAGAGGAGCACCACATAGATGTAGTTAAGTTTGATTTCATATTGAAGATTTTTGGACAAAAAAAAAACTACAGTAAAAAGATGTAAATTCACGGAAAATGTATGCTTAATATTAACAATTTGCTAGTATTGTGTGAATTAAAAAGAAAAGATGGTCAAGATAATTTTGAGTATACTGAAGAAAAAATGAAATAAATATTATTTAGACCAATATCCACAACTCTTCTCAGTAAACACAGAAAGTTCCAATGGTGGAGTGATTTACACTAAGAGCAACCTTCGAAAATGTTTTTGTAGCAAATAGTTTTTGTTCTTTCTTTTAACATTATTCTAACTGGGGGGGGGGGGGGGTCAAATTGACCCCCCCCCCCTCGACGTTTCGCGCCATGATTCCGCAACGCGCAAAGATTTTGCCGCGTCGTTTCATGACTTTTTTCATTCGAGTCTCCCCGCATATTTTGAGACCAAATTTGCGACGTCCGGGTACACGGTTCTGAAGTTATGCAATGTTTTTCATATGCATGTCAACCCGAAAAACGCTCGAATTCATGATTTCGTGTGCAAATCCAATGCAAACTGTGTTTTTTTGTTTAAATGATATAAATTAGATTATTTCAACTTTTAACCATTGAAATAAATCAATTCTAATGTAGATAAGCTTGAAAAAGTGCCTCCAACAAATTTTAGCAAAAAACAATAGAAAACAAAAGATCGAAAAAACAATAAAATGCGTAAGAAATTAACAAAACAATAAAAAACAAAAGAAAATGATTTTGATTGCGCTATTTTTTTACTGGAAAATTGTTTGATGTGTCTTGAGGAACTCTGACACAAAAATTTAATAATCCACAGTCTTTTTGATGGAGTTGTAGGTGAAAATATGATTTCATGCGTTAATTTGCATGATTAATTTATTAAAAAATATGAAATCAAAATGTTTCTATTGTATGACCATGTAATCTTGTAGTTGACATCCGGCTCTATGTTCAGGCAAAATTTTGCGGCGATCGCGCGATCGGCGGCCGAGATCTGAAGGGGGGGGGGGGGGGGGGGGGGGTCAAATTGACCCCCCCCCCCCAGTAAAAACTTGGTCTCAAATAGCCCAGTTAGAATAGGGTTAATCAAGAAATAGAAACTTTTGAACATGACTGCATTTCTGGAATGTCAGATAGTAAAAGATAACGAGTAATGATTATTATGACAGTATGATCTTGTGGAAATACAGATTGTACGGGATATGCATTGGGTAGACATCTTTTCTTGGACTGTCTGATGGTTCAGCGTGTAACATAGACGGTGACATGACATTTGCTCTTGCGACAATTGCTCCGATCTTATTTCCTCCAAGGACTTAGGGTTAGGGTTAGGGTTGTGATAGGGTTTTAGGTTTAGTTTGATCGAAGGATTAAGATTAGAGTTAAGGTTATGTTTGTGAGTAGAATTTATGATTGGATTAACGTGCAGATATTTTATGGAGCAATTATTGTCGCAGGAGCAGATGTCATGGAACTAACATGGACAGACAAAGATGTACAGTTTTTGTCTATGTTACATATGTTCATCACTAAGTCTAGAAATGTTATAAAACACGTCATCATAGGGTTAAAAAAAAGGGAACTTTATATCCATAGTGAACACATTTTGTTTTTCTCTTTAAAGGCACGAAAGTAAAAATTGCAAAAATGAACAAAATACTCGTTACAACAAAGTAGAAATTCAGGCCCAAAATTATGATTTATATATCTATATTTTCTATGCTGTTTGGCTACAGCGAAATTTCAATATAACGAAAGGGAACCTTCTGTCCCGAATACTTCTTTATAATAGGAGTACACTGTAATAATAACTGTAATACTACTACTACTAATAATAATAGGCCCTATTGATGATGACAATAATAACAACAAAAATGTTAATGATAATTATAATAATAATAATAATAATAATAATAATAATAATGATAGCGATGATGATGATGATGATGATAATAATAATAATACATGTAATGATAACAATGATAATATGAAGTAATGATTACTATAAATTATATTGAAACCATATCCTAAAAGTCTTCAGTGACATAGAATTGAGTCCATGTCGTACATTGTTCGCTAAATTACAATGTGAATTAGCCATTATAAAAAGTGAAATACTGAACAATAAAAGCAGGCCAATACATACCTTGTACTGCAAAAGATGACGCTCGAACGCCAGGTCAACATCATAAAGCATGCTATGAACAATAACGAACTAATGTAATCAACGAGAGACAAGGTGAATACCGTTTTGGTTCGGAGATCGAGACTCGCTTGAGATATGCTAGATGAGGGATAATGCTCTGGGGTATCAAATTTCATGGCTGCCATCACAGAGGGCGATTCAATAAGTCCAGTGTCGCTGAACCAGTGGTCCTTTGAGAGCTATTCCAAAACAATACCATCACCACTGAACTGGAAGTTCGATGTGTAAAGAAAAGCTGATATGGTTATGAGGTAACAACCTTGTCCAAGTCGAGTCACACATTTACAATGCCGAGAAGCCAATTAATAGGATGCGATGCGTTGCAAACTAGCATGCAGATGACATAACACAGTCAGCCTCGTATAAAAGTCGATTCATCTCGTGTCCCTTTCTGTAGGAAGGCGCAGGCACTTTGGCAGGAGAAACGCTGAATTCCTCGTCGTGTTGTTTCACCACCGTGCAACAAGGAGGTGATGGTACCGAACGAACTAACGACAACTTTGAGTTTTGGCCTGTCGTAGGCCGTTAAAAGCTTGCGATAGAAAACCACCTTCATTATTCGCATTTCCGTAGAGGCATTTGAGCGAAACTGAATCATTTGATTTTGTCTCTTCAGTCAGTTTAACACATTTTCACTTAAAGCTGCGTTATCATTCTTTGCAAGAGGGTGCCGATTTCATACACTTCATGAACTTAACATCTTCAAAATCCAAACACAAATCCAATTCATCGAGCTAGACTTGTGATCATAGTTAAACCTATCACGCAATTAACAGTGCTTATCATCTCTGGACTTTTTAGGCCAAAACTCCTCGATAATAAGTCCGGTTGCCTTGAAGAAAAAGGAGACAATGCTGAGAGAGAGTGACCATCGCAAGGAAGTAAGTTACCCCTCTTAAAACATTCCTACCTTTCAGCTATAGGCCCTAGATATAACAATAAGTATCAACTTTCCTAGAAAACGAAATTGCATTAGGGAAACAGAAACATAATGTCTACATGTGTATTATACATTTTCTCGTTTCTTTCTGAATTGATGATTATGATCTGTAATTCCGCAACAAATAACACAAGGAAAACTGTCCTTTTCCCCTTTTCTTTACATTTAGGCTCCAGATGTTCGTTTTGCCGCCGACATCAAATTCAGATGTGCTTGTCTACTTCTCTTGACAGGTGGGTATAAGTATAAGATTATTTGTACTTTAGACATGGCTTACAGGTTGTCCTCTTCTTCACTATTTTTTCGGGTCGTCCGTCCGTCCGTCCGTCCGTCCGTCCGTCCGTCCGCAATCAATTTGGTGGACAGCGTAACTTCAGAACCATTTGAGGTATCCAACTTGGCACGTGTATGTAGCCCTATGTGTGGACGAAGTTGTGCCAATCAATTTTGGTTACACAATGCTCAAGGTCAGAGGGCAAGATCAAAATTCACAATATCCATCATAGCTCTGCAATGCCTAAAAGTATTTTCTTTTAAAACTTGGTGTATACATATATCACTAAATAAAGATTCTACACGGAAAGTTTTGGGCCATGGGGACAAAGGTGAAAGATTAAGTAAAAATGCTAGATTTTCACTTTTTCCTCCATTGTATGGTAAATTGCTCAAGTACATATGTATGAACTGCCTGACAATGATTATCTTTGTACTCTTTTGGATCATGGGGTCAAAGTTCAAGGTCAAAGGTCAAAGTCAAACCCCTAAATTTCTCTATTTCCCCCATATCCATGCATGCAATACCTGAAAGTTTTGTTATCAAACTGATAGTGTATGCAGGTATTAAGAGATAAAAGTTCTCTAGGAAAGTTTTGGACCATGGGGGTTAAAGGCATGACATTTAGTGCATATGCATATACTGCCTGACAATAATTCTCTTGGGAATTTGGGGGTCATGGGTCAAAGGTCAAAGGTCAGGTTGAAATCCTCAAATCTTCAAATGCCTGCTCTCAAACAATTTAGCCATCTGCCAAAATGAAACCTAGTTCGTAGAAAGTAAACACTCGACACATTTGTGACAACCGTCATTTATTATTATTATCATTATTTGCCACTTATGTAAAACTCTCGTCGCGTACTGTCAAGACGTACGCTAGACCTATAGTGAAGAACCATGCATTATGGCGCAGGCATACCAGCCGTAATTTTCATCAGCGACGTTTTAAGTTTGTTTTTACGCTGTGATTGTATAGAGCTCGTCACTGGTGTCCAGTAAGGGTCACCTTCCGTCCGTCCTTCCGTCCGTAATCAATTTTGTGGACAGCGTTACTGAAAAAAGTTGGGTATCTTAGTGATACTTGGCATGTATATGTGTGAGTGGGCGAAGTTGTGCCTATCAACTTTTGAGTGCACATGCTCAAGGTCAAAGGTCAAAAGGTCAAGGTCAAATGCTCAAAATTTCACCCTTTTCCCCAAATCTATGCTATGCCTGAAGGTATTTTCATGAAACTTAGTGTGTTAATACGTACTGTACATGTACTGCTAAATAAAGATTCTCGAGAGAGAGTTTTGGGCCATGAGATCAAAGGTCAAAGGTCGAGTGAAAATGTTAAAATTTCACTTTTTCTTCATATCTCTCAAATTGTTCAAGGTTTCTTCATGGAACTTAATACACGTGCATGCACTGACTGGCAGTGATTATCTATGGAAGTTAGGGGTCATGGATCATAGGTCAGGGGTCAAAGGTCAAGGTCAACGCCTCAAAATTTTACTTTTTTTCCTCAACGTTAAGCAACGCCTGCAGGATTCTTTCTTGAAACTTAATGTATAGGCCTACATGTATTACCCAATAGAGATATTCTGGGAAGTTTCTTGCCTAAAGGTCAAAGGTCAAACTGTCAAAGGTCAAGTGAAAGTGTGCTAAATTTCAGTTTTTCCTCCATATCTCGAAAGTGACTCAAGGTTTCATCATGAACCTTAGAACCTATTTATGCATTTTCTACCTGACAGTGATTTTCTTGGGAATTTTAGGGTTATGGGTTCAAAGGTCAAGGGTCAAAGGTCAGGTTAAAATGCTAATGTTTTACTATTAAATTCTGAAATTACATTTTTCTCCATATCTTGAAAAAACATATAAAATGGTCCAAAGTCAAGTATAATTTGACAAACCTGGATTTGTAACAAATTTGGATTTGACAGAAGATTTTTCATTTTTCTCCATCATTTCTAGCCTTTATTGATCTTTTGGGCTTCAAAGATATCATAGAGGCAATAGGTTTATTTTTGAAACGTATAATTCACATTTCTTTTTTTTCATTTAGTTAAATTTATCTTTTGTTCTTATGTTACATGGAAGAGCACTTACGCATGAATGACAACTTGTTCATTATGCGCAGTAGAGTATATCATTATAGTAGCTGCGCAATATAAATGTCCTTTATTATTATTATTAATCCCCAAATCCCCAAATGCCTGCACTCTTAGACAATATAGCCATTCATCCAATTAAACCTAGTTCAAGGAAAGTGAACATTCAACACATTTGTAACAAACCTGGATTTGACAGAAGATTTTTCATTTTTCTCCATCATTTCTAGCCTTTATTGATCTTTTGGGCTTCAAAGATATCATAGAGGCAATAGGTTTATTTTTGAAACGTATAATTCACATTTCTTTTTTTTTTCATTTAGTTAAATTTATCTTTTGTTCTTATGTTACATGGAAGAGCACTTACGCATGAATGACAACTTGTTCATTTTTTGCAATTTTTACTTTTGTGCCCTGGAGGAGAAAAAAAAAACAAGGGTGTTTCCCTTTTATTGACTTACCAGGTTAACAGCCAATTAAATTACCATTCTTATGGTATATAAAACATTAAACACTTGACCAAACATGAGAAATATAAACTTGAAAAGTGTTTATTTCTTCTTCTTTTTTTGCTGAGTGTATTATGTATATATACTTTATTGATAAATGTATACAAATAATGAATGTTTATGAGTGGATGGACAGAATATTTCATGAGGTGAAAGATGAAATGATCCATTCAACTCGGCTGCACCTCGTTGAATGGGTTAAAAAAATCATCTTTCACCGAATGAAATATTCTGTCCATTGCACGAATAAAAAACATACATTATTTGATTTGTATAAGACCTTAAATAGATCCTTGTCATTTGATGTTTTATGAATTTATAAACGAGAGAATTATGAGATTACGCTAGCGCGCAGGTGGCTGTCGCATACACATTGCAAACGCAGGCGTTTTACATGCGTATTGTGCTGGGATCTCGGCGTGGGTGCAATGGAGCAAATCGTATGGATCCAAGATTGCACGGCAAATAGAGCCAAAATTGCTTGAATGATGACGTAATAGTAAAATGGGACTTATGATCAATAGAAAACAACCAATCAAATGACAAGGATCTATCTAGGTGTTACCTAGGACTAAATCGTTTAATATAACACATAAATACATAGTAGATCATAACGAGGTGTAGCCGAGTTGAATGAATCATTAATAATTTTCATCTTTCACCTCATGAAATATTCTGTCCATTGCACTCATAAACATTCATCATTTGTATAATGTATAACGATTACTAGTAGACTCTTTCTAGAATTTTGAATAGGACTTTTTTTTTGTTAGCAGTGTAATACTAATGTCAATATCAATAATATAAAATATATAAGAGTAAGAGTATCAGTAACTGTAACAGTAATATAAAACATATTATATACCTCATAAGTGAGATTCGTATCTCTGATTGGTCAAAAGTGTATCACGTGACAAGGTGTAGTCCCGTCTATCTTGCCTTAGGGTTTTCATGTGCGTGATAGAAAGGCAAAACCCTCGTGATAGAAAGGCAAAACCCTCGTGATAGTAAGTCAAAACCCTCGTGATAGAATTTGTAAACCCTCCGCGACTTTTGTACACATAACAAGTACACTAGACTTCGCGCGCGGTGTCCGCATCCCCGGCCCCTCCAAGGACGTTCACTACGCGCATCGGACAACACATGCACAATCTGATCCCACTGGCGCACAGCAGGCATATTTCAACATGGCATGGTTATCGAGCGCTCCTCCGTACAGTTGAATCAAAGATCGTAAACTTTGTCTTTAGGATTTCTTCGGATCCCGAAGTAGAGACAAATCTCAGCATGTTGGAAATATCGAAATATCGAAAACACGAGCGATGGGAAACTGGATGCATATGTAATCTTCTGCCAAGATTTTATGCAGGAGCTCGCCGTAGGCCGGCCGTGTGACTAGAACACTAACCGTGAGTACCATGCGTACTGGGTAGTCTACGAAATGCACGAAAACCATGCAAGCGAGCGTTGTGGCCTGATTTTAGGGCTAGGCCTAAACATTTAGAATTTACTTCGTATTTACCTAGCCCTAACGTTAGATCTTGATGAGGTATATAAAACAAATATTAACTGCTCTGTATTCGGATGGTGGTGGAAATTATCACTCCCTCGGTGCTTTTCATACCGACCCTTCCATCACCCCTCGGCTAACGCCTCGGGGTGATAGAAGTGTCGGTATGAAAAGCACCTCGGGAATGATAATTTCCACCATCATCCTCATGAGCAGTCAATATTTGTATATTAGATAACACACCTAAGTAGATCCTTGTCGTTTGAATGGTCGTTTGATATTGATCATTTGTTCCATTTTATTATTACGTCATCATTCGCGCACTTATTGTGGCTCCATTTACCGTGCGATCTTGAATCCATGCGATTTGCTCCTAACCATTGCACGTATGCCAATAGCCCGGCACACAACAATGTAATAGGCCTACGTAAAACGCTTGCGTTTGTAGTGTGAATGCGATTAAGCATACGAACTGACATCGCGCCAGCGTAAACTCCGAGCAGCACTCAGTGCACTCCAGATTTCGCACATGCTTTCTTGTTTCTAAATTAAAAAAAAAAATAAATGACTAGGACCTATTTTAGTTGTTATATCAAACTAAAAAATGAATGTGAAAGATGAAAATATTGATCCATTCAACTCGGCTTCGCCTTGTAACTCGCTTCGCCTTGTTGAAGGTTTCATCTTTCACCTTCATGTTGTATTATTCCAATATAGTCCATTGCACTCATTAACATTCATTATTCGTATAAAATTACACTCTGTTTAGCTCTCACTAGGCTTGCGTACGTGCAATCAAACGTCATGCAGTATGCCGAAATATAATCGCGTTTCTTCTTCTTCTTCTCCTTCTTCCTTTTCATGATTACGATTAAATTGGGGAGGGGATGTTTGTACAGGCCATCCCTCATCCCCCCCCCCCCGATTTACGCCCATGAGTATAAAACACCTACATGCTACAAACGATCATGAGTTAAATAGTTCAGATACTTGAATCTCAAGAAAAAAAAATCTCCGCTGATTAGTCTACAGATAACACCCCTCCCTATGCATGAGGATCGTGTACCCTCCTTGTACCTCTGACGACTTTTTAAAAGTGTTATTTACAGTGGTTCCATACTCTTTCATGGACTCGTTTCATGGCAACATATGTATGATCTTCTATCGTCTTGATCACCCCTCACAAATTCTTCGTTTCTGAGCCATTTGTTTTTGTTTTGGTTTATCTCTGCTCCTGGATCCTGTCTGTGTTTCGTTTTGTATCATTGTATTTCATTGTCTTTGTGTGTGCATTACTAATAGTATCCACTGTTTGTTTGGACGCGACTGAATCTGGTTGTTTGTTTGTCAGGTATCATGAAGAATGTCTCAGCCGATGGTAACAAAATGAATGGCATTCGAGTGCTCGGAACGATGGTTTCTGCAGCGGACATGGTAGGCCTAGGTTACAGAAGGAACCCTTGTCGTCCAATCAGAGGCGCAAACGGGGAACTCCTACTGACGTTCCCTTTTGCAGTCACCTCGCCCCTGTCCCTCCCTGGAAAGCGTACTAGACATACGCTCGAAAACGCCGTAAGCGTGTGCCTTCCTTTGACAATATACGGTGAGTAATAAACACATGCATCCCCTGAATTAGTTTACAGTCAGTGACGCCTATTGCGAACTAAGCCGATGCGACGGATGTATTTCAGCGAAAAGCAAACAAACAAACAAAAACAATTACTTAAATGATGCCTTAACGATGTCTCTTAATTGAAATAATGATTACCTATGGAGGACTGGTCAAATTGGCTGCTTCCTCTATCATTAAGTTTTTTTTTTTTTTTAAATCAAATTCAATTTTAATTCAATCTCATGCAGTATTTTGTTGATATACGAAGGTGTAATACGTGACTCTTGCAAAGATTGAAAAGATACTCACTGATGATTCAAACATTTTGAAAGGGGGACATTTTTATACCAAACAAATGGTATTACGTATATTTTCTCTGTAGAAAACAGGGATGACATCACCGGAAGTTATGCAACGACTGCTACAAGCATGACAATCACGGACTTCGTTCCAACCTCGACGTCTACTCTGGTGATGACCGAGAGTGAAAACGATAGACGCACTCTCGCCATTACACCGACGGCCAGGCAAGGCAGCTCTGTTCATATTCAAAGCATCCCGACTCTATTAGCATCTACAAGTCAGGCACTCCAAGAGATCAAACGTTCGAAGTTGTTTTGGGATACGCCCTCTACGCCAAGATTGGCAGACGGTTACAATTTGCCCTCATCTTTCCCAACAGTGACGACACGAGAAAATGAAGTGCCCCTGACGACATCCTCTACCACAACTGCCTTGCAACTTCATGTCCCCGCAGGTAAAGGCTGCATAGAGCAGTCAGCAATTTCATCATTACTTTTATTGATTTACTTTGGTTCCTAATTCTGCTTCACGTTTGCGTGTGTAATCAAGGACAATAGTGAGGAAATGATAATTTAGCGTATAGCCTATGATAAAGATGCCGAGTACTGTTGCCAGATGGTGATTTCATTACATTTCGGACTCGTTAACCGGCTTTTGGTATACATTGTATTTTGATTTTTTTTTTTTTTGTATATATATTTTTTTCTCGGTGATTTCAAGACCAATGAAAAATAATCACAACAAATGAAAACGAAAAGGCATTTGCCAAAAGTTCTCCCCTTACACTACATTGCAATTTCCTCTAGAAACAACATGGTCGTCTTCTGTCACACAACACACACACATACACACGCGCACACACACACACTCACACGCACTCGCATACTGAGCATTTTAAATAACCATTACACCTCGATCGTATATACGTTTTGCATTTTATCGTGTGTTTGGACGTCACAACGACACGTTCTACAATAAATTGCATCGAGACTCGCGCAATGCAATCATGGTTGTTAAAGGTTTATTGACATGATCAGTCATAAGTCAGTTTGTGTTGTCTTGAAATTGAAGGCAAAACTACATATTTCCACATTTGGTGATTTTGGATGACTTTTGGTGATTTTTCACATGCCTTTTGGCGATTTTGCTCTGTTGGGACCTGGCAACGCTGATGCGGAGCTCATTCTGGCGGCAATTCTATCATAAGGCATTCCTAAGTTCGTCGTAAAATTATATACGATACGTAAAATCTTAGAACGGTAAGGTCTAGATGCAAACTCGTCATATTCTTTTCACTACCAAATTCCTCTGGAACAATTCGTTTTCCTTTCACTTTGATTCTGTGAATTGGACAAAAGTGTCTTTTGATACAATAGTGTCCTTTACTCTTTTGCCCTTGTGACATCTTTTTTCTTAAGTATCATCATTTACTTATAATGTAAAAATCCCGCATTGCATTTCCTGTAATGATTTTATTGAAAGATTAAAATGAACTGAATTATATTGAATTGAATTGAATTGAATCTCTTTTAAGTGTTCATATCTGTTCATTTTGTTTTTAAGATTGTCCGTAACGAATAGCTGCAAAGTTTAATGTAAGTGACACAGGATTTCTTTCGTGGAGATTTTATCTTGTATATCAGGAATATGCATCGAGCATCTCAGCTATCTAGTTTTTAGTTTTAGTTTTTCTGCCTGGTTGTGATTTTTACAAGATAAAATCTCCCGCCGAAGAAATCTTCTGTCACTTTCCCTCCTGTTTTTAAGCAATATTGACTTTGCAGTCATTCATTACAGATTATCCTACAAACAAAACATATGTGTATGTAGAAATTTTTGTCATCGGCTGCGACAAGATGGTAACACCAACCGCTAAGAACGAATGCAAATCAAAACACCAGGCGGTGTTGGCCGTCCCGCACTCTCATTCTTACGTCACGGCACTGACAGAGGCGGCATTGGCTCGATGCAAAATCAACGATTACGTGTGGTTGTATTGCTCATGTTGCTGGAACTCCGACCCAGAGGTTGTGAAGGTCGGCATTGCAAACGGCAAATGGCGCTGTGGACCTAATGGTGCTGTGGCGTTGGAGTCACTGTTTCAAGATGCGACCATAGGTATGCAGCATAATTGTGATTAATTCAGCGTCTCATATAGGAAAGGAATATTGCGGAGCGCATGATAGATGTTCATTGTTATTTTTGTTACTACGACGATACTCACGATACTTTTATTATTATCATTATCATTATAGCGATAGACGTAGTCAGTAGTATTTCCATTTCTGTTTAATCATTATCATTATGTTCACATGTGATTTGTCTGTTGATCGTGACGGTACATTTTAAGTGCAGTGGGGATCCCCATTTTCTACTGCCACTTTCTACTCCAACCGATGGGACTAATCCAGCAACCCAGACCAGTTGCATGGTACATGATATATAGTGAATCTTCTGATGCCCCAATAAAAAGTAGTGCTATATAGACCCTTAGATCGTTTCGCTCTAAGTCACCACAGACCTTTCAACATCAGAGTCATACCACTAGTGTGCCCAACTCTAACACACGTTCAGCAAAGATCCACGAGGTGGAATTTCTGCAGGAGTGTGAGGGGACCTACAAGGCACCTAAGAACTCACCAAACGCAGAAGACGAGGCAGAGATCGCGGACCAACTGAAGTCACGCCTTGATATTATACGCAAGACAGGCTGGCAAGAAGCCACGGAGAGCATCGACTTCAAGCCTTTGCGGAAAGAATGCCAACCAATAAACAGACTCACTAAAAGGACAGCAAAGAAGAAAACTTTGCCCTGTGTCGCCAAAGTGAAGTAGCACGCACAGTCATCAGCAATGGAAGACATCCCTCCCCTGACAAGAACTTTTCCCGCCGATGAACGTCAACAAGCTGAAGGAAGTGAGAAACACACACACACACAAAAATGTGCCAATCTCGGTCTTACAGCAGCCTTTACTATACATCCGAAATAAAGCAAGGATTAGGTGAAGTGTGGAAAAACCCGTGGCCCCGACAACATCCACGCAGAACAACTCTCCCAAGCTGACCTCGCCTTAGTGATAGGATAAGACACTTCGTGTCGCGATTCCTCTCCACTGTCAATTTAGGTCCCCCTGCAATGGAAGTAGACTACTGTCATGACCATCTCAAAGCCGAACAAACCAGGTAACGACTCTAAGAGATACCGCCCCATCATCACTTCTGTCTGTATCCTTGAAACTGTTTGAACGGCCAGAGAGAACCCATTCTCGAGCACTCGATCCGCAAGCAGGGGGTTGCACTGAAGAACAAGTGCTTCCAGCAACCGGCCTAAATGAAACTGCCTTTGAAGACAAGAAAACATGCTGGCCGTAGTAATTGATATCTCATCAACTTGTGACACAGTTTGGCATTGTGGACTTATCCTCAACCTCCACCAAGCACTACAAGACAGGCTGACGATGGTCTAAGTCATCCCAAACATAATCTCGAACCGTTCCTTCAAAGTTCTTATTGATGACATGTCAAGCAGAACTAGAGCCCTCAAGAGCAGTGTCGCCAAGCTCGGCCCCAACACCAGCATTCTTCAACCTCTATACAAAGCAGACATCTCCCCCACATGAGCAGTTTCAAATATGCCTGCGCAGATGACTTGGCCATTTTCTATATACCTATCAAACTCCTTTGAGGAAGCTGTATGAGCACACTCTCACCCAGGACATGCAGGCTCTGCACATGTACTACCACCAGTGGTGGTTGAAATTTAATGCACAGGGACCGTCTTCTCTATGTGCCAACTAGACAACAAGGAAGCACACCACCAGCACCAAGTCAAACTCAAAGAAACCACACCTTGCATTCTGTGCCAATCCTACTTACTTCGGATAGAAAGAGAACCGCCAACCCACCTTCTGTCACATTACACAGAGTAGTTGGGAATGTATCAGCTAGAGTTTGCCTTATAGAGTATGCCCCACATAATATATATATATATATATATATATATATATATTTAAATATATATATAAATATATATATAAATATATATATATATATATAAATATATATATAAATATATATATATAAATATATATATAAATATATATATATATATATTTAATATCTACAATCGGATTTTCACATTGATAGTTTGTAATATTTAATCTGTCTGGTTGCTACTTCAGGATCTAAAAGTATAACATCTTACCTATATTTCGAAGAAAACTTGATTAAGTGGTCACAGAGATGTGTGGTATTCTTGTAAAGCATGTCACGGGTATGAATCTTTCAAGTTTAGCACTTGGATGCTCTTGAAACTGCACATTAATGTATGAACACATTGGACAGAACTTGGAGGGAAGGAATTACTGACATACTCTACAAAAGTCCTCATTTCTCTCTGACCACTGAAGCAAATCGGATGGGGTTTTCTGTAAGAAGATGTGGGTGATAGGTTATAGTACCATATCCTGAAGTTGTATTTGGATTGATTCACCATTTTTAAAGTTATCGTTGCGGAGGGTCCGGTTGTATCTTCTTCTTTATTTATTTATTAATTATTATTGTTATTAGTTATTTATTTATATATATATATATATATATATATATTTTTTTTTTTTTTGGGGGGGGGGGGGGAGACGTACGGTATGCGGCAAAGATTTTGCGGTCGTGAATGGGGAGCTGACTTCCACCCTTCGCTCCATCAGGTCGCTCTCGCCGTTACCTAAGCTCCCGCCGAGTATACAAAACTCTGTGTGGGAAAGCAGCTGTCACACTAAGAGAGTGGACGTTCAACTGAACTCTGCTCTCCGCATCATGAGCTGCCAGAAACCCACTCCTACCCACCAGCTTCCTGTGCTATCAGGGGGGGGGGGGGATTTTATGACGAATTTTGTCCGACAAAGTTGTCGGACAAAATTGCTGTCAGCCAATCAGATGCAAGGATTTCAGTAGCTTGTAACAGTTTGTCAGAAAAATATCCGTCCAAAATGCTTCATGAAATGCCCCCCTGGCATACCACCGCACCACCTTTGAAGAGAAGCCGCCACAACACACAGGCAGTTCTTAAGGCTGTCGCGGATGAATACCTCCCCCTCTATACCAAGATCCACGCCGCCTTCCCAAGACAGCGCCTTAAAAGCAAGAAACCCTTCATCAGGCTGCCCAAGCCCTCTCCTCAGAGAACATGAAATCTACGCCGACATGCACTGACATGCCTGGCTCACCAACAAGTGGAAGGAGAAACAGCCTGCAGGCAGACTCATGAACAAACCGACAATTGTGTATAATGATCTTTTCTTTTTATTTCTTCATTTTATTTTCACTTTCAAGATAATTTCATTTTGTTTTGTTTTAGTTTTTTATTCTTTGCTCTGCTGCACCTTTTTTTTTGTGAACGTCATTTTGCCTTGAACAAAGTGAGTATTCGTGAGAAGGTACAATTAAACAAGGTGATCATCTTTCAACTGAACATTATGTCATGAAATGCAATTTTACATCATGTTCAAGATGGCTTTTCAAATCTGGAGTGAAAGCAGATGAACTAAATGGAAGCTATTTCTTCCAACGTATGATAATTAAACATATATTATATATATCGGAAATAGGATATGATCTACAAATTTGATGTGTAATACCTGTTCATTTCAGTCTAGAGATTATCTGAAATATCGTTCCTTTTTATTGGTGTGCCATTAATATTTGTTGGTTGCAAAATGAGCATGCATAAGTCATTGAATTCGCTTCTCATTTCCTTTGTTGTTCATAGAGTGGGCTAGTGACAACCAAGGCCTGGGCTGCCTCTCTGTAAAGAAGGTCGGTAAAAAGTTTAGACTCCTGAGAAATTCTCCATGTGGCACCGTGAAAGGTGGACTTGCAGTGTGTGTGCGCGACGCTTGAGGAAGTCAATTGCGGCGCCACCTATCGGTGACACCTCCATGTCTCTCCTCCTCTCATATTTGAAGCATACGAACTGCGTGTGACTACACTGTCTGTCATAAACAACTATATATGAATACGTGTATTAAAGTAAACTGAGGGAATGACAGCCGGCACACTCATAAGGGATTAGATGAAAGTTCCCCTGAATGTCCTTTTATATAGGAAAGATAATAAACTTTATAGTCCAGCTGCACGGTCAAATAGATCAGACCATATTGTTAAGTTTTGTCAGAAAGAATCAAATATGGCACGTGTAGACCGATTTGTTCTAAAAAAAAAAATAGACATTAAGCTCCTCGGAATTCTGAAAAGGAGTGCGATAACAGCCATTTTTTCTACATGGCCGCTATTCAGTGACTATGAATTAGTCAACACGTAAACACCGACGCTGGGCAGAGATATTTGGCAAGGTATTGCGTTCTCAATCTCAGATGCGTCGGACAACTGGACAAGTAGCTATTCAGTGGTGTCAAGTAATATGCGTCAATGTTTATACCAAACAAAGACTATTTCAATGCCTGATCCCCATTGATCAGAGATGGAAAACTGTCATTCAACCCAGAAGAAAGGAAAATAATGACACAAACTACGGGCAGATATCCAGATTGGATGAGAACTACGGTAAAAAATCTAAACCACCATACATGGCGCTATCCAAATCGTACACGATGTAAATGATTTAGACAATGGAAAACGCGCAATTGTGAAGTAGTGCATGTTCTAGCAGAGTATAAAACCTATGCAAGTATATCTATTTTTACTGGCAGTATCAAAGCATATTGTAATAATATTGAAATTATGTAATAATCTACACATAACCTTATAACTGTGATAGTAGATGGCGGTCAATCACTGCAAACCCTTGGCTAATATAGTCAGTGTCTATGGGCAGGGGATGAGAGGCTTGTTAAAGGGACTGTATAGTACTGGTTGAGGTGAGGATTCAGCTTGAAACGTTTTGCAAGATATTTAGAAACCACTCTATGAAATGGTAAAGAGAATACACTAAGGGAAAAGTTTATTTGATGAAAATCGGGTTTGAAATGACTGAGATATCTAAAAACAAGGTAAAACAAAGAAATCCTAATAAAAGTCGTGGCCTGTCAATTCTATTAGGATCGCTTTTTTGGATATCTCAACTATTTCAAGGCCAAGTTTCATCAAATTAATGTTGAATCCTTCTTGAAATTACATGCTCTTACATATTTCATTAGAGGTTTCTCATTATCTCACCAAATGCTATAACCCTGAATCCTCACCTCAACCAGTATTGTACAGTCAATTCAATGTGACGACTCCATTTAATTTTTATGAATGATTTGAACAATATCACTGGTTGTGGAAAGTATGTGATACTGATTTTATTCGACTACCGTTCTTAGAATGAAGGGAATTTGAAGGCCTAACTGCATAAAAAAAAGGGGAAAAAGAAAGAAAACCTCAGTTTTGCAGTTCTGTTTCTTTGCTTTTCCTCTAACACATGTCTAACGATTGAAGTCTGTTCCAACACCATTGTACAGTCAGTTAGTTTGTTGGTGTGTAGATCTATTATTGCTGGTCATCTTGCTTATCAATCGTGTCGATGCCAATGTATAAACACACACACACACACATACATACACACACACACACACACACACACACACAAGTACATCTGCAAGAGCCAGTATGAACAGTTATAATCAACACTCAGCAAAGTGGCGGATCCAGGGAGGAATGCACCGGGCGCGCCCCCTGTATTTTTTTTTTTGTTAAACAAGAGAAATAAAAAGAAAAAAGTGGGGGGGGGGATGCGTGCGCCCCCTTTAATTTTGTAAAGGCGCCCCCTCTTTTCAGAATTCCTGGATCCGCCCCTGCAGCACATCCACATACAAAGGAAAGTAATGTCGCTGATGGCAATCTTAAGTCTGATTCGATGGTGGCAATGTTTTAGTGTTTTATTCCATGTCGATGATATCGATTATGACTGCACCATCATTGTTTGTATGAAACAGTCATCTCATTTTAATATCACAGCCTTATACATTCTCCTTCCCTCTAAGGAAGGCTAACACAACACTTAACTGTGATACCCTTCTACCCACTGTACCCTACCTGGAAGAACACAGTGTCCCACAGTGTGTTAACAGTGTGGTAACATAGATTACTATGTGAAAATGCTCGAATTTAACAGTGTGAAGATGATTTCACATTGTGGTGTGGTTTTCACAGAGTGTTCAGAAATGATGCTTTGCGTCACACTGTGAATTGATGACTCACATTGTGTTCATACTGTCAAAACGCTCGAATTTAACAGTGTGAAGAGATTTCACACCGTGTTCACACTGTGTTTCTCACACTGTGCGACACTGTGTTCTTTTTCAGCAGGAGTCCTAGATAAGATCCGAGACACAAGATATTCACGAATAGAGGTTTGGTTTGAAACGAGTTAAGAGAATATAATCATGTTCAACCAGAGGATATAGGCCTAATGTCATATTTCCTCAATATGATTTTTTTTCCTCAAACATTTTTCCTGTTTATGAACTTTGTAATTAGATATGACTCGTGTGATAAATTCGGACAAATTTCTAATTTCACAGCCAGGGATGTTATTTCG
This sequence comes from Diadema setosum, assembly GCA_033980235.1. NCBI lineage: Eukaryota > Metazoa > Echinodermata > Echinoidea > Diadematoida > Diadematidae > Diadema > Diadema setosum. Next base: position 19,156,226 of record CM067074.1, read on the forward strand.
ATAAGTTTATCATGACATTATTGTGCTGTATTATTCACGTCAGAGAGTCACTAATGGATTGGATTCTGTGTTGCATGTGCGATTTCTGTACTCATCACTCAGTTTTTATCGTTACGTTTAGTGGTTCAGACGACGCAAAATGCTCCATTACTTGTCATCTTCGGCATATTTTAGCGTTTAGAAGATCGAAAACTGAATAATGCGCCATGAATTCAGTGTTTTCCTCAAGCAAACTCTTCATCAATTTCGTCTTTTTCGGGGTAACTCTGAAGTAATTTGTTCATAACATGCTGTGCATGTAAATGTTGCAAATCGGTAGATCTCTGCAAGTGGAAATTTCTCCATAGTGCCTTATCTAGAAATTGACTGCTTAGATGTTTCACTTATATACAAGTTGGTGAATGCATGCTTGTAGGGTTTGTTTAGTCTTACAGCTTTAAACGTAAAAATACAAGACTTTGCACTTCGTAATTGACATTATTCACAAATTGCTGCAACAAGAATGTAATGATATTCATTACTATATCTCACTTGCAAAATGTAGATATGTGGGAAAATACGATACTCTTCTAGAAAATAAAAAAGAGTACCTTTTGCTTGTTGAAATGTTCCATTTACAGTATAAAGGACCTCGATTTTTCGGCCACGTCGGGACCGGCGGGATAATCGATTTGGCCGGATAAGAGAAATTGCTCGAATACAGCACTTTCTAGCATATCATGCTAGGGGTATACACAGGTTATAACCAATTTACTAGTGTTATGATTATCTGCATTGCATTGTCATGTTTCATACTTCATATGATACGGAAACAAAACAAAATGTAAGTAATATATCCCTTCATGTCCTTATGGTTTCTTTTATACTATTATCAAGAGAATTCCAGAATTTGGGTCCAGAATAAGAGAACAAAGATTTCGCGAAAACCGTACATCCTAGTCAAAGGGCAAATGATATTCATGGGATTGATGGGTCGGATATGCATGAACAGTTTCGTTTTTGATAAACATGGAATCAAATACATTTGTGTCATCCGCAAATAATAAAAAAAATAAAGGATGCTTGACGAATTTGTCATATCATTGAAATACATAGAAGAGGACCTAGTAAGCTTTCTTAAGGAACACCACAGTTCACGTTTTGTATAGTCGATGTGTGACCGTTGAAGGATACAAATATTTTCGTTTAGTAAAGTAACTCCTGAACCACTCCGCACCCGTTTACCCGTTTTTGGTATTGTTATCATATTTATCAGATTATAATCCTATTTTCACCCTATATTCCCCTTAGGCATGAAATATCTTTAAATGCCTCTGTAGTAGCCTTCAGGAAGGCATTATTACATCTGACAACATAGAGATTAAAGTAATTGTTTTGATGCGTATAACACTGAAGATACAACTGAAGCTTATGATTTGCTGTTGAGCACCTGATTTCATTTTTAGAAAAGCATATTCCTGAGAAAAGAATGATATAAAAAAAAAAAAAAAATCTCCTAGACTGCAAGGGTATGTAAGTCTCTGCCTCGATAAACAAACAGAAGGAATAATTTTGTATTACTTTGATAAAATTAAACGTACTCGGGAATCTCGTGATAATCACAACATTAAAAATATTTAGAAAATCATTATTACAGTTATTAATAAGAATAATTGTAAACCCGGCATTATTACAATCAAACAAAATAACTTTGTGAGTGATGACTCTACATTAATAGCGAATGTATCTTGATCAATCAGTATTTTCCGCAAATACAAAAACTAAGCGATTCATGATTAACCCACAAGACAAAGAGATTCGGTTAACCTTCCACGTACTCGCCCAATCTTAGCAAAAAGAAAAGAAAAGAAAAGAAAAGAAAAGAAAAAAGAAAAGAAAAGAAAAGAAAAGAAAAGAAAAGAAAAGAAAAGAAAAGAAAACAAAAAACAATTGTTTTCATCAGACTCAAATTCCGGAATGATCTTTTCCCAAAATTATCAAGTGTTATTCTCTGTTCAGTTTTCAAACAAAAACTCACATTAATGTTACTTGATAATGATTATAACTTGGCTGATTAGAATCAATGAACCTGTTATTTCACATTATACTCTTGTAATGCATGGCGGATCAACTTAAAGTGTACGCTTGCTTTACCTCTGGTTTCATCGCTCATGCTCCCATATTATCATTGCAATGTATTCTGATACTTTAAGTTCATTTTGAACTTGATTGTAGACATATGCTCGTATACTTGTGAATTGGTGATCGTGCATGACAAAACGAACAAAAAGTCGCACGCACTGATTTTGTGTGAGGACTGAAAATAGGTGGAAAAGGTCAATTTTGTCAATCTTGACTTTTTATATTTTCTGAAAGAGCAAGTTTTCTTCTACATTATGCTAAAATTTGGTATCATTAAATGAACAGGAAACTGTGTTTCTTTAGCAGTTTATCTCGAACACCTTTTCTTTTAGAATAGTGTGATTAGGTGTGTCTTTAGAATCCCCCTTTCATTTCTTAAAAAACCCTGTACACACGCAAAATTTGTTACCACATTCCATTCACAACTTTTTAGATTACATTGCAAACATTCATTCGTAGCCTACAAGACACTCAACAGATTTTCATTTACATAATCCAAAATCCCTTATAGCTCAGAGGTCAGTGAGGCATCACGGACCTGATACATGGAATGCTTTACCCGACTCCCTGAAGACACGAACATATCTGTTTTCTTTCAAAGCTAGTTTAAAGAAATATATTTTAACTCAATATATTTAGTAAAATAAAGCATAATAATTGATACGATTTTGTCTACGTTTTGGTTTGAAATTATTAGTATCATTGAACTGATATACTGAAGAATAAGAATAATTATATATTATAAAATGGCCCCAACACAAACATTCAACTCACCTATTGCACTCGCACAGCAGTCACTTATGCTCACTCACATGTTCTTTTTCCCCTCTAAAGCATACTATTGTACTGTAGAACAACAACAACAACAGCAACAAAATCTGTACTTTCTGTGAGAGGCAAACCTGAGTTATATTTCCCAATATTTTGCCCCATTCCTTTCAATCGTATCCTCCTCAGTTTAGTCATGTCTTGTTGTTGTGTCTTTGTTGTTTGTTTCATTTTGTCTTTTCATTTTGTCCTGCAATAAGTATTTTGAAGATATTTTAGAGTGGTCCACAATCTGCAAGCAATGCTTTTGAGTGGACCTCTCAGTTCTCATTTTTTAACCTTTCAAACATGATTGTCATACTTTGTAATATATATATATATATATATATATATATATATATATATATATGCATATGATTGTATTTTTGATCTACTTTGTGTTATGTTTTGTTGAAAAAAAAATGAAAATGAAAATGAGAATGAAATGAATGAATGAATGAATGAATGAATGAGACCATCAGCTCAGTCAAGGTACGCTTATGCTGACGGTCTCCTGCTTCCTTATTAAATCAAATGTACTGTCTTATTTGTATTATGTGTAACTATAAATGTTTTACAAAGATTTTTGTTATACATGTCGTATAAACAACACATTTGTATTGCTCCTTTGTCATTTGGTTATGTTTGGTGTAAATTTGTCACATTGATGTTATTCTTTTTTTATTAGATTTGATTTGAGAAGCAAAATAAATACGAACGAACGAAGTATATTGTGTAATTCCCTAGAAATTTGCTTTTATATGCTCTTTAAACGCAACTTTTGTACTCTGTTTTTACAAAAGGTCCCTACCATACGGTCCTAACGTGGGATGGGGGCATCCGCCTCCCACACCCTCCCCCGCTCGGTCGCTTCGCTCCCTCGCCGAGATCTCACATAATGTACCCCCGTATGTTATAATCATTGTCCTTCGCACTGGTTTTTTTTTTTTCACTATGTTTAATTTCCTAGAAATGTGCTTTTAAATGCTCTATAAACGCGACTTTTGTACTCTGTTTTTACAAAAAGTCCCCCCCCCCCCGCTCGGTCGCTTCGCTCCCTCGCCGAGAATCTCACATCGTCACATAAATGTGCCCCTGTCCAGATTTTGTCCCCCCCCCCCAAAAAAAAAAGAAAGAAAACAAAACAAAACAAGCAAAACAAAACAAAACAAAACAACCCAAAACCTGAAGTGTTCCGGCGCGCTTGCTTGGGAGGCACAGGGTATTTTACTACCTTCAGTACCTGTATATAGTGTGACATGTTAGTGTCCTCCCCCCCCCCCCCCTTCTATTCGTACTCTGCCTCAACAATGTCATTACAAATATCGAGAGGGAAGACTACAAATACCACGCTTTGGCTGTGCAGATGATATTGCACAATCTGCATGGACATGATGGAGAAAATGGATCAAGACTGCAGACAATTATGAATCAGTGGGACAGGGAACTTGCTGTTTGCGGGAATGAAACTGAGTAACAGTGAAACAAAATATATGAAGGTAGGTAGACAGCCAGAAGAGGAAGATATCATTTTATCAAAGAAGAAATCCATTCCAAGATTATATGAACTTCATAAGAAAGATAGGAAAAAAACCCTAAAGAACAGTGAGAAAATGATAAATATCGGATAAGTAATAAGGAATCATGACATTTTTTGAAATTTCTAAATTTTTCGGAAAACACTTCTTGATCGGTAGTTATGAATGTTCAAATCAGCGAGTTGATCATGTCATGCTCTCACAATCTCTCATTCATGTCATATGAAGAAATGACAAAAATCTAATATTCAGCTATATGAATATAAACTTTGCTTTGAAAGCACCCAGGGGAAAAAAAAACAAGTGTCATCCCTGATATATTTTGGTATGGGAATTACCCATGTACAGCTAAAAAAACAAACAAACTATTTTTCCGGATTTGATATACCATAACGTGCACTGAAAATTGTGAGGGATGACAGTCATCATCAAGTTGCTCATATTCATATCTGTAAGGAATGATCAAGATATGTTTTCCGATAAAACAAAATGTGAAATTTCAAAATGTTATAATTATCTTCCTTATTTCTTTTTTTTTTCTAGTTTATCTTTTTTTTTTTTGGGGGGGGGGGGTGGGGTGCATATTCCTCTTTAAAGAACACACTCTCAACCAAACAACCAGTTCTACCTACTTCGGCAGCAAACTAGTATCCCCCAACGTTTATTATGGAAGAAGAGATCAACAATATCATTGATAAATTCACTCGAGATTTAAAACGCACTTTCCTCTCTTCTGAAGGAAAAAAAATGATCCCTGTAATTGTTGTTTTCATTCAATCCACATTTGTATTTGTGTATTAGTTTCCTGTTTTAAAATAGGTTCGCTTCCTGTCTCTTCTATTTGGGATGGTGGTGGTGGTGGTGGTGGTGGTTGGGTGGGGGATGGGGGTTGATGTAACTTAAATGCCATTTGTTGAGCGTATGAGAAGACCTTGTTTTGTGATGGATGTAGAGAGTATTGAGAGCAAAAAGCACGGAGAGCTATTTTTATGTTGATAAGGGAAATTTATTTTGGTTTCTATAGTGCTTCCATAATTCAACAAGGCTTCGCGTAACCATGGGTGACGAGCTCTGTCAGAACATAAAGAATTATGATTATGAACTACATGTACGTTATTTAAGTTCAGCTCTGACAAAACTTACACCATACCATCACGCAATTCTCAACATTTCATATAATATCACATATTGACAAGTGACAATTATAGCAATTCATCCAGTTAAACCTAGTTCAAGGAAAGTGAATATTCAACACATTTGTGACAAACCTGTCATTTTAGTATTTTGCCAATTATGTGAAACTGTCATCCCACATTGTCAAGACGTGAAGTGACAGGTCTGGTGCACTCTTGTGATAAAATGTTTCGAAATTTGTCAATCCAAAAGTATAGACCTATACTAAGTCTATGATTAAGGAGCGGGGGAGGGGATTGGAGGAGGTATTCCCATCCCCGCCGCTTCAGGACTGAAGGCCAACAATGTGGTGCACACTTTGGGTGACGTATTATTTAGATAGTTTTAAATAAAAAAAGCAAGAAACTTTTCCGCATAACATGATTATGTTTGCATGCCCCCAATATTTTCGGGGGGGGGGGGGGGGGGGCAAGGGGTAGTCAAGGCGAGGTGCAACGTGGCACAAATTGATTAGTTTCAGAGATCCATACTCGCTTGAGATAATATTCATGTGCTATGAGAATGATGCTCTGTGGTACCAAATGTCATGGCTGCAAAAGTCCCACGTCGCAGAATCAGTGGTCCGTTGGAAGGGCAAAAAGAGTAACACAGTGATCAGTGAGCTGGAACTACTGACTACGATGTACGTGCAAAGAAGAGCTGAATTACGTGGTTGTGAGGTAACGACTAAGCCTACGTCATGAGCGTCGAATCAAACATTTACAGTGCCGAGAAGCCAATGGGATGCGTTGCCAAGAACCAAACTACGAAGCATATCATGTGACACTATCAGCTTCGTATTAAACTCCGATTCATCTCGTGTCAACCCATTTTAGGTAGGGTGGAAAAACGTTGAATTCCTCGTCGTGTTGTTTCACCATCGTGCGACAAGCATTATAGGTGCAGTGGTACCGAAAGAACTAACGACAACTCTGAGTTTTGACCTGCCGAGGGCCGTAGAGAACTTGAGATAGAAAACCACCTTAATTTATTTGCATTTCTATAGAAGCACTTGAGCAACACTGAACCATATTTTTTTTTTTTCGTCAGTTTAACACGTTTTCACTTCGGCTGCGCATATCATTCCCTACATGAGGGTGCGAAGAAAGCCGTTTCGTTTTCATACATTTCATTAACTTAACATCTACAAAATCCTAACACAACTTGACTGATCCATAAAGCTGCATTTGTTTTCATCATATTAATAGACCAATAACGCAAAACAGTGCTCATCATCTCTGGACTTTCGAGACAAAAACTCTTTAACGAAATAAGTCCGGCTGCTACAGGAGACAATGCCGAGCGAAAGTGACCGTCGAAAGGAAGTAAGTTGCCTCTTGACATTCGTGCCTCATATCATTACCTAGGCCAAGGAAGGAAGTCATGTTTCCATTTGTGTGTGTGTCTTTTGTTTGTTTGCTTGTTTGTCTGTCTGTGTCTGTGTCTGTCTGTCAAAATAACTCAAAAAGATGTGAACGGACTTGGATGAAGCCTACAGGAATGGTTGAAGGTGACACAAGAAACAGATGTTCAAATTTTGGTAGTGATTTTGGTAGTAATTTTTATGAAGGATTTTCGATATTTTGGCAGGTAGGGTCAATGAACTTGGAAGTACAAGCTGCACATTTGTGAGGTTTGCATAGGCCTACGCGCTCTAAAGTGGAAGCTGATGACATCTCAAACTTAAGGCTTCTATATTAGGAATTCGGGCGATTTTCAGCATGCATATGGTATACTAGTATTGTGATGCCTATAAGTGAAAATCACTAATTTCATATTTTGGAGAGCAAGATTAGTGGTGGAAATGAGCCGCTTCGCGGAGGTTTGCGCCTGGGGAATGAGCTTTCAGAGTGCTTCTCTACTTGATAAATACAACAAGAAGTATCAATTATTATTTTCCTGGAAAGAAGAATATTGATATTCGGGGAAACGGAAATGTATGTCTAAATCTTTTATTCCCTCTGCTCTCTGATTACTCCTAGCTGTTATTCTCCAAACAAACAAAAAATACAATGAGAAACAATTTCCATATTTTCATGACTTCTTTAAAATACATTCCTCTGCTTGCAGGCACCACTGAGTGTTCGTTTAGCCGCCGGCGCCATATTCAAATATGCCTGTCTACTGCTCTTAACAGGTGGGTAATAAGCATTAGAATATTTGTACTTTTGAGAAGACTGAGGGTTTGTCCTTTTCTTGCAATCTCATAGGTATCTTTTTTTTTTTTTTCCTTTTACGTTATAATGATATAGGACTTGTCACTGGCGTTTCGTTCGGACCACTCAAATCTTGGAATCTCGAAGCTTGGTGGCCCGAAAAAAAAAAAACAACAAAATTTAAGATTTAAAGATTTTGATGTCCCAAATGGGCCACCCCCCAGAGAGAAAACGTTAGTGTCGGTTCCTGATCTGAATATTATCATTGTTATTATTATTGTTATTATTATTATTACTATTATTATCACTATTATTATTATTACCATTATCATTTTACATATGAAGAGTTTGTTTGCAAAAACCGATAAGTCCATATTTGCCAAATGGAGATATTTGCGATTAAAGGTCAAGAAAAATAAGGAGAATAATAAGACATTTTTTGCTTCTTTTGACCATAACTTCAAAAATGTACCTTTATATGTAGAGACCAATGTATCATTTAAAAGGTATTATTTTGTACTTTATGACAGACATCGTACTTCAAAATCTTCAAAAATGGACTTATCGGTTTTTGCAAACAAACTTCATATATATATATATACATATTCCCCACAAATTATTTCTTATTTCTGATTGTTAGAGAGCATTGAAAGCGACAAAACATATTGTCCTACCATGAGAATCTTGGTCCCGTCATGAGTCCAGCTATTTCCCTACAATGCCCTAGGGAAATGTTGGACGAGGATTTTCGTGGTGAGAAATTGTTTCGTCACTGTAAATGCCCTTGACCAATCAGAGGACAAGAAACAATTCGAGAGAGCTATAATAATGAACGTAAATCGCGGCGTCTTCACTTGTGTGTGTTTTTTCTGGACCATCGGGAGAACAGCTCCATTTGGGGGCGGAGATGAGTAGGACCATCCAGCCGCAGTTCCACGTACTTTTGTGATAATTTCTTTGTATTACTCGATAAGATATTAAATAAGATATTTTGTGGAAATAAAATCAATCATTTGATCCTATATAGAAAAAAATCATAAATTCCCGCTGATTAGTCTAGAGTTAACACCCATAAGGGCGGTGAGTTGGCTCAGTCGGTAGCGTGTCTGCCTCACGATCACGCGGCCCGGGTTCGAACCCGAGTCTGGACTGAGCAATGTTGTGTGTAAACATACCGTCCCCTCTAGCAAGAGGCAAAACACTCTGTCCCTCGGATAGGACATAAAATGGAGGTCCCGTGTATGAGAGAGTCACAGCTCATGCACGTAAAAGATCCCGCTTCATTCATTCATCGCAAAGAGCAGGGTGTCTAACCCGGTGAAGTGGTCCCACCCCACATCCAACTGGACCCCATGGAAGACCAGCTTAGTGTAGCTGAATATGGGCTATCCAGCCATCTTCACAGATGGAAAATGAACAACAACAACAACCCCCATCACTAGGCACCGGTACCCTCGTAGTAGTCCTTATGCCTCTTTAAGTGTGATTTACAGTGATTATTTTCTATTTCATAGACTCGTTTCATGATAACATGTATTGTTATCTTTCATCCTGGTCCCCTTACAAATCCTTCTTTTCAGAACCATTATTTTTATGTTTATTTCTGCGTCTCCTGTCTGTGTTTCGTTTTGCATCGTTGTATTCCCTTGTCTTTGCGTGTACATTACTAGTATCCACTGTTTTTTTTAATCTGTATGTTTTGTCAGGTATCATGAAGATTGTCTCAAACGACGGTGACGAAATGAAAAACATTCGAATGCTCGGATCGATGGTTTCTGCAGCAGACATGGTAGGCTTATTAGATTACAATACGAACCCGTGTCGTCCATTCAGAGGCTCAAACGGGGAACTCCTGCCGACGTTCCCTTCAGTCACCTCACCCCTGTCCCTCTCTGGAAAACGTGCTGGAGAGATCCAGGAGCACGCTGTGTGCCTTCCTCTGATAATGCACGATGAGTAGTAAATATATATATATCGCTTGAATCAGTTGCAGTCAATCAGCCTGTGCAAATTGAACTGATAAATTTGTTGTATTCCAGCTGAAAAAAAAAACAATTACTTTAATGATGCTTTACCCAACGTCTCATAGAATAATAATTACTTATTAATAATACATATCGGCTGCCTCCTCTGCCACAGCAGATTTGTTTATTTCATTTCATGCGATATTTGTTGGCGTACGAAGGTGTAATACATGAATCTAGTAGTTTCGAAGGTTAGAAAGATGCACACTAGGGATGACACGATGGCTTTAATATTTTCAAACAATCGTTTCCAATTATTTTTTACGGTACCAACATTTCAAAAGCAGAATGTAATAAATACAAAACGAATGGTATTATGTATTTGCCCAGTGGAAGACAATAATGACGTCACCGGGACGTATACAAGGACTGCTCTCGGCACGGACTTCGATCCAACCTCGACGTCTACTCGGGTGATGACCGGAAGTAAAAACAATAGGCCTACCCTCGATTTTACACCGACGACCAGGCAAGGCAGCTCTGTTCATATTCACACCAATCCGACTCTACCAGAATCTACACAGGCACAACTGCTACAGAACGAACACTCGACAGTGTCCTGGGATACGCCCTCTACGCCAAGATTGGCAGATGGTTATACCTTGACGTCATCTTTTCCAACCATGACAACACGTGACAATGTTACGCACCTTCCGACAGCTCCTACCGCAACGAAGTTCCTACCACTTGTCCCTGCAGGTATTAGGTTACATTGAACAGTCAGCATTATAACATTATTTTCATTTGCTTTGTTTCCTAATTTCGCTTCAGTTTTCGGTCATCATTTTCTTTATTTGTTTATCTGCTTACTTTTCTTCTCCTCGAAATGCTATCTAATGGAATATGATAATGTTTGTTGTCCGTTGATTATTATACAAATGATGCACAGGATAGAGTGCATTAGCGTAGGCGTAGTGCACTCGAGGGTATTTACAATTGTGAAACATGCACGAGGCGAAGCCGAGTGCATGTTGCACTACATTGTAAATACCCGAATGTGAGCTACGCCTACACTAACGCCACGAAATAATCCTGTGCATCATTTGTTTTATAAAATGGGTCGAAAATTCGAAAACTAACATCATTTTTCAGCGTTTTTCACGTACCTTTGTGGGTCAAGACGTCCGAAGATGTTCGTCCCAAACTTTTACGCACGTCGCACTCGCGGAAGTCCCGCACATACAGTATAAGTATAATGGGGGGTTGGGTTTCCGGACACCCGCATGAAAACTTACTTATTTTACATAGAATATGCACCCTTTACCGTAAAGACTTGATATAGACTCCTCATATAGGCCTACTAGACAACATACTCTGAAAACGGCGTGAGAATTAACCTGCTAAATCGTTGGATTTGCTCTTCAAAGTGACTCCATGTACGCGTCCGGTCCCATAACGCTTGGTCTACTGTACTGTACAAAGTGTACGTATATGTATAGTATAGTACAGTATACGTACGTACGCCACATATGTTATGCACAAGGGAAGACAGGCCGGCCGGCCGGCAGCCCGAACTAGAAGTTGTTTACAGGATTGACAGCGCGTACGCGTATGCATGCAATTCATCAAAGGAGCCGCCGCGCGCACAGACGATCGGCAATCTACCATAGGATTACAGGCAGTGCAATAGTACTGAAGTAAAGGAAGGAGGTGTGTCTCATTTCAGCGCTTCCTATTGGCTACATTCTTGAACCCATTTTATAACTTTCTTTAATGTACATTGATTATTTTGATATCATATCTGTACGTGCTTATATGTGTGTGTGTGTGTGCGCGCGCGCGCGCGGGCGCGCGATCAAACGTAATAATTAGGGAAATGTCTACTTTCTGTTGGGTGTATATCATATTAGATCAAAGCATCTGAGCGTGATGAGATTCCGGCTCATTCTGGCGGCAATTCTACAGACAACGCTGGCATGCCCTTCCTACGATACATATTAACAGTAAAGTACATTTTGTTGGCTCAACATTTGCTGATTTTTTTTTTTATACGAAAAAATTCTTCTCGAGAACTTCGTATTGCTTTTACTTTATAATGCTTCAGTGAAATGGATGAAAAGCGTCTCACTAACTCTTTTGCCGTCACAAGTTCGAATATAAGAGATTTTTCTTGAATACTCATTTCCATTTCTATCATTTTTAGGGCTGTCTGTAAAGGAAACTGCAAATGAATTATAATACTGATTGAATAAAAGGGAGGAGATGACAGCAGATCTTTTTTGGAAGGTAACTTTGTCTTGTTAAAACAAAACCAGGTAGAAACAACAAAACCAGGCAGAAACAACCCACACATATAATGCCCAGAGTGGCATGATGTACATGAGGAAACAAGACGAAACTTTTTTTTTTTTGTTTCACAGAAATTTTTGTCGTCGGCTGCGACACCATGACAAGACCAACTGCTAGAGGCAAATGCAAATCAAAACACCAGGCGGTGTTGCCCATCCCGCACTCTCAATCATGTACGTCACGGCGCTGGTAGAGGCAGCATTGGAGCAATGCGGAACAACGACTACATCTGGTTGTATTGCACATGTTGCTGGAACTCCGTCCCAGAGAGAGGGTTAATACGGCCAACGGCAGGTGGCGCTGTGGTGATGGTGGGAGTGTGCCGCTGCCGCTTGGAGTCGCTGTTTCAGGGTGCAAGTATTGGTATGCAACTTTAAATGATATGACGGCTATCACTTTTGGCATGATTATGAAAATAGTCTACATCATTGCTGTTGTTATTGCTTTGATGTGCATTGTCAGTTTCACTTTCATCATTTACAGCAGTAGTAGTAGGCCTACATGTCATATAGTATCTTTATCATTTTTTTGAATATAATATCATATACAATCGATTTAGTTATTTATGTGCAATTCGCTGTTGTAGCTCCTGGGTGACCACTATTTTGTCTTGATGGTTGAACGAAGTATTATTTCTATTATTATAGAGAGTTAATCATCTTCCACGTGAGCAGCGTTTAATCGAACCGTAATTTTACACCATACACATTGGCTTTCAACACATGTTCAAACTGGAGAAAATTCAGATGAACTGTTCTAGCGAAATGTTCTTCAACACTGTAAAATGACTGGTAGTTTCTTGTTTGTCATCTATTATATCGTTCACTATTTTATGAATTATTTTGTTTCTTTGATTGCTTGTTCATTTGTAAAATGAGCACACGTTAAGTACACATAAGCTATTGAATTCATATCTCCTTTCCCTTGTCGTTCGCAGAGTGGGTTGGTGACAACCAAGGCCCGAGCTGCCTATCAGTGAAGAAGGTCGGTGCAAAGTTTAGACTCAGGAAAAACAAGGCATGTGCCTCTGCGAAAGGTGGTCGTGCAGTTTGTGTGCGTGACGCCTGAGGAACTCCCGCCCGCCGTCAGCGATATCTCATATCGTTCCCGTTTCTCTCCTGATTCTAAATAAAAAAATCTATGTGCTTTCTCTGACTGCCCCAGCAATGAATAATTCTACCTGTAGACTGAACGATCGAATGAGAACAGGTACCCTCGTAATAATTAACTCCCAACTTTCTAACAATCTTTAGGTCCCGGGTTCGAATCCCATTTCCTTTGCTTATATTTCATTCATCTCAGAACTTGTTATACTTTGAGAATAGACGGAAATGTCCAACTTATGCTAGATTTCATGAAGAATTATAAACTTCAGAAGAATAGGGTGGTAGAATATTGATTCAAAACGTAAATCCATTGAAAAGATATCTATATTTGAAATTTTACATTTTGACATGTTGTGAATATCAGTGATATTAGCTGTATACAACTACGGTATCTAGCCTGCGTAAAAGTGGTGACGATCATTAATGCCATCCATTTAATCATTGAAACTGTAGAATAATCTCTCAGATGATGTAAAAAATATATTTAAAAATACATGTAAGTTAGTATCTTGATTCCAATTTTTTTTTTTTTTTGTAACATGCATGATTTTATATGTTATGCTTCGATGTGTTTGTTGGTTTGTTTATTTTTTTTTTCTCTGGGAGTATACTGCTATAAACCGTTGTATTTTGTAACCGTATGGTTTTTAGACTACACGGACTCACAGAAGGGCAGTCAATAGGGAGCTTTAGATTTTAGACGCGCGGACGTTCAAAGAGAAAAAAAAAACATGATCTGAGCGTGCGCAGTATAGCGCGGATCAAGTTACTGCGCACGCTCAGATCATGTTTTTTTTCTCTTTGAACGTCCGCGCGTCTAAAATCTAAAGCTCCCTATTGGCTATAAGTGAGTGACCCATGGTGAAATGAGACTCAAACTCCAAATTTTCCAAATTTAAAAGAAACATATGAAGTAGTAAAAGAGTATTATGCTTTTGGTATATCCACCCTCCATTCGAAGTAATCCAGACTAAACTGTTTCACATCCAAATGATTTGATGTGAATGGTGCTTTTCATATAAAAATTTATGACAGGTTTATATGAGCAAGGGACTGAGAGGCTCTTGAAGGTGACATTTCCTTTTTGGATTTTCATAATTGGTTTGCACAGTATCATTGTTGTTATGTGACATTGATATCGTTTTCATCGTGTGCAATTTTGATGAACTCATCGGATAAAAATACTTCCTCTCGTAAAGGAAAAGAGACTGCGGTAAAACAAGCGAGTTTTATAGCGTCCATGTCCTGCTGAAAACTTGAGCCAGGAATTCGGAGGTATCAGAGTCGGTATGCGCCCATACTGCTAACTAATGTTAACGCATCGCGTCATAGGGGCGAAGGTAACTTCAACGTAATTTTCAAAATATCAATTAAAATTTACTTGCTCCACGAAAAACGTGTACCGTCTAATTATGAGGTACTTGCCTTTTCTCTTTCGTTTTCCAAAATTGACGTCACATTGGCTGCTTTATGCAACGTGATATTTTACAAACGTACAGCCGTACACTTAGAATACTTATTCTGGTTGATTCCATTCATTGTTGGCTATCTACACTGGTTGAACAGAGCACCGTGGATACGCTTCGCTGTATAGTAAATTTGAAAGTGCCGCATCATCCTTGTTTTGAAACGATTTGAAGACTAGGTATTGTTTATTAATGACCGTTATTGTGTTGCTTGGTCAACCCTATTAGAATGACATAAACTGCTTTCATGTGTGAAATGTTTGAATGGTTGATGAAGATACTTCATTCATTATTGCTGTTTTTGAAGTATCCGTTTCCCAAACTTGAAGTTTATAAAACAATTAATACAGATAAGGCGGTTTTGTCACATTTCATGATAATTGTATGTGTGTGTGTTTCATACATGACCGCCTTATTAAAAAAGTAAAGGACGGGTTTGTCACCTGAATTAATGCCAAATTTTGAACATTTTCAATTTTCATTAACAAATTACGGGTAAGGATCATTTTGTTAATAGAATTTTGCATACATCACGGCATACTTGACTATATTGGTTCTGGTATGAACATTTTCTAATGACAACCAAATTATCATAAAATGTTACAAAGCAAAATCACGAGTGGTAAGGACCAGGTAAACTGGTTGCGGTCCTTGTGGACAGAAAAAAAAAAATAAAAACAGAACTAGGACCTTAAAGATTACCATTTTAGTAACAAAACGTTAGACTATTGTTAAATTCCACGACCTGTCCGATCTATAGCAGCTATCTTTCGGTCAAGTTCAACGTCCCATTACAAGTAATTGGCCATGCGGTTCAATATAAAATGGGAAGCGCTAGACCAAAGACACACTATAGTTAACATGTTTAAGCTTCAAACATGATCACTGATGACGCAGGAGTGATTTAGTGTGTCTTTTGGGCAATTCGCTGTTTTTATACTTCGCTGGCAGTTAAAGAAGTTGTAGGTACCTCTTGAAACAATCCTGCGTTTTAGGCTCTTTCTCTGATTGTTATAGACCCACATTTTCCGTGTGTAATCCTTGTTAACATCTGCACACTATAGTCTATATTTCTTACTGAGGGCAGCTGTAGCCGACTGAATTATTGTCTGAAGATTAGAGCTTGTATAAGACCAAGGTAGATGCCTTGGTTAATTCGGACGAGTTTTGACTTCTTGAAGTGATGGCGTCAATAAATGTTTTTCCCAGCAGCCGAAATGATCAGATGTCTGTGTGACTGATTTCTGTCCCATGTTTGAGATTGTAACTCTATCTACCTCCCTCGGTAGTGTGAATAGTGCATGTGTATAAGTGTATGTAGCATGTGAAGGCATTTCCAACGGGTGCACGTCACGAGACCGATACCCGCCGGCGAGTCATACAACCCACGAGTTATACAGCCCACGAGTCATCAAGATGCAGCCCCATGAGTTCGACACTAAGCAAACAAGGCCCACGAGAACGACACATCAAACCCGGTGTTCTTTCTGTCGAACTCGTGGGCTGTTTTTACCTAGTGTCGAACTCATGGGCTTTATTTGCCTATAGTATCGAACTCATGGGCTGTATGACTCTTGGGTGTCGGTGTCGGTGTCGTGGGATGACCCACATTTCCAATGTCCTCGGTTCCATATGCAACCAGCTGTAAAACAAGACGGTTATCGATCGAAAAACATTGAAAATATCGCCATGTCAGCTGCTATTGTTACTATTTAGAATGAATGAAAGGCATCATTATGGAAATGTTTGTTATGCGTTACTGTATTGATTGATTGCTGTGGTACATTGTTATGCAGTCTGCTCTTTGCGATGAGTGAACAAAGGGACCTCCATTATCTTCATGTCCTATCCGTGGCCAGAGGGGACATCATCATCACACAAGACAGTGTTCAGTGAGATTTACGTCAGTTCGAACTATCACCTTTTTAACCAGACCTCGCGGCTGAGGCTTGGAAAAGAGACTAACTGCAATGGAACGAGTAAACGCGAGGCCTAGCTGCGCCACTCTGCTTTTGTTCACCCATTGTAAAAGTCTTCAACGACATAGAATTGAGTCAATGATTTTTTCGCTATATTACAATGTGAACGTATTTAAGCCATTATCAAGAACTGAAATACTGAACAATGAAACAAGGCCAATTCATTTATAGTGCAACAATAGACACGTCCCCCAGCTCAACATCCAACATGCCAACCATTATTGCAATTAACTTTACCCATTTACAATGTGAACGTATTTAAGCCATTATCAAAAACTGAAGTACTGAACAATGAAACAAGGCCAATTCATTTATAGTGCAATAAAAGACACTTCCCCCAGCTCAACATCCTACATGCCAACCATTATTGCAATTAACTTAACCCATTCCATACTAAATTCTGAAATGCCCATTGACTTAATACGCAGGCCACAGATTCCCGTATAGAACGGGTTTACGAACGGGTATAGTTAAAGATCTAGACTACGAGCAATGTAGCACAAAATTGAATATAACGTAGACTCAGAAAACCGACTTCCTTGTTATTATGATAATTATATATTGCATTAGCATGATGCTCTCGGGTATCAAATTTAAAGGACAAGTTCACCTTCATTAACATAAGGATTGAGAGAATGTAGCAATATTAGTAGACCACATCATTGAAAGTTAGAGGAAAATCGGACAATCCGTTCAAAAGTTATGAATTTTTGAATTTTTTGTGCAGTCACCGCTGGATGAGAAGACTACTGCAGTGTATGATGTCATATGCGTACAACAATATAAGGAAAATATAAAGAGAATTTCACAAAATTTCATCTTTTGAGAAAAGTACACATTCCCTTGACTCGTTACTGACATATGTTATGGGTAATATTATTCCCATTGCCTTTAGAAAGAGGCAAGTCAAGTGCTCTTCTGTTATGCTAAAAAAGTGAAAATATGTTGAATTTTCTTTACATTTTCTTTATACTGTTGTACTCATATGACATCACGAGCCTTAGTAGTCTCCTCATCCAGCGGTTCCAACACAAAAAATTCATAACTTTTGCATCGATTGTCCAATTTTCCTCAAACTTTCACTGATGTGTTCTACTAATATTGCTGTATTTTCTAAATCCTTATGTTAATGAAGGTGAACTTGTCCTTTAATACTACCATCACGACGGGCGATTGAAAGTGCAATGTCACTGAAGCAGTGGTCCGTTGAGTGACCCAGACAATATCATTATCGGCGATCAGGAACCATAAAGAAGAGCACTTTTATTTAAAAAAGTAACAACTCTTCCAACGAGTCAAGCGTCATATTGTCGAGAAGCCAATAGGGTGCGTTGCCAAGAACCAAACTATCAGGTGTGGAGCTCTTATTCAGCCTGCATTAACCAATTGCCCGTACAATGCCGTATGTGGTGGAACAGCACTGAACTTCTCGTTGAATGTTGTGTCGTTACCGCCTTTGCAACAAGGGTCGTTGTTCCCAACGAATTATACAACGACTTTCAATTTTTGGTCTGCGTAGACTTTAGAAAACCGGCGATAGAAAACCACGTTCATATTTGCAACTTATATATAGGCACTCGAGAGATACTGAACCAACTTTTTCCTCTACCTTCAGTTTTGACACGTTTTCACTTCACTTGCATAATTCCTTGTATCACGGTGTGGGGAGAAAGCACTCTCGATTTCTGAAAACACTTCATCACAACTTAACGTCTTCAAAACTCTGCAACGAATCGTCCGATCTATCGACCTGAACTTGTCGCGATCGTAGACCAATCACACAAGTGTCATTATCTCAGTGCACTTTTGAGACCAAAACTCCTCAAAGTAGATAAGTCCGTTTGCTGTGAAGCAAGAAGAGACAATGCTGAGAGGAAGTGACCGTCAAAAGGAAGTAAGTGACCTATTCATATTATTCGTACTTTTCATCTTTAACATTTAAATGTAATTTAGCAATTAAGTATCAACTTTCCTGCTGGGGCAAAAATCTAGTTAGGGAAACAGAAACATAAAATCTAAATGTGTACATTTTCCTCTTTTCTTACTCTCAATTATGATGATTACAATCTGTTCTTCCACAACAAATAACACAGAGAAAACCGTTTTTATTTTTGTCCTTTCTTTTTCTTTTCCTTTACTTTTAGGCACCATATGTTCGTTTTGCCGCAGACAGCAAATTCAAATATGCCTTTCTACTGCTTTTAACAGGTGGGTATAAGTATAAGAATATTTGCACGTTTGAGAAGACTGAAAAGTTGACCTCTTCTTTCAATCCAGTAGGTATACTTTTTTTTTTAATGTTATAACTTTACAGGGCTCGTCAATGGTATCCCGTTCGCACCACTCATTTAAACCTTGGAATTTTAAAGCTTGATGGCCCGAAATAGAACGAAATCTCATATTAAACTATTTTAAAGGGGAAAAATAATTTCGAGCCCTGATTTATGTCATTATATGCTTCCAATAACGCTAAATCCATCATTTTTCATTGGATTTTAGCGCCTTCTGGAAGCAAGCCCTGTCACGACATGGTAGGTTACATTGTCCATGTGAAAGTCACACTGATAACCTCATCAGCCCTTTTACATCAAATTTATGTTTATGTGCAAGGCATCCATTAAAATGAGTTTACACTGCACAGGAAGCAAGAGGGTAGTAACCCCTCAGCCCGTCATCACGTTAGGGTGCACGAGTGTAATAAAGCATAACATAAAGGGAGAGGGTGACTCACACCAAGTGGAGACCGCTACCAGGAACGAGGGTCATAAACCTGCCAAATGTCCACCAGTGGGAGGACAGCCCAGAAGAGGCATAGGTTAAGAAATTGATAGTCACACCCAGCTGCAGTGGTCAGCTAACGTCAGAGGGATATCCTCCTTCTTTGGAAATCATGTTCAAAAACAATTCTTTGAAATTAAGGAAAAGTCACTCATAGGGGTGTGTCCAGTCTGACCAATTGGTAGAAAGTTTTCTGAACCATCTAACCCCCTCCTCCAATAAGATAATTTGTTTAATAAATTAATATACAGTGATTGGTCCTACACAGACTAGTGTAGTTAAGAAGGAAATTTTGGAGAACAAAACCGGGATGCAAAACCCAAATTTCTTCAGACCAGAGCACAAAATTGTTTGTGAAATCACTACGCTTGTATCCAGTTCGTTGGGAGGGTTCGGTGTACATCAGTGTCGCCGACATACTGGTCTACCCTTTGGTAGATGAATTCGGAACAAGGCGAAAGAGGTTGTGGTGGCAAAAGGCCACATTCAGTGTACGTTTGACAGTCTGAGCACTAGAGAAATCTCTCATCAACCCGAAGGAGGTTGCGGCAGGGGCCAGGGAGAAAGTAACTTGCACAGAAAGGGGAGAAACGCCAACGAAAGTTGGCGGTTAATGTCGGAGCAAGGATCCGAGTTTAAGGTGGGAGCAAGGAGTTTTAGGCTGGAGTAAGCTCCAACGGTACTGGACTGCAGAGTCTACTAGAGAGGGATCGAGGGGACTCCGTCTAGAGGGGAATCGAGTTTGATGAAACTTAGACCCATGGGCGAGGACAGATGATCTCAACCCGAGAACAAGAATCAACTGGCTTTAGCGATAATGTTAACTAAATGTATCTCTTAAATGGGCAATGATTTTGTCAGTGTCTGATTGTTAATCACCATTTTTATTTCTCTGCTGTAAATACGTTTCAAAATTCAGTACAATAAACCACGCAATTATTGAACTGAAGAAACATTTGTTTCCCCTACTTTGTAGACTCTCAGAAGAGAAAGCCTTTGATCCAGTTACGGGGCGGTGCGGCGGCAGCGCCCTGTGACAAGCCCTTCATATATATATATATAATGTCATAATAGCGGAATGAATTAAATGTCAATTGCCTTGATTAATTATAATTCAAAATTAGAATTCCTAGTACTGTCAATACGTGCAGCAAATACAATATACATATATATATATATATATATATATATATATATATATATATATGTATACATACATATACATATATATATATATATACATGTATATATATACGTACATACATGTATATATATATATATATATATATATATATATACATATATACATATATCACTATATGAATATTATAACGACAGAAAACTATCTCCAATATGTATTGTGTCGTGGCATTTTCACGCGTTTAGTTCATAGTCACTCCAAGTTTCTTCAGATTTCCTTTCTGACCATGAAAAATGTTATCAATCAGAATTTTTTTTTTTTGGTGCATATATGGGTTTATAATGCCTATATTCAATGACACCTTACTAAGTTTAATTTAATGACAAAATCAAATACACACATACATATTCACATGACTTGGGGATCGGCATTAGTCATCACGTATCCTAACACGAGTAAACGCGCTCGGTATGTCCGTAAAATATAACTAAACGAAATTAGATATATAAAACGGCAATATGGATATTTCATTTCTGTATAATTATGTGACAGAAATCTAATTATTTGTATCGGATATATAAATTTTCTTGAATTACGTCAATCAAAACAATCATCTCCTGAGGGGCGCCGAACGTATTTCATGATAATGGGGGGGGGGGGGGGGGTGTCAAAACTTGGAAAATATGTGCGAGGAAGCGGAGCGACCAAGCGAGATAGGTGCGGGATGGGTGTGGGAGTGGGTGCCCCCTCCTACACGGGGGAGATTTTGTATATTCGCACCTGAAATTCAGAGATCTGATGCACTCTTTGGGTGAAAACTTCTTTATTTTTGTTTATATCAATACGACCAATCAACCTCCAAACCTCCCAAAACAGAGGGTTTTTGCATTGTTAGAATTGAAATGAAAACAATTATACCTATTATCGTATACACATTCTTGATGAAATATTTGGGAAATTGCCAGTCAGAAGGGAACTAAATTCATTTGGGGAAACCAAACGACGGAAGGATTAATTGGAATGGGATATCACTCTTTCATTTGAGGGAATTTTTGCATTTTGTTTGTGTAAGATCTGGTGGACATATTTAAGTGAAATTCTTCGTTTCAGATCCATTGTTTTTGTTTATCTCTGCGCCTCCTGTCTGAGTTTCGTTTTGAGTCATTGTATTTCCTTGCTGTTGAGTTTGTTTAATAATAATAGTAATAATAATAATAATAATAATAATAATAATAATAATAATAATAATAACGTCTTAATTGCCAAGGGTAGCCTCTTCAGTGTTGCCACTGCTCTACCAGAGAGCCCTGTCATTATCATTACCCTAGCCTTGCCAGGTACCCATTTATACACCTGGGTCGAGAGGGACATGGTGGGCAAAACATCTTGTCCAAGGACGTCAACACTGGGCTGGATTCGAACTCGGGTCCTCCGAATGGGAGTCGAGAGTCTTATCCACTATGCTACAGCGCTCCCACTTAGTTTGTTTGAGCGCAAATGAATCTGGTTGTTTGTTTTGTCAGGTATTTTATGAAGAATGTCTCAGCCGATGGTAACGAAATGAATGGCATTCGATTGCTCGGAGCGATGGTTTCTGCAGCAGACATGGTAAGCCCAGATTACAGAACGAGCCCGTGTCGTCCAATCAGAGGCGCAGACGGGGAACTCCTACCGACGTTCCCTTTTGCAGTCACCTCACCCAAACTCTCCCTCCCTGGAAAACGTGATGGGGAGATTCTGGAGAACACTGTGTGCCTTCCTCTGATAATACACGGTGAGTAACAAAATATGCATTCCCTTAATTAGCTGCAGTCATTGAAGCTCATAATGCGAATTGAGCCGATACGGATGATATAATTTAGCGAAAAAAGCTATTACTTTAATGATGCTATACCAATGTCTCTTGAAAAATTGAAATGATTACCTATGGATATGGAGGTCATATTGGTTTCCTCTTCTTTCATTAAGAACTTGGTTTTTTTTAGATCAATTTCATGCAGTATTTCTTGAAATACGAAGGTGTAATTCATGTCTCAAAGTATAAAGATTAGCTAGTTACTTATACTAATGGTGACACTATGGCTTTGACATTCTATAGACATGTATTTACACTTTGTTTATGGTTCCAACATGTTGAAATGGGAACATATTTATACAAAACGAATGGTATGACGTATATGCTCTCTAGAAGACATTGATGACGTCACCGGAAGGTATGCAAGGACTGCTCCCGGCACGAACTTTGATCTAACCTCGACGTCTACTCGGGTGATGACCGGAAGTGAAAACGAAAGACGCACTCTCGCCATTACACCGATGGCAAGGCAAGGCAGCTCTGTCTATATTCAAAGCATCCCGACTCTGTCAGGATCCTCACAGACACGCCTTCAGACTGACGAACGCTCGACGTTGTTCTGGGATACGCCCTCTACGCCAAGATCGGCAGACGATTATAACTTGCCGTCAGCTTTCCCAACAATGACGGCACGTGAAAATGAAAAGTCTCTGTCGACATCCTCTACCACAGCTGCACTGCAACCTCATGTCCCCACAGGTAAAGGTTACATAGAACAGTCAGCAATTTCCCCTTACTTATTGCTTTGCCTTACTGTTTTATTTGCACATTAGTTGGTTTTTTTCCTTCTCCCAGATGCCCGAATTTAAGCAATGTGATTATGTGTGTTGTCCATTAAGTATAATTGTCTTTCTTTAATTTACATTGTATTTGATATAAAAAAATGTGTGTGTTTTACTTCATAATGATGCTATCAGTGAAAAAGATTTGTAAAAATTCTTACATAATAGTGTTCTTTATTCTCTTTTAAGTGTTCAGGTCTGTTCATTTTGCTTTTAGGATCGTCAAAGTTATTGTATATGTACTGCTTGAAATCAGGATAGGTGACAGAGGATTTTTGGACGGGAGATTTTATATTGTAAAATAATAGTAAATGTGCATCGTGCATGTAAGCTAGGTCATTATGCATTTGAGTTAGTGTTTCTACCTGGATATGATTTTACAAGACAAAATCCAATGCCAAAGAAATCCTCTGTCACCTTCCCTCCTGTTTTTAAGCAGTAACATGTATGAATTTGCAGTCATTCATTAGAGACTCATGTCTGTTCGTAGAAATTTTTGTCGTTGGCTGCAACAAGATGACAAGACCATTCGCTATAAGCAAATGCAACTCCAAGCACCAGGCGGTGTTGCCTCTCCCGCACTCTCGGTCTTACGTCACGGCGCTGACGGAGGCGGCATTGGCGCAATGCGGAAGCAACGATTACGTGTGGTTACATTGCTCATGTTGCTGGAACCAGGGAGGTGGGAAGGTCACGAGGGCAAACGGCAGATGGCGCTGTGGTCCTAATGGTGCTGTGCCGTTGGAGTCACTGTTTCAGGATGCTACTATAGGTATGCAGCATAATTGTGATTATTTCAGCGTCTGGAAAAGGAATATCATGGAGCGCATGATAAACATTTATATAATATTGACTGGCCTCGAGGGAGATACCAGAAAATATTGCCCAAACTGAAAGAATATTGCCCGAGTCGAAGACGAGGGCAATATTCTTTCAGTGCGGGCAATATTTATCTGGTATCTCCTTCAAGGCCAGTCAATATCATAATCATTACCTATCCCCTAGGTAAATTAGGAAAATATGTGAATACAGCTATGCACTATGATATAGATCAAGCCACATTTACCTGTAGATCATCACCAACATGTGGAATAATTGAAAAATTGTTCATCAATGTATATCAACTCCAACTTCAAAGATACATATGTAGTTGTAACAGGCGAACTTCAAAACATCTGAACGCTTTTACACTTTATTTTTGCTTCTGTTTCAATTTGGAGAGTTGTAATAACTGATGGTCACTGTGCAGTTAGTCATTGTTTGACGCGTCGTGTTGCTGGAACTAGTGGAAGTGGTCGACCTTGTATGAGTTGATTTATCGGCGTTCTTCTGCGGTGCGTGTAATCGACATGCAGCGACGTCCTTGAATGTTTTCTCTTCGTGGTCGATCGGAATGTTTACATGAGGTGGGAAGAGAAGGAGAGGAATCTCTCTTCCCACCTCCCTGTTTTACAGTGCACTCCCGTTATAACGAACACGGTTATAACAAAAATTCTGGTTATAACGAAGTAAAAATTTGGGCTGCAATGTCATCCACTCTATGTATTTCTATCGTTTATTTGTTCGGTTATAGCAAAATTCCGATATAACGAAAAAAAAAAACAAAAAAACTGCCGGTCCCAAGGATTTCGTTATAACGGGAGTCCACTGTATATGTAAAACCCCGGATGCTCGTGATATGCTCTAATGTCGCCCGCTGAACTCCCGACCCTGCAAAATACCAACTGTAATTGCCTCGCAAAACTACCTCGTATAGGTAATAATCATTGTTATTTTTGTTATTACGATGATACTCCCCATCTTTGTTACTTTTATTATCATCATCATTATCATTAGTAGCAGTAATAGAAGTAGTCAGTAGTATTTCCATTTTTGTTTACTGTTATCATTATGTTTACGTGTGAATTGTGAATTGTCTACATGTTGTTCGGGGTAATAATGATAATGATAAAAATAATTATACCATATGCTTTATGTTACCAAATGCCAAATCCATTCTGTTAAGTGCTTCAGGCGAGGCGCAAACATATTATTTTTACCCAAGTCTTTTGATAGCTCTACATTATTGCCACTCGGCACACAGTGTTCATGCAGTCTCCACTCTTTGGGAGTATTTCGGCCATTCATTGTCTTAGGCGAGGACATGCTCATCAACCAACCAACACGTAAAAACCATTGTCGCATGTAGAGCAATGTATAACAGGTAAATGGTGGGATATCTCGGAAGGATTGACACTTACGTTTTCTAGCTGCATGACTTCTTTATCTACATTACATCAAGATGCTGCTATCAATGCGTGCATTTCGTTCATTGCTCTTTTCCTCGGTTTGAGTTTGGCGTCGAAAGAGTTGGTGGGCTTTCAGTTTTTACTGATTTGCGGCCATTAAAGAATTGGAGTCGCGGTGACGCTGCACCGAGTGAAATCAAGTAAAATGAAAGGAACAGTTCTTTCAAAATGAAATAATAATGAAAACTCCCTCATTGGGTATTTCAAATGTTCTACAAATCTAATGACAGACTGCTAATTTCAGACTAGAGATTATCTAAAATATCGTTACATTTTTTTTTTTTCGTGTGTTGTAGTTAAATCAGCATATCTACTGCTGCTGAATTCGCTTCTTCTTTCCTTTGTCGTTCATAGAGTGGGCTGGTGACAACCAGGGCCTGGGCTGCCTCTCCGTGAAAAAGGTCGGTGCAAAGTTCAGGCTCAGGAAAAACACTACATGTAAAGCTGCGAAAGGTGGACTTGCAGTGTGTGTGCGCGACGCTTGATGACGTCAGTAGCTGCACCACCAGTGACACCTCCTTGTTCCGACCTCCTCTCTTTCGTTTCGTGCATAGGAATTTCATTTGATTACACTGTCTGGTACGAACAGACTGGAAACTGACTGGATGATAGCCGGCACCATCATAGCCATTTGATAGCAATGCTATATCCCTGAACTTGTCATACTTTTGGGTTAGATGAACATGCCCCGAATGCTAGATTTAGGAAAAATAATTAACTTTACAGTAGTCCACCTGATCTTTCAAATGGATCAGACAATTTATTCGTTGTTCAGCTTTGTCAGAAAAGCATCAAATTTGGCACACATGGAGACTGGTTGATTTCAAAATAGTCTTAGATATTGCACTCCTCGGAATTCTGAAAAGGAGTGCAGTGACAGCTATTTTTTATTTTTTATTTCTTGCTTCAACATGGCCGCTATACAGTGACTATAAATTAGCCGACATGTATCTAAAACACAGATGATGAACAGATACGTTTTGGCAATGCATCGCGTGCTCAATGTCAAATGCGTTGGTCAAGAATATAATTTGAGGCTATTCAGTACTCGGGTAATGTGGTTCAGTGTATTAGTATATGCTTCAAGGTTTGTTTATCATACCAAGAAAAAAGAAATCCAAACATGCCTAACCCCATTGATTACAAATAGAAAACTGTAAAATAGACTAAAGCAAAAAGAAAATGGTTGGTTGCACAAACTACAGACAGATATCCAGAATGTATGAGGACTTGCGGTCAAAATCTTTACCACCATACAACAATACTTGATTGAGGAATACCAATTTCAGAAAAATTCACGATGCTCATTATTTTTCACTTTATTTATTTCTTGATATTTGTTATTCATCATCATCTTCTTCTTCTTTTTTGTCATGGTTATTGCTGTCATTTTTATTATAAATGTTGTATATGTGTTATCATTTTAAAAGATATTAAAGATGTATATTTTCAGTCAATTTTATTTGCTGATAGGCTCTAGTGGTTCTTGTGATCAACCTTATTGTGATCAACCTCGATTAGCACAATGGTGTTTGTTAGCACCTTTTACCAAGATGTACAAAATATCAGGGCTGCCAACTCTCACGCATTGAGAGTGAGACTCACTCGTTTTGGTCCTTTCTCTAAAACTTTATTTCATTTGCATGCATTTCTATTGATCTCACTCATTTTGACTCCTAAATTATAGCATTGGCCTATGGGAGTCTCACTCTCAACTAGTTTCCAATGTTGGCAGCCCTGAAATATGTGAAATTGTGATTCATCAAAATACATGAAAGTATCTAGCTCCTTTATACACGATGTATGATTTAGACAATTGAAAACGCATGAAAGTATGCAAGTATAATTTATTAAGTTTTACTGACAGTATCAAAGTATATTATCGGTAATGTAATATGTAATAATCTACACTTAGCTTTTATTGTGAGAGTGGATGGCGGTCAATCACTGCAAATCTTTGAATGATATGATGAAAATGATGAAGGTCTTAATGTGGACACGGGAATGAGAGACTTGTTAATGTGTTAACATTCATTTCACTCATTCCATATTTATATTTGATTTGAACAATATTGCCAATTTATGTGAAACTGGTTTTATTCGTATCGACTTCAAAGGAACTTCTACAGTTCTTAGAATGAACGGAATTTGAAGACCTAACTGAAAAAAAAAGGAAAAAGAAAAGAAAACTGAAACCTGTTCTACGGTTTTGTTTCTTTGCTTTTCCTCTAACACATGCCTAACGATTGAAATCCGTTTCAACACTATTGCACATTCAATTGGAAAACAATTGCAGTCTTTGTTGTGTGTAGACCTATTATTGCTGGTCATCTTGTTTATTGATCGTGTTGATGCCAGTGAATATGCTAGTAACAAAAAATCACACAAAAACATCTGGAAACTGTATGAACACTCACGCACACGTACAAAGGAAAGTAATAGCACCGATTGCAATCGTAACGCTGATTCGATGGTGACAATGATTGTGTTTTACTCCGTGTCGATGGTATCGAAGTGTTCGTATGTGCTTCACCATGATTTGCATCATCTATTTCATCTAAATTATTTGTATAATATAGACAGTCATTTCATTCTAGTATCGCGGGAGATCTCTTTGCATTCTCCTTGCGTTGTAGCAAGGCTAACACAGGACCCAGTTATGATATATACACTTCTACCGACTGTACTAAGAAAGCTGAGACAGAAGGCATTCCCGTCTAGAGGTTTGGTTTGAAACTAGTTCAGATAATATATTTTCAACCAGTTGAATTACAATGTCATAATTCTTCAATATAATTTTTGTCCTCAATTTTCCTGTTTATGAACTTTGTGACTAAATATGGTTTAGTGGGACAAATTTCTAATTTCTCAGGAAGGGATGTAATTTTGAAAAATTTAGCATGGCCTTATTGTGTTGTATGATATTCACGTCGGAAAGGCACCAATGGATTGGATTCTGTGTTGCGTGTTAGATTTCCGTACGCATCACCAAGTTTTTATCGTTACATTTAATGGTAGAGACAACGCGTTGTGCTCCATTACTAAACTTGTCATCTGCAACATATTTAGCGTTTAGGAGATCGAAAACTGAATATACGCCATGAATTCAATGTTTCCCTCAAGCATACTCTTCAATTCCGTTTATTTCGGGGCAACTCTGAAGTAAGGTGTTCATAATAGTTGCGCAAGTCAATGTTGCAAGTCGTAAGTGGAAAATTCACCATAGTACCGTGTTCAAGAAATTGTCTGGTTGGATGTTATTTTACAAGTCGGTGAATACACGCCTGTAGTGTTTCGTTAAAATAGTATGATAGTTTAAAACGTAGGGGAATAAGACTTTTCCATTCGTATTTTGACATTATTGACAAGTTGCTGTAACAAGGATGTCATGATATTGATTTCTATTGCTCAGTCTCAAAATGTAAAAATGGGAAAAAAATCGTTAACTCTTCATTCTTAATAGGCAACTTCTTCATTCTGTAAAATGAAAAGGAAAGATTGCACCTTATTTGCTTTGGGAAATGTTCCAATTATGTCTCATCGAGTACGGAGAAGCTTGCCGTGTAACAACACCGGTAGAATGGTCTGACTTTTTGTAAAGATTGAATTATAACTAATTCGCCGAAATTCTGCCCTTCACGGGAATGGACACAAACAGCGCGGTGACATCTAGCGCAGACCACTACTGTCATTGCCTTACTTGAGTGTATAATTGATTCATGAATTAGAAACCTATGTAATGTGTTTTGATTAGTTGACAGTTATTTCAACATATCTATACCTGTAAATCAGAGCGCCTCGGATGCACTTCGCTTTACCGGGAATTCAAAAGTGGAGAATTTCATTCGCGATGTGATTTCAAATCTAGAACTTTATCACCACCTATTCAAATATTCCACAGGCCGACAGTGTGTTCCGTGGCCAATCCTACTGAAATGATAATACGTACTGAAATCATGCATGAACATTTTTGCATGGCTGATGAAATTTTTCATTGATTAGTTTTGTCTTCAAACTGTACGTTTCCAATTTCTAAGTTTCGCATATCATTTGCATGATACACTACAAGTAAGATATAGTTTTACCACATTGTATGAATATCGCATGCATGATTTTGAAGCACAAAAAGAAATACATCGCTAAAAATTAATGGAACACTGATCTGTCACCAAAGTGAAATTCCACATCTTGAGTATATTTTCAACTACCACCAAAGTAAATGATAATTTACTTTGTCTCTGGAGTTATTGACAAAACGATCCACAATGATGGTTGATGGCAATCAAACATAGAATGTTTAAAAACATTCTATACTCTACTAAGTAATCATTCAGAAAGTCATTTGATAATGTATTTTGTAATGTTAATCCCTTATCCATTTTTGGAATTGTATTACGAAATTTATCAGATTCTCAAGAAATGGTAGAGGCCACGAAAGTTTCCAGGGTAATTCTAGTTTACAAGAAACGGGATAGGAAAGATATTTGTAATTATAGGCCAATATCCATGTTCACGCCTATTTCGAAATTATTACAAAAAAGCTGTTTGTTCAGTGCTTTTGAAGTTTTTAGATATTCATAGAATCATTTCCGATTATAAACTTGGTTTTCGGCAAAATCACAATAAATCACATGCACTCCTTACCTTCCTTGACAAAGTCTCAAAAGCCATTAATAAATTCATAGTCATATAGTCATACTATTCGAGTCTTCGTGGACTTCTCCAAGGCCTTTAGTACCATCGACCATGACACACTTCTACCTAAATCATTTCATTATATTATGCGAGGAAGGGCCCTGGAGTGGTTTGGGAACTATCTCATTAAACGCAGACAATTTGTACTTATCACTGGTTATACAACTAATAAGCAAAACGTCAGTTGTGATGTTCCTCAAGAAATCTTGCTTGGACCACTTTTATTTGTTCTTAATATCAACGATATGTCGAATTCATCAAGTATTCTTTGTCATTGTTATGACACTAATGTGTTTTTGTCTAAATATGACCCTGATGTATGTATTAATACTTAAGTATAGAATTGATTGAATTACTTCAATGGAAAATAGCAAATTAGCTGTTGATAAATCCCACCCTCCCCCCCCCCCCCGAAAAAAAGAGAAAAGAAATAGATGTGTGTTTTTAGTGACTATGATCCCGATGTATTGATTGATACTTATAGAATACTGAATTGATAGAATTACTTCAGTGGATAAGAGCAAATAAATTGTTGAGAAATTCCCCCCCCCCCCAAAAAAAAAAAGAGAGAGAGAGAGAAAAAAAAAAGAGAAGAAGTAGGTGTGTGCTTTTAGTAACTCTCTGGAAATTCTACCCAGCAATATTCTCCTAGACGACAGAGTTATAGAAGAAATACTTTCAACCAAATTTCGTTGTTTGATTCTTGAAAATAAACTTACTTGGAATTTATTAATTGACTATAATTACCTTAAAATTCAACTTTGTCTTCCCACAAACGTTATGTTCACGTTTTACTCTATTTCGTTACTACTTTGTTTAACTCTTTAGGCCCCATATGTGACATGGTGTAACGACTTGTGTGTCACATATATTCTGATATAGCAACGTAGTCATGCTTTGGGAAAACGTTCTGATTTTAAAATCTATGTAACTTTCATAGATTTCTGTTACCCTGGACATTATAATGAGCAAAGTTGTAGAAAAAATTTCAAGCTTTGCTTTGATGTAAATTGTACAACAATTCTATGATTGCTCTTCTTTCAATATTACCAGTAGCTACATTATTGTAAAAGAGGTTTGACTTTTGCACATAAAACAGTGACAGAAACTTAAAATGTACTGGCAATTCCAGTAGGGAACACTGCTTGATAGTCAATTACCACATGAAATGCAAGCAACATGTGGCAGGAGTGGAATCACGAGAAACGCTTTCACTGTACTGCGGCATTTGGGCGATTTATCGATTGTTTAGGGGCGGGTTTGTTGGTTTGAGCAGAATATGCGAAGTTGGCACGCTGTCGACAGAGTCGGGCGTGCGAACATAGCACATAAAGAGTTAAACTAGGCCAAACTCGCCAGGATAAACACACTTACCTCATACCTAGGGAGAATATTATTAAAAAACGAAACCTCTTCGTATTATGTAATGACTCATAAAGATGCCAAAATGATGTTTCATTTCATGAAAACAACATTAAAGATGAACGATTTGTATGGTTTGCACCTAGGACAATTTATGTGCAAACTCATCAACAATTCCCTCCTGTATTTGATTCAATGTTCATCACAGTGAAAACTTTCCATTTATATCATACCCGGCAAATCCAATGAATTTATTTTGCATTTAAACACTGTGTGGCCAGGATCATTTGTTTTTCCAAATTTGTATATTCTTTTTCTGGCCCAAAATTTTGGAAGTTACTCAACAGCAATAATAAAGAAGCTTCAGATTTGTATATCTTTATCATTGAATGAAAGAAATTCTACTCATACAAAAACTACATTTCGGACTGAGTCATACTTTTGTAAGCCTCAATTTCAAGCCCCTTTTTTATTTCAGTTGTTTAACTCGTTAAAACTCCGTTGAGTTTATAACTACATGTGCGTCGTGTGCCCTGGTTTTGACTCATGATCTCCTCATTCTTCTCCATTTTCTCTGTCCACGATCTAAAGCTACACACAGAGAAATTAGGGTTCTATTAGGGTTCTTATTTGCACCCTACGAGCAAATCTAACTAAGTGGCACCTTATAGGGTTCGGGATTGATGTAGAGGTGCAAATCTGAACCCTAAAGGGAGCCAAGTCTTAAGGGTTCGAATTTGGAACCATTCCATAGTCTTTCCCGAAAGCTGACATGTGGGTGTTGAATGGTGTTTGCTTAAAATGCCACACTATTTTTGGATATTATCGTATATTTTTATTTGAAAATATAACTATACGTTGTTAAAGAGTAACAGTGTCATCAGTAATACTGTACTAAAAAAATTACTACTTGAATTAAACATTTGTTTTTTCTTCTCGCACCGGGATCAAGAATATCATTTCAATGACGTTATCATAGAGAGAAAGCAAACGAGTACAAGTACACGTATTATGCGTGCACGCGTGAACCGTTGAGCACTTGGTCAATGGCAAAGCTAAAATCGCATGCGCACGCCACGCCGTAGGTCGCGCGGTATACGTACGTGCATACTACCGACGTTCCTCGTTTGGAATGGACAGACGACCGTGAGGTTGGGATGATGAATTAATATTTTTGATGAGCCAAACGTTGTCAGAGACTCCAACTCTCCCGTTTTCGACGGGAGATCTCCCGCCGAAAACCCATTTCTGCAAAATCTCCCGTTCTCCCGTTTGAGATTTAATTTCTCCCGCCCTGGCTCTTTGTCCCCCGTTGGAAAGGAGTTCTTACATATTTCTATCGTATGTTGAAAAAAATAAGCCTTAGATAGCACCAGAGAGCATCTAGAACTCTGGGAATTTCGCGCTTCGCACACATCAACTTTGAGTCTCCCGTTTGCTAGGGGTTTCAGGCGGGAGAATCTCCAGATCAGAAGGTACTTTGGGTTGGAGTCTCTGCGTTGTGAGTAGATACAATTGTACTGTAATTCCGTTGAAAATATTTCACAGTAATCGATGATATGTGTGAATTATGCTCATAGAATGCTGAGTGGTGAAAACTGATGCGAAAGAGTTGTATCGAGGTACATGTGTACTAACATGTCAGAAGTGCGATCATACATACAGTAAAGCATAGCGAATAAGTCAATGAAAGTGCACGTTAATACGGAAAGCCTCAACCAAGGTACTAACTACGACCAACAGCCCCATATGCATAGCGTAATTACGCTATGCGTATGGGGCTGCTGGACGCAGCTACCAAGGTACGTACGTAAATAGGTGACCGGATATAGTCGCATCATTTTCGATAATGGGAATTATTACGTTTGAGCCGAGTTGAGGCTCAGTTGGATATTGGTTTCTGTGAAGTTGACAGAAAGAACGATGTAGGCATGTATGATGTGCCTAATGAAGAAAAATAGTGTTCCTGGTTCATTTAGGAGAATTTAAGACATGTATAAGATTGAAGTCAGAAAATTTAGGTTGGCCTTGACATCTTGTTGTCTATCAACGAAAATAGAATGTGTGTTTATAAATTAGCAATGCCATAGTCACAGAGCATAAGCAATGATACACGATATGTGAATTTAGATAATATCCACTGGAGAAGTTGCATGTGCTAGACATGACATAAAATAAGTCACACAAACAAGGTATGTAAACGGTAAATCACTTCAGAAGTACAAATACTTGATCCCATACTTTAGCAGGTAGATATTCCAATCCCCGCAGAATATTGATTGTATGTTGAACTTTGTTTTATTCAATTACAGGTTGAACCTTGCTGATCCATGCTGATGCATGGTGTTAGCTTGGTCTCATACTGGGCCAAAGGGACCTGTGTTTGATTGATTATTTATCATCAAGTTCACTATGCATGAAGTTCAATAATGGTCTTCAGGATGAGTGATGCAGGTCAACCTCGAGAGACTGGTGAGCCATATAGGATGCCAGAGCTGGAGATGGAAGATGTTCAGGATGTCAATCCTGGTTCCTCGTTGAGTCAGTGTGGAAGCCATGCCAGTTGTTCTGAGAGTGATGGCCAGAAGGGCATACTATTTGGCAGCTGAAGCAGCTGCTATAGAAATGCATCAAAAACTAGAGCTCGAGGAGTTTCGACTTTATGCAGCGTAAGATGAGATTAGCTGTGAAGACCATGCTGCAGGTTGCTGAAGCAGAGGAGCAGATATACCTCGACTACGAGAACAAGAAGTTGGGAGTCGGCTTTCCTGTGAAAGCAGAGGATGAAACCTTTGCTGTACCCAACTGAATGCGCCAACCAACCAGTACACACGAGTGCACCGATTTCCCTAACTAGAGAAGTAGCAAAAAAATTATTTTCAAATTTTCTTTGACTTTTAGCAGATATAGTGCAAAAGCCAATAAGATCATCAGCATCATGTAGTATCCCTGAACCAGGTTTGATGAAAGCCCATCAATTTTTCCGTAGATACATCCGTACAGACCGGGAGACAGACAGGCAACCTGAAAACATATGCCTCCGGCATCATTCAGGGCGGAGGCATAATAATGAGACTCCTATATGTCATGTATGTTTAAACCATATAAAATTTGAGACGGGCCACATTGAATCCCCCCCCCCCCCCATTAGAATTGTTTGTTTGTTTGTTTGTTTTATTTATTTCAATACGGTTTAAAAAAACCCACTATCAGCCTCAGGGCTGTTTTTAAGTGAGTCCGTATATATCAACATACATGGTATAAAACAACAAAAGTAAAATACAAAACAAAAATTGCATTCACAAACACGACAAGAAACATTGACAAAACAAAAATACAGTAACAAAGTTTGATAAGGGAAAAATGTAGATACAAAAAACAAAGGGAAAATGTAATCTAGACCAAAAAAAAAAAATCATACAAATCTTATATGCTAAACTAATTGCTAAACACCACGGCTCTAGAAACATCTTTCCATTTTAATCCAGAAAGTAATCACCTCCCTGTTTTTAGCCGAGGGTGAGAATAAAGCCACTCCATGAAATGAAGATTAGCATTTTTTTTTTTTTGCAAAATATATGTGAAAATGTCTAATTTCATAGATAACAGTAACTATTTATTCTGTCTTCTAAACTGTTGTCAGGTTATTCCCTTTCTTAGAATGCACTGGCCTTGAATATTAACAAGAATACTCTAAAGAAATATATAATAGAAAAATACAAGAGAACGAACTTGCAAATTACAAATTTAAACACAGTCTAAAGAGAACTTGACTTCTATTCACTTTTATCTTTTTTTTTTTGGGGGGGGGGAGGGTGGATTATGGATGAAAATATGAATCTGCTAATGGATATGAAATACTCAAAGTATGCTTTCCATTATATTTCATACTAGATGGGGATAGTTTGTATTGTTCATATTTTAGTTATTTCTTCACCATCGATAGCCTCAGTGCTTCAACAACACATGCACACTTTGAATTGATTGTTTAAGTAGGGAACCAAAAAAAAAAAAAAAAATAAGTCGCCTGCTGTTTTTTGTAGTAGACAGCCACACAATGTATGTCAATTTTGGGCAATCTCTGGCAATGCAATGTCATAAGTGGAGTAGCTTTGTGACACTTGACAAAAGCATGATTTTCTCACAAACCCTTTATGTATATAACTTTAAGGATTGAAAAATAGAGTTTGCTCCAAAACCTGAGAAAGCTCAACATATCATGTCTACTTTTTTTTTTGCATATAAAAGAACACTGGACTTCACTCTTTAAGAAGGCAGAAACTATTATCATTGCCCTTACATACGTCAGTGACTTGTCAAGGAAATGTGCATGTTTTTCCTAAAAGAAAAAAAATGTGAAATTCTCTTTAGGTTTTCCTTGAATTGTTCTACGCATGTGACATCATAAACTCTTCTCACTCTGCTGCGACTGCACAAATGATTTAAAGATTATTAACTTTTGAACTGAATGTCCGCTTTTCAATTTTTTTCTGATGTGTTCTAATAGTATAAGCCAGTTCGGGGTACCAGTTTGAGCATGTGCAGAAAAAGGTCATTTGTACCGAGACACAGGTTGTTGTTTTTTTTTAATTTCACTGAGATAAGCATCTGTAATGCTAGGATTATTCATGGAATCCTTATAAATGGTGCTGCCAGTACATCCACTTGACAGCAAGCCTGGTAATGTTAACACACACAAAAAAAAGTTTGTTAACATATTCAAGACAGCACTTAATAAAATAGATGATTCCCTAAGTGTTGATTGACGAACCATACTGGTCACTTCATCTACACTGGTTAGGTTCATTCTTTGTTTGAATATGAGTTCCATAAATGGCTATGGTGGGCAAGCTGCTGCATTATGTCAATTTGCATTGAGTGAAGTGCCTAACCAACTGAGAAAAATGAGAGGTCATTTGTACCTATGTGCACATGAGCTATCTCCGGACTGGCTTATTGCTGCGCATTCACTCAATCCACATGTAGGTCTATATGAAGGTGGACTTACCCTCTAACTCTGATTATAATTTCAAGCTTTCTTTAAGTAGGTTGTATAAAGTGCTGATATATTTGTGTAAGGTTTGGTGAAAATTAAGTGTTAAAATCAAATAATTGGAAGAGTTGTGAGACTGTAACATCAACACTTGAGGCATTTCTCATGCATGATCATAAATCTCTGTAAAATATGGATGGTAATAGTAATAATGATAATAATGATGATGATAATAATAATAGGAATAATAATGATGATAATAGTAATAATAATATATTTTGCTCATGATCATTATGCTTGTGATGGTGCCAATACCAATACCTGCTTTATAAATGTGAAAAATCGACTGCTCTTTACAATATTTTGAATGTTGGGGCTAAACTGCATACATTGTGTAATTATATTTATGGTCTACTGAGTACAATGTGCTTCTTGTTTCCATCGCTTGAAAAAAAACAAACCAATGTATCAAAAAAAAAAACATTGTTTTTAAACTTGTCTCACTGAAGACATATTCCTTCCTCTTTATGTCCAGTTTGTCATACCACTGATTGGTTAACCTTATTTTCCCTTTCTGAGGTAACATTAATTTTTCTGTGGAATTGTTAATGTTAATTTGATGCAATGAAAAGTGTTTTCAGATGTGCTATTCTGCCCGAGATTTATAACTGGGACATATCTTTAGCTGTGTGCATAAAAAAGTAACCAAATTTAGATGTGCATTCTTCATTTTTTTATTCTTTTTTTTTTCACCTTTCTTATCATTGGTGTAATTGTGTATGAAAAACAAAATGTGAAGTATACTAATTGTATAATGGGACACATTCGCAAGCTCTCAAGCTTGGAATTGGACGGAATATGTCAGTACAAGTAGTGAGTTTCAATATATATGACAGAACTTTGAGATACCCTTCATTGTTTTGGCAATAACTTGTGTACGAGAAATCAGAGTTGACATATCGCTGTTAATGTCTAAGAGCTTCATAAAGGTGCTTTTGATTACCGTAAGATGTACCGGTAAATTCAAGGTACATACCTATGATCCATTCTAGAAGTAGAAGGACAATGTGAAAGATATTTGTCACATAGTTTACTATTACTCTGCACAAGCTTCAGGGATTTTTTGTATAAAAAGAATTAGTGCTTTTTGTCAATGTGGTAACTTCCTTTAAAAGAAAAAAAAAAGTAATCATTTGATGGAAAGAACGAATATTTTTCTTATTCAATGTACTGACCAAATTTCATACATTTGTTATTTACATTGCCCTTTTTATGACAAAATATGCATCTCGTTTGAGAATTTGTAGAAATACAATGTATATTTGATGTTCATTTTAAAGTAAACCATGAAAAAGAAAACCGCTGTTAACTTGTCCCTCTTCCATGAGACATATAATAAAATGTTAATAATTTATATGTAAGTATGCACTGTATTCATCATGTTTATGTTCTATTTGTTGTTGAATTGAAGTCTCTGACTTTAGTTTTCGAAAGATTGTGGATTTAATTGACTGAGAAACTGTGTGTAAATCTACGCATGCTATTTTGCTTCATGTCTGGAGTGTTACCTTAGGTAATTGTTTGTGAAGTCAGTGAATGCATCCAGTATAAAATTATTTTGGTTTAAAAAAAAGGTTATAATTTTCACCATATGGGGTGCAGAAAGGTAACCCTATATAGAGACGTGTGCAAATTGTATTGCATCCTATATTGCGGTGACTTTATCACCCCATAGGGTGCAAAATTACAACAATAACAGTATGAACCATAATGGGTGCAGGTATGAGGTGCAGAAGGGGAACCCTGTATAGAGGTCCATATCTGCACCTTATAGGGTGTTGAATATAGGGTGCTAAATAAGAACCCCCAAAAATAGAACCCTAAATGGAGCCGCTGGTGTTACAACGATATGAACCAGAAAGGGTGCAAATTTGCACCTGAATTTTTTGTTCACCCTATGGGGTGCAGAAAGGGAACCCAATGGAGGGGTGCAAATATGCACCATATCTGGTGTTAAATGTAGGGTGCTAAATAAGCACCCCCAAAAATAGAACCCTAAATGGAGCCGCTGGTGTTACAACGATATGAACCCTATTGGGTGCAAAACGGAACCCAATGGAGGGGTGCAAATATGCACCATATATGGTGTTAAATATAGGGTGCTAAATAAGCACCCCCCAAAATAGAACCCTAAATGGAGCCGCTGGTGTTACAACGATATGCACCCTCTAGGGTGCAAATTAGAACCGTAATTTCTCTGTGTGTACTGTCACAAAGGTTCGTACGAATGTCACTGTTCGTACGAATTCTTGAGTTCGTACGGCCGCCTTACGAAAAGAGGGTTTCATACAAAGTGAAAAAAAAAATCTTGGACAAGACCATCGACCAGGCTACGAACTTACGAACGGTCTACGAACGGTCTACGAACGTTGGTTTCGTGCGGGCTTCGTATGAAGATCTTACGAAATTGTCTAAAAATAGTTCGTAAGGTGTTCGTAGCAGTTCTTAATGGTATTTGTGACCGAGCCATACTGTCATGCATTCACCGCTTACTTACTTTTTTTTTCGACTCAGCCTTTAGATTTCTGGCATCGGCATCAATACGCAACAGGTGGTTGCTGTATAGTGCTCTGAACGTGTGAAAACATGGAACCATGTTTGTGATGCGGCGTTCGGGGTGTTCCATTATTGATTGGTTGCTGTGGTAAATTGTTACGCACCCTGCTCTTTGCGATAAATGCATGAAGAGGGGCCTTTACATGCGTGGGTTATACTCTTTCACACACGGGACCTGCATGTCGTATCAGAGGGACAGAGTCTTTGCTTTTTCTAATAAAGGGAATGGCGTTTATAACGCACAGCATTATAACGCACAGCACTGCCCACAGGCCACGAACATTAAGTGATATTAGACTCAAACCGAGACATTTTCTTTTTAAAACAGGCTGATTTTTTTTTTTTGTTGATGTTGAAGGAAAAGGTCCAGACTTAGCTACACTGCCATACTGAAAATCCTCATAAATCCGCCATTTTACGTAATCCAAGATGGCGTCCAAAATAGCTGTTATATTTCCTGTTTATCACGACTTAACAGGTAGGTATCACCAATACACGCTTTTAATATGTGTAAATATGTTTTGAGAGACGAGGATCCCGACGAAATGTCTGTTCAGAGATTTTGAAACACAATGGTACCGATAAAAAAAAAAAACACGTTAGCTCTTTCTGAAATCCAAAATCGCCATCATAAATGTATAATGGCATTTTCGTTCGAACTTTGCTAGCAGGTTAAATTTCAATGTGTAATAAATGTTTTGAAGCATAAGATTATGGAACTCAATAAAATACGTATTGAGACATTTCTAAACGCATAAGAACTAATAAAATCGTTTGAACGCGTTCAGGAATCCAAAATGGCACCACAAAGATGACCGCCATTTCTGTCTTTTTTTACCCATAATTATTCATTTAGCCACCCCAATACATACTTTAACTTTAGTTTTCTGTTTTTCGCATATTGCAAACAGGTAATGGATATACAAAATCTTAATGCATATCGGAACCATATGAAACTCATGAAATACGTATAAAGTAAAGTTGAAGAACATCAAGTAGCCGCCCGAGCTATTCCCAAAATAAAAAAAAAAAAATTCGCCATTTTCAATTTCATTTTACACCTCTGTAAATGCGTATCAGTTATTCATTGATTTGCAATTAACTTATCAATTATATATTAAACAAACTTTAAATTGAAAATCAGAATAAGTTCTTCTGCACAAATTGAACAAAATGTAGTTAGTCATAAACACTTATGAGCATTTCACAATCAGTTAGGACCTATTTGCTGAAAGGAGGGGGTGACGTTTTGTACCACATCGTCTAGTCACCTCTTTTAAAGCGCATCAGATGAAAGTTCAGTACGAGCCTACCTTTTACCACAAAAAAGATGAAGTTGATTCTACTATGAGGTGAATTTCATTTCAATATTCAATCATTACATAAGAAATACAACAATCCTTTTTGGTATCCATAATATTAATCTTAATATGTATCTTGAAACAAGCTTAAATCTGCTCTTTATGACTGACTTGCTGGGAAGCAGAATTGTGTTGACAGTACAAATGACAGCCATTTTGGACACCATTTCGACTTCGAGCAGGACTAAACCGGTTGTGTTCACACGTGTGATTTAAAGTCCCTTTATAAGTATTCCATTGAGTTCATCCTGTCTGAAAACATGATTATATTTAGATATTGAAATGCGTATTGGAGTTGCCTACTTGC
Source organism: Diadema setosum (assembly GCA_033980235.1). Classification (NCBI taxonomy): domain Eukaryota; kingdom Metazoa; phylum Echinodermata; class Echinoidea; order Diadematoida; family Diadematidae; genus Diadema; species Diadema setosum. The sequence continues at coordinate 19,197,063 of CM067074.1, forward strand.
AAATATAATATTTTATGAGAGAAACAAAAATGGCGGTCATTTTAGAGACCATGTTGCATTTCGAGAATTGCTCAAGTGTCTATAATGGTAATTGTGTGTTTCATAAACTGTGAATAAGTATTTAACCTGGTTTCTCGACGTGTCTCAAAATATGTATTTAGACATTAAAATGTGTATTAGGGTTTCCTAGCTGCATTATTTACTGGGAAAATCGAAAACGGTTGCCATATCGATCAATAAAAGAGCCCTTTATTCCCCTGGTGGCGTGTCATGAGACAGATGGACATCAACCCCTGAGTCTTGTACTCCTGGGCTCCACATTAAAGGGTGTGTACCGTTCTGGTTGAGGTAAGAATTTAGCTTTTAACGTTTTGCAAGATATTCAGAAACCACTCTATGAGATGTCAAAGAGAATGCAATTCTAAGGGGTTCAACGTTTATTTGATGAAAATCGGTTTTGAAATGGCTGAGATATCCAAAAAACAAGGTGAAACAAAGAGATCGTAATAAAAGGCGTGGCCTGTCGCCTTTTATTATTGTCACTTTTTTTGATATCTCAGCCATTTCTAAACCAATTTTCATCAAATAGACGTTGAATCTTTCTTAAAATTACATGCTCTTTCATATTTCAAAGGAGGTTTCTCACTATCTCACTTAGGAATGTTATAAACCTGAATCCCCACCTCAACCAGTACTGTACGGTCCCTTTAACTTTTACTAGTGTAAGAAATCAGTTTCCTCTCGTATCAACGTAGGGACAACGTCCGGAGAACAACATTCCTCGCATCGGGCAATACAATTGCAGGAGAGAGAGAGAGAGAGAGAGAGGGGGGGGGGGGATACCCCGCAAACATTCTCCAGGAAGGTTCCATAACAACCTACCGGTTCATGCGCGAAGGGAATGTGATAACAATCTATGGACGTGATCGGCTAGCGGTGTGGCATTCTACATGTTGAGTGTATCAAACGAATGTTGCCGCAAGGACGTTTTAACTGGGAGGTCGTCGGGGTACTGTCGGGGTAATTAGCTTAGCTGGATATGTTTACATTGACAAAAGTTAAAAACAAACAAATAAACTAGACTCGGAATTTGTCAAGACTGACAAATTAGGTGATCCGATTCTTTTTAAATCAATGATTCGAGCTTTCACCTGAGATTAGGGACATTGGTCGTGTGATGTTTGTCAGACCTGCCATCTTGGGTACCGAATTCCGTATACACTGTCAAAGATGCAGAATGAAGTATATTTGACCTTTGACCACACTTTGCACCCCCAAGATGGCATCTGAGCAAAAAGTGGTTATTTTGTGAAATGATTCTTGTAACATGGTCTTTGCGTGTGCAAAATATGGGAAAGATAAGACATGTATTCACCAAGATACAGGATGAAGTATTTATGACCTTTGACCCTAATTTACATGCCCAAGATGGTGTCTGATCAAGTAATTGTTATCTTATGAAATAATGTACGTAACATTAACTAAACATGTGGAAAATATGGGGTTGATAGGGGCTATTTTTCTTGCGTTATTGCAAAGAAAATTGGACAAAGAAAGATGAAAATACATCGAAGATAACCTTTAATTTCAACCACGTTTTTGGACGTGATCCCGACACCATATGAAAAACAAAGGGAACACGTACGATAGCGCAAAGTCTCAGCTACAACATATTAAAATCTGGGAGAAATTCACCGAAGGGTAAGTGAGCTAGTGCTCGATAAAGACAATCATGTCAATTTTCACATCTAGAAAAATTCCCTCCCACAGAGATAACACGTCATAACGAAGATAAAGAAAGAAGTACATATGACCTTTGACCCCGATCTGCACAGACAAGATGGCATCTGAGCCAAAAGTGGTTATTTTGTGAAATGATCCTTGTAACACGGTCTTTACGTGTGCAAAATATGGGGAAGATAAGACGTGTATTCACCAAGATACAGGATGAAACATTTATGACCTTTGACCCTAATTTACATACCCAAATTGGCGTCTAATGAAGTAGTTGTTATTTTATGAAATAATGTACGTGACATGAACTAAACATGTGCAAAATATGGTGGTGATAGAGTATGTTTTTCTTGAGTTATTGCAAAGAAAGTTGGAAAGAGAAAGAAATATGAAAATACATCGAAGATAGGCCTCGATTTCAACCAAGTTTTTTGACGTGATGCCGACGTCGTAAGAAAAAATAAAGGGCACATTTACGATAGCTTAAAGTCTCAGCTACAACATATTGAAATCTGGGAGAAATTCACCGAAGCATAAGTGCGATAGTGCTCGAGAAAGATAGTCATGTCAATTTTCATTTCCAGAAAAACTGCACTCCCATAGAGATAACACGTAAACTGGTCAAATTTGGCAAGCTTACATTGAATCCATTTTTACGAGGTGATGCCGTCATCCAATCAAATTGTTGTTATTACATTAATGCAAGAGCATTTAATAAGCTACAACATACTGAAATCTAGGTGAAAATGGGCAAAGGATAAGTGAGATACGCTCGAGTAAACTTGAAATTTGATGACGTCATTTTGAAAATTTACTCTTTTTATTTTATTTAGAAATTTGATATCTTTTAATCATTTTTCCAGTATTGCCAACCCATGAAATGACATGTACAACTCATCAGCTTTCAGAATATGCAAAGAAAATTGGAAGTCACCGTCCATCCTGACGAGTAAAATCGGATTTAAAATTGGCGGTTTTTTGGCATAGTTGCACTGTATATCGCCATTGACGCGCGCGCGGAATTTCAACTTTGACGGGCCCGTATGACGTCATATTGAGTCGGATTGACTTGAAACTTGGTAGAAATATTCCTTGACATTTCAGGCATCCGATCCGTGTGAAAAAACCGGAAATTTCTATTGCATATGAGCTGTGTGTGCGTATATATGCGCGCGCGTACGCGTCCGTCCGATTTTTTCAATTTTTCCAAAAATGCTCCAAATGGTCTGAAACGTGTGCAAAAAAAAATTGAGCTCGATTTGAGGATACAAATTTTTCAACGCGCGCGTACGCGCACGTTTTGAGAGAAAATATGAATTTTGAGAATATGAGTAGAATGCTCATAACTTGAAATATATGTGACGTAAATTTCATTTAAAAATTCCATTCCATTAATGACATATGATTGAGAATGTGTTTTCATATAATGACGTCATAGTGACGTCACGGTCGACTGATCACTTTGATTTTAGTTCGATTGCCGTCTTTGGGAGACGATACACATATGGTATAAGTTTGAAATTGATAGGAAGAGGACTTTCTGAGCTAATCGATGCACAACTTTTGGGGAGAAATAAGAAAAAGAAGAAGAACTAGAGATTGTAATTTGTCATCACTGACAAATTAAGGTGATCCGATTTTTTTTTTAATCAATGATTCAAGTCCTGATCGCAATAGGCATGACCATGCAGGTTTCATCTGTGTTCAGAGACATTGGCCGTGTGATGTTTGGATTCTCATTTAGAAAAGGGAGTCATATCTGCCATCTTTGGTACCAAATCTGTATACACTATAACGAAGATACAGCAACAAGTACATATGACCTTTGACCCCACTTTGCACAACCTAGATGGCATCTGAGCAAAAAGTGGTTATTTTGTGAAATGATTCTTGTAACATTATCTTTGCGTGTGCAAAATATGGGAAAGATAAGACATGTATTCACCAAGATATACAGGATAAAACATTTGTGACCTTTGACCGTAATTTACATACCCAAGATGTTGTCCGATCAAGTAGTTGTTATTTTATGAAATAATGTACGTGACATGAACTAAACATGTGCACAATATGGGGATGATAGGGGCTGTTTTTCTTGAGTTATTGCAAAGAAAGTTGCAGAAACATAGAAATATCTTAGTACATCGAAAATAAGCTTAATTTCAACCAAGTATTTTAACATGATTCTGACATTAAATGAAAACACAAAGGGCACGTAACGATAGCGCAAAGTCTGAGTTACAACGTATTAAATTCTGAGAAAAATTCACCGAAGGGTATGTGAGCTAGTGCTCGATAAAGACAATCGTGTCAATATTAACATCTAGAAAAATTCCCTCCCATAGAGATAACACGTCATAACGAAGATACAGAAAAAAGTACATATGACCTTTCACCCCACTTTGCACACCCAAGATGGCATCTGAACAAAAAGTGATTATTTTATGAAATGATTCTTGTAACATGGTCTTTACGTGTGCAAAATATGGGAAAGATAGAACATGTATTCACCAAGATACAGGATGAAATATTTATGACCTTTGACCCTAATTTACATACACAAGATGGCGTCTGATCAAGTAGTTGTTATTTTATGAAATAATGTACGTGACATGAACTAAACATGTGCAAATTATGGTGGTGATAGGGTGTGTTTTTCTTGAGCTATTGCAAAGAAAGTTGCAGAAAGAAAGAAATATTCCAATACATCGAAGATAAGCTTTAATTTCAACCAAGTTTTTGGACATGATCCCGACACCGTATGAAAAAATAAATGGTACACTTACGATAGCCCAAAGTCTCAGCTACAACATATTAAAATCTGGGAGAAATTCACCGAAGCATAAGGGAGCTAGTGCTCGAAAAAGACAGTCATGTCAATTTTCATTTCCAGAAAAACTGCACTCCCATAGAGATAACACGTAAACTGGTCAAATTTGACAAGGTTACTTTCAATCCATTTTTACGAGGTGATGCCGTCAGCCAATTAAAATTGTGTTATTACATTTATGAAAGACCATTAAATAAGCTACAACATACTGAAATTTGGGTGAAAATCGGTAAAGGATAAGAAAGATACGCTCGAGTAAACTTGAAATTTGATGACGTCATTTTGAAAATTTACATTTTTTATTTTATTAAGAAATTTGATACCTTTTAATCATTTTTTCAGCATCGCCAACCTATGCAATGACATGTACAACTCATCAGCTTTCAAAATATGTAAAGAAAATGGGGGGTCACCGTCCATCCTGACGAGTAAAATTGGATTTAAAATTGGCGGTTTTTTGGCATAGTCGCACTGTATATCGCCATTGACGCGCGCGCGGAATTTCAACTTTGACGGGCCCGTATGACGTCATATTGAGTCGGATTGACTTGAAACTTGGTAGAAATATTCATTGACATTTCAGATTTCCGATCAAAGTAAAAAAACGGGAAATTTCTATTGCATATGAGCTATACGTGCGTATATGCGCGCGCGCGTACGCGTCCGTCCGATTTTTTCAATTTTTCAAAAAATGCTCTAAATGGTCTGAAACGTGTGCAAAAAAATTTTGAGCTCGATTGGAGCATACAAATAATTCAACGCGCGCGTACGCGCACGTTTTAAGAGTATAGATGAATTTTGAAAACATGAGTAGAATTAGCTTAATTTGAACTATATGTGACGTAAATTTCATTGAAAAATTCTATTCCATTAATGAGATATGCATGAAAATGTGTTTTCATATAATGACGTCATAGTGACGTCACGGTCGACTGATCACTATGATTTTACTTGCGCTGTCGTCTTTGAGACACGATACATATATGGTATAAGTTTGACATTGATAGGCAATGCACTTTCAGAGCTAACCTCTGCACAACTTTTGTCCAGAAATAAAGAAAGAAAGAAAGAAAGAAAGAATCCGTACAGATACAATAGGTGATCCGAGAGGATTCTCGGATCACCTAATAAATAAATAAATAAATAAACACACATACACACACACACCCACACACACACACACACACACACACGCACATTCCCCGGACGTTGTCGCGATAGCTCTGGTTTGAAAGGCTTTGTTACGCGGGGCATATACGTTGCTACCAGTATGCGGAACAAAGGTCAGCTGATCAACTGCTTTATACTTGTCAGCTGGATACTCAGGTAGGGTGATACTACACTCTAAGAAAAAAAGGTTCTCAAATGGTTCTCGTCGGCTCCAAAATGGTTCTCATCAGATGGTTCTCGCAAAATGGTTCCGATGAGCACCTATAAATGGTTCCCAATCGAAATGGTTCCGTTCGTCACCATTTGCTAGTATGCGACCCAGTCCCCGAGTGTTATTTGTGGTACTCCTGCAGGTCAAACAATATCTTTAGGTCAACTTTCATTTTTCCCCTTGCTGTATATTCGAATGTCAGATGTAAGAATCACCAAAACTGTGGTATTGGTACAAAAATATTGTATGTGTTTCTACTGCTGTGATAATGAAAAGTACATATTGTTTTTATCGTAGACTAATGACTTCTCTTGGCTGCGTGCCAACTGACAGCTGCCACCATCCAATTTTAGCGCTCGATCCAAAGAGATCTCTTTGGCTCGATCAGATATGCGTACGCGTAAACGTACACATACTAGTATAGTACTGCACTGTAGGACTACTACTAGTATGTAACCGCGGCGGCACGCGCCGCGGCTATGTAGCCCGTGCTGCCTGCCTGCGCCTATGCAAACCTACCACCACATTACTAGCGGCAGAGTGCCAATTATACCATACATGCAGCGGCAGACGGCTACTGTAGTGTAGACACGTACACTTTACACAAACACATCACTAACGAACGGCACCCGGTAACGTTAGACATTACTTTTGACAAAGTGGACTGGAAACGTGTCACTGTCAATTCCATTTTCGCCATGGCAGTCGTCACAATTTAGGAGAAGAGGTAAGATTTTAAGTTTTAATGTGGTTTTATCTCATTTTTACATGACATTCGTTCGACGTTGGTACAAAATCAAGTTCATCAATTCATCACTCAGTTTTCGTTTTCAGTCAGTGATTAACCTTTAACAGGTAACGGTTAGGCTAGCTAGATCCTAATGTTAGATCTAATTTGATCGAAGCTGCTATCTTGTGTAATGTTTACCAGGTACAGTAGATCCAGATCTATCAATAACATGTTAGGCTGTTAGTGACACTTCACAATTAGAAATTTGGCATAGCAGTGGCTCATGGGCTAGCCCGAACAGACGCCGTGCGGGGCCGGAGCATGGCTGTCACGTTTTTACAGCGACTGGGCCGGGCTAACTTTTTTAGCTAGGTATGCATGAAACGTTTAGACATTTCTATGCCTATTAAAAATAGAGTCTACTAACTCCGAAACATAGCCCAAATGCCGAACGCAAAGATAACTGTGCACAAGAAGCGCCCCGGGGTAAGGTCTAGATACCGGTACCGTCTACATGCAATAAGGAAATTTGTTCTAATGTTAGAAGCTTATAAGTTACAATGTATAACTGTCAGTGTTAACGTTAGAGCCAATAGAGGTCTGTCTACAGCCCAGTAGGCCTAACTGTTAGGTCAAAATCTCTTCAGTATGTTTTCACTTCAGGCTTGTTCTTAGTGAGGAGTCACGCCGTTTAATGCCGTGTTCTGTTTATCGAATTATAGCAATGACATTGTTTTATTAACGCGGTGTAGGTCTATTGTATCTTTCAATTCATATATCACGGAAGTGGACACACCAACATGCACAGAAACCAGGGAACAAGTAACTCTGGCCAGGACGATGAAGCGCTTCATCGCAGTACGTACGTGTTTGGGTCGCTGGTGCGGTTAGGGAAAAAGGTAGACTCTACATTGATCAGAGAGACAGCCCGTGACAGACCGTTGACAACATCGGCCAGAACCATAGGCTTAACACTAGCCAAGAATGAGGTGGGCGGCCACAAGAATTCATCGATCAGAATAAGAGCACGGGATAGCCCATTTGCAGCATCAGCCAGAACCCTGGGCTAGTCGAGAATGAGCTGTGTGGCTAAGACGACACATCGACCAGAATGACAGCCTGTGATAGCCCGTTGACAGCATCAAACAGAACCGATGGGCTAGTCAAGAATGAGCTGGGTGACCAAAAGAATACATCGATCAGAATGACAGTTTTAGCCCGATAGCCCGTTGACAGCATCGACCAGAAACCTACGCTAGCCAAGAATGAGCTGAGTCAAAGAAAACACACTGATGCTGCCAGAGAAAACCTTTGAGAAATATGTAGATAGGGTAGGTAAGTTCGTTTGCATTGACTTATAGTGTATTTTATAGCTGCTCTTTCAGAATCTGCCGTCAACCAAATATTCATGTCAGGCGATTTTTTGTTGGTTTGTGTGATGGAGGGTCACATGTTTTGTTATGATCCCAATACAGTACTGTATTTGCAACTTACAATGTACCAGTGATAACGTTTCACTATAATTTGCATTTAACAGCTTTGAATCAACTGTATTGGGGGGGGGGGGGGGGGGTAGACGTAATGAGATCAGACCAGGGGGGTGTTTCATCAACGTTTGTCGGCGCCGACAACTTGAATCACCATAGTAACATAGAGCATCTCAGCCAATCAAAACCAAAGATTTTGCTGAAATTGGTCAGTGCCGACAGTTACTGACAAGCGTTGATGAAACACCCCCAGATGCCAATCTGAGAAGTGGAGTCATTCATAGTTCTAAACTTTAAAAGCACAAGAGGAAAATGCTCTTTATAATTCTCCAGTCATTGTGTGGTCGATTTCTGCACACTTTTAAAGTTTGCACCTAGACTGGTAAAACTTATTGCATTTCCGCCTTGTGGAGATTGTCGATGGCCTCACTCGACAATCCTGACGATTGCCGTTGAAGTTGACGGAACAGTCTAGATGTAGTTTGGTCGAAAGTACCTTGAACGACAAAATTCGAGTACTGCTCCTGCAAGTACCGAAGGTGAGACAGGGAAACAGTAAACAGTTCGTCCAAAGCCTCTGAGTCTGACTTTCTGGCGTTTTGATCCAGGTCTACTTGTGACAAGATCTTAAAAACAGTTTCAAGATATCTCGCCGATTTAGTAATAATGTTAAATTCTCCCTGGTCCTGGCGCCTTATGCCTGTGTGGCTTTCATTTAACCGTAGATCAGAAGGGAGTTTGACGGCTTGATAGGCGTCCCGAATTGCGGCGAATTCCGCTTGCAAATCCTGCTTCCCAGATTTAACACCTTGTTGATGGGCGCAGTAGCTTGTCGACGGCCCGGCGGTCAAGGCCCCATTATCTTAGGACTGAGAGCCAGGTGGGAATGCTTGATCCTGAGTGGCCTGGTCTGGCGAAGTAACTATTGCCACATCGGGCTCCTGTTGGGAGGGCTGCGAAGAAAGACGTGTAGAGGAGAGTTTCTCTACCATAAGGCTCAAGCTATCAAGCTTTTCCTCCAACTTGCTAATTTTCTCCTCCATAATTTTCTCCTCCATAACGTAAGACGGATGTCTTGCCCGTGACCTTGCACAGCACAAGAGTGAAAATGCGCGCACTGCAGTGTAGTAATAAAGCCTGCAGTGCGCGCAAAGATAAGGGCGCGAATCAAATGCATATGGATGAGCGCCCGCTGTGTGGGCGTGTCTTCCCAGACTACAGATTGTGTAGAGAATGGAAGATTATATAATTCATTTCAAAGCACTGATGCACCTCTTGTCACCAGTTTATATTGCTTTTGCAGAAATACAAAATGTACATGTGTGGTGTTTAAAAGACTGTTGGCAAATTTGGTGAACAAAATGACAAATGCTAACAACATATTATTGTCATAGGCAGGTTATAGGACAGCAAATTCAAACCTCAGCTTTAGGCCTGCATATAGTTTACTCTAATGAATTTGTTGCTCTGCTTTTAAAAAAAGTGTAAATGAAGAGTTTGTTCGCAAAAACCGATAAGTCCATATTTGCCAGATGGAGATATTTGCGATTAAAGGTCAAGAAAAATAAAGAGAACAATAAGAAAATGTTTGCTTCTTTTGACCATAACTTCAAAAATGTACTTTTATATGTAGTAACCAATGTATAATTTAAAAGGTATTATTTTGTACTTTATGACAGAGACCGTACTTCAAAATCTTCAAAAATGGACTTATCGGTTTTTGCTATCAAACTCTTCAAATTTTTATTGATTCCCAATGTTATTTTAGATCATGGCTGAGGAATTTTGTTCATTCATGCTTGTGAAACTGTGTGGGTGTGGTATCCTAGCTCTTTTCCCCTTGGGATTCTTATTATCCTTCTCATTATAAAACAATGTGTTCTTTTCTTTTCTTTTCTTATTTGTGTGTGTTTTCATAGGACATGCTGTAAATTGTCAGAAGTCATGATTTACCTGAATTGATACTCTTCTTGTATTTGCAGTTGTATAGATGTGTCTATGGTGCTTTCAAATCGCAGAACAACAACAACAACAAAAAAGGTCACTCGTATACAAAGATAAGTTAATTCAAGTACTCGACGTTATGAATGTGAAGTGAAGTGAAGTGAAGAAGTGTAAAGCTTATCCTATCCGAAGTATCATACAGTACCAGGAATATGTTTTCTGTGACAATACCAAAGGTCCTGTTTAATGGAAATGTTTTCCTGCCCTTTGTAGTTGCTTTTAGGACAAATATGCATTAAAAGGAAACAAAAAAAAAACAACAACAACACCGAACAAACTAGCAAATATGTGGAAAAAGTTCCTCATACTATTTAAGCAGGCAATGTACTTGCCTTCTGCCTATCTTATGACTTACACAATTACTGTATCTCATCCATGCAGAAATTATTTCACAGAGAATTAGAAATTTTGTTATGTAAGCCTGATGCACCTCTTGCTATTTCATATCATCTGTACAGAGATGTGTGATGGTGTTTCAAGAACTGCTCGGTACACAAACGACAAATATTGTGGAAAAAAATTAGTGAACAAATGAGAATATTTTGTTAAGAATATTTGACAGATTATAACATGACAAATACAAACCTCAACTTTAGATTGTAAAATTGAAGGTGAATAAATACATTTCTGCGAATTTGTGAAAGAGCAAATTTCTATGGTTTTCAGTTATTGAGTAATGTTTCATGAAAAAAATATTGGTGAATGTCATGTACATGTATTCATGCTTGTGAAACTGTGTGTGCATGGGTGTGTTATCCTTGCTCTTTTTTTTTCCAGTGTCAATGATAATGTATGATATGCTGATGTATTGCTAATACATATGTATACATGTTTTTAACGTATGTTTGACTGATGAGATGAAATTCAGATGAATTCATTTCATTTCAAATGAGTTTGTGATGCACATTTTCAATGCAGATAGGTAATGTACCTTTAAGAATGGTGCCAGTGAAGCACCTTACCAGCACTGCATGTGAAACACACCAAAAATACATAGACATCAATTCACATACTACATTCTAAGAAAAAAAAAGGTTCTTTTGAGCACCATTAAATGGTTCTCAGCACTGTCACAATAGCGACACCTTTTTTGGAGCCTATGAGAACCTTTTTTAAATGGTGCCTGTCAGCACCTTTTAACAATGGTGCCCATTAGAACCTTTTCCAATGAAATGGTTCTCATGAGCACCTTTTGAAAAGAGTCAAAAAGGTGCCCATCTTTAGTCAAAAAGGTGCCCATGGGCACCTTTTAATTGGTACTCACGAGCACCATTTCATCGGGAAAATGGTTCTAATGGGCACCTTTTGCAAAAGGTGCCGACAAGCACCATTTAGAAAAGGTTCTCACGAGCACCTAAAAGGGTGTCGCTATTGTGACAGTGCTGAGAACCATTTAATGGTGCTCAAAAGAACCTTTTTTTCTTAGAGTGTACTGTAATATATATTTTATAAAACCGAATTGAGGATTTACAGGGTGTCGCGAACAACTCTGGAAATGGTTTACAGGCATATGGAGATATTTTGACACAACAACCAGGCCTACAAATAACGATGATTTCGTCGCGATGCAAAAATGTCTTTATCACGTTTATTACTTGCTAAGATTAATCGCTAAATTGTGCGAAAATTACATCGATAGCAAACACATTCCGTAGGAGAAATTGTTATATACACAATTAATACAGTGCACTCCCGTTAGAACAACACGGTTATAACTAAACTCCGGTTACAACGAAGTAAAAATTCAGGTCGCAACATTATCCATTCTATGTATTTTTATTGTTTATTTGTTCGGTTACAATGAAATTTCGATATAACGAAAGAGAACAGCTGGTCCAGAGGATTTCTTTTTAACGGGAGTCCACTGTAGTAGGTAAGAACCGGAGCTAGAAATAACACATATCAAATTAATGTTAAAGTAAGCTGACTCTTCGTTCTATGGCATATCAATTAAGTCATAACATAACTAATCAGACACACAAAAGAGATAAAACAAATCTGTTTGTGACTTTTAGTGGCTTCTGCACCATCAATGCATATTGATCTGACTTATGCTGGGTTTCTCAGTCTCCCCACGGCCGCTGCACCACGCAGATTCATCAAACTCTAAAAACCGTACGAAAGCCAGTTTGCACATAATAGGTCTGTAAAGACGTAACAAGCAAACAATCAACGTCTGCACCTCGCCAAAGTAATCTATGGCAAACATACGAGGCCCACAGATCCTGAAGCTGCTCTGAGATGAATTGAAGTGAATTATCGATCATATATTTAAAAAAAGAATGGCAGAGAGCTTTCTAAGTTTTGCTGGTAGTTGGCTGGCTAGACATGGGTGTATGTATATTCTAAAGAACCAACAAAAAATGCTCTTGACGGAGGAAAAAGACCGAAATTATGTTTTCACTTCCATAAAAAGGTTACCAACACATACCCTTTCACCAATGACACTGCAAAAAATTGTCTGACATTGCCATATTCATCTCATTGTATGCCTTACTGCATCAACCACAAAGCCCGTGGCTTTTAAAAAACAAGAAACAACGTAGGTCAAAATACGGAAAAAGTCCCAAGGTAATACAAAACGTAAGATATTGCGCTTTGACCTAGATAAATAATCCTGTAGATCACAGACAGACTATAATTAAAATAAGTGCCATAGTTATCCTCCTACCCTAGACAAGTCTTTTTATTTACAATTTCTCTGCTTCGAATGAAGACCACAAATGATTATGGAGTGCTACTACACATCAAAGCAACCGAAAGAAAAACAAACAAACAAAAAGAACAAACGTATTGATAGCTAAAAGGAAAAGTAATGATGTATATGATAAAGACTCTTTTTTTGGGGGGGCGCCCTTAAAGATAAAGCTTTTACACAGATTTATCGATTTTTTAAACTTATTTTCACTGTAGACATGATATGACAATTACAGCCAAAACGCCAATAAAAAGACAATTCAAACCTTCGGCATTACGAACCTTATGTCATTTTTGGATTAACGAAACTCTGGAATAAGGAACCTCAAGCCATTTTCGGATTAACGAACCTTTGGAAACACGACCTTTCGGAATAACAAACTGTAGCGATTACATATATAATTTCCTAGATTTTTTTTTTTGTTTTTGTACTCGTATAAGGAGCATTAACATGCCGAGTGAATAATCCCCGCCTTTCCCCAAGTGCAGCTAATACTTGGTAATAAGTCATCATTATCCTTTCATAAGCAAATTATACTCGTACGTCTGGGGGAAAGATACATGCTAGAGGTAGGTAAATCAGTTGACACACGCAACGACTGCGAAGATCTGTACTATATTATATGTCTTTGTTCTTCCATTTATTCCCCAGTTGTTAAATTGTCAGAGCGTAGATCCTCTAAAAGCAAGATACAATATTGTGGATGCTACCTTGTACAAATGTGAGTGACACAATAAGTACCTGTGAAGTGAAGTGAAATGACATTCTATTTTAGAGGTGACCTTCGTCAGTCCTGTGTTAATCGTCACTAATATTTTGTTTTCGCTTCTTAAAAGAAAGTGTACTGTATCACGAAATTATGAAAATATGGGAAGTGAAAATCGCACAGAATAAAGAGCTAGTCTGCCTTCTGTTCTGTACAATGTAGTAGTCATTCGTATCTTTGCCGTCATCTCAGCGCCTAATTTTGCGTGCATACTTTTGTAGGATCAATAAAGTTTCTCCATATCTCTTTCAGTTTATCAGGGGCTTTATGAGCGTGCATGACCATGAAATGCGGGTTCCTCAGAGCGCATATGTCCGTTGGGCCCTCGTCATACCGAAAACCATCATGCACAGTCATCTTTACCCCGAGCTTTTGCATCAAGATGCCGATGTAGACATCATCTAACGAAGGAATCAATGGTGTACTAGACGCCTCGGCGAGCGCCAGACTGACAAGATCCATGGACAGCACGTAGCCTCCTCCGACACAGTAAGTTGGAAAATACTTCCCATTATACGTTGTCTCGCTCACGAAGAGATGAGAATTGGGATCGGTGGATCTCTGCTCTATCCCTCCATCGCCAAGATACAGTCGTTTCAGATCGTTGTCCTCTCTGTCTAGCCTTTGCAAATAGTTGACGATATTCTCGAGGTTGGCGAATATGTCATCGTCGGCTTTGAAGAAATACCTGGCGGAGGCACAGTTTTCGTAGGTCCACTGGAGTCCGAAGAGATGCTTCAGGGTAAGGTTCTTGAAGGAGTCGATGAAGTTTCCTTCAAGGATATCGTTATACATGTCCGATTCTTCACGCAAAGCGGTTTCGATTGAACTTTTTGACGATTTTTTCCGACCAAGAAGAAAGTATATTATCACATTGGCCTTGAGAGATTGTAGGTAGGGCTTGCTGGCCCATGTCTCTCGGATTGCTTTGCGGGCAGCAAAGCTTTCTGGATGAGAACTCACCAAACCAACAATGTACACGTGCTCATCTGCCTTACATCTCGTTGCTTTGGTGTTTTTGGTCGGGCGCAAAACTTCCTTTAGGTATTTTGAGTTGCTCACTCTGATACCCTCGTAGATGATGTCAAGGTCCGCAACCGTACAGTTTCTCATGAACTGATGATTGTTCACTTGGTCCCAGATACGGTGAATAATGTCTGCTACTCTCGGGGTTAAAGTCGCGAATCTATTGCTGAGAAGGCACACGTCAGTACCAATATCTCTGAGGAAAAAAGCGTCACTGTCGCGAACGCTCCAGCCCAACTCATGAGCCACTATACCAGCAAATGCGTCAGTGGCAGCGATCAGATAAGAGTTCCATGCAAACTTGAAGATTTCCTCAGCCATCTTTCGATGTATTATGTAGCTTGAATCTAGCGAGCAATACGGTGGATAGGTATCATTCGGTAGGACATCTTTTCCGACGAAAAACGGACTCGTTTGAAGACGTTGGACCTTCGAGCTGTTGACCCTAAATCCAAGAATAGCCATACGGGAATTTCCTTGCTCTTTGAATGTGGAGAGGAGCCTTCCGAGCTTATCGAGTCTAAGAAACGTGTTGTCTCTCGCCTCTATGACGTAGTCTGCCTGAGGGCAAGAGCTGAGGACCCAGCGAAGTCCATGCAGCGTTTCCAGCAAACATGTATTTTTGCCTGCGGAGAAATTACCGATGAGAGTGTCCCCGTATATCTCCGACTCCATTTTCACTTTCTGCATTTGAGCATTGTCGTTGGAGGTTCCCATAATAAAGAATGCACAGACCCTGTTCTTCCGACACTGTTGTCGATTCGCCCAGGTCCTGCGTATGGCATCCCGAATGGACGATCTCTCGGGAAACGAATGTATGAACAGGACAGTGCTGCAAATATGTTTTCCCATCCAATCCATGGTATGACATGGTTTAGCGTGTCCCGCCACATCTACTAATACCTCGGAGAGAAACGCCTTGTTTTTGCCATCGTATTGTGGCTGATATTTCTGTTCTGCATGTCTCCGGAATGGTACCTGGATAACTTGCAAAGGCCAGAACTCTTTTGGAACCTCCTTTTGTACTTGCCGGTTTGAAGCATCATGAAGATCAAGAAACTTTGCGACGATTATCACAATAACAAGCGTAATTCCAGGAATAGTGTAGCACCAAGTATATCTCCTCCTCTTGCCCATTCGAAAGAAAGGAGCCATTACGATGTACAGTAACCAGGATGCTTGTCATCAAATTTCGGTGCCCAAGATAAAGATGATACGTTTCTCTCTGTATCTTAAAAAAAAAATAATGACGAAGAAAAGCAGACAGATCAGGAAAATGCATCAAATCTAGATCACTTGGCAACGATACAAAAAAATAAGTGTTCGTCGAAGCAGCCACGGGGCATACAGGTCTTCTTTGACCAGGGAGCAGATGTTCTAGTACGTTTGATCAATCCCAAACCACAACCATAACTTCCCTATTTTTAGTCTTGTTTTCTTACTTGCGCGTATGCGCATGTGTATGTGTGTTTGTGCGTGTGTGTTTGCATGCCCACCTGCTCGTGTGTCTGTGTCTTATTGAGTGCCTATTGTTCCGTGAATCCCGAACAATAAAATGGCGAATCGTGGACCGTTTAATTGTGAAAATCATGAGACAAGCCTCAACATTAAAGCTGCCCCCACGTGTAATGACCAAGGCGTAAATTTTGACACGGTTGAGAACACACTATACATCTGTTGAAAATCGACATAATCGATTACCAAATACAGCCATTTGGTTGTATATCGATTTTATTTGGGTGTATATTGATGTGTTAAATATTTTTTTTTTTCTTATGAAGCACTGTCATGCTGAAAGTACAGCTCCATTTGATATAAATATTCTTTTTTTTTTCTTATGAATGCACTGTCATGCTAAAAGGACAGCTCCATTTGATTTTAATGAAAGTAAGTAAGCAGTGTATGTTGTTGTTTTTTTTTCGGTGCATTGTATATTCTTTACGAATGCACTGTTTCTGCTGAAAGTACAGCTTGGTTTGATTTCATTACAATTGTGTTTTGTTGAATCGTGGATTCTATAATACATTGTACATGTGATTTGATTTATCATGAAGCTGTATTGAATATGGAATCAATAAAAGATTATGGAAAAACAAAAAGCCATGGGATTTTCCTCGTTCCTCCATTTGTCTATCTTTTTCTTCTTTTTTTTGTTGGGGTGTGGATTGTGAGATTAGGGTATTTATCACTTTGATAAGTGATCAATCACTGTATTTAGTAGCATACTGGCAGGAGAAAAATATGATTTCGACAGAACTCCAGAAGGGGGAGATGTAGATAGAAAGAACAATAGACATAGAAAGAAAGATAATAGACCAACAGACAGACGGAATGACAAATAGATAGAGAGGGGGAGAGAGAGGGAGAGAGAGAGAAAGCAGCAAAAATAGTTTTGATACTCTCTTTCCTCTTATTTATTTAGTTAACAGCTCATTTTCATATTTCAAAAATTCTCGTGTATGTACTTCCATCTCTCTCATACATATTGTCAATAGTATAAAATATAGGTTCTCAAGATCGCCTCGGGAGAGCGCCATCACTCGTCTTGACGCGTATAGTGAGATTTAGCAGCAGCTGCTTCGGCAAATATCACGGAAAAGAGTCCAGAATCTACTACCATACACTACTATACGAACACCGCTCTCCCATGAATTCAAGGGCTAATTATCCGTGCCACTCATCATGACTCAACAGCACGCTGCGTCACGTGGTAAATGCTCATCACCAAAGTATATAGGACATTTGTAGGAGAAAGGGCGTGTATATGGATACTTAACTACTGTAACTACTCAGTACTTCTACTGCTACTATTACTACTATATATAGAACATGTTACATATATTATATATATATATATATATATATATATATATATATATATACATATATGTATATCAGGGCTCCACTATGTTCACACTAACTTTTTTTTTTTTTTTGGTGGCCCGATGGGGCCATCAAAGTCATCAATTTCAATTTTTTTTTGGTGGCCCGAGAGAAAAATTTGGTGGCCCCCCCCAAAAAAAAAAAAAAAAAATCAAAAGTCCTCCTTTTTTTTTTTAATGAGCCACACACTCACTGCATGCATTTATGCATTTCTGGCGCAAAAAGTTACGAATTTATTGACATATACTTTTCAAAAAATTTTGGTTGCTCGAGGCAGGCCACCAAATTTGCCCTTTCTCAAAATCTGGTGGCTCGACTTTCCTTTTTGGTGGCCCCGGGCCACCGGGCCAGCGTTAGTGTCGAGCCCTGTGTATATAAATTCATATGAAAATGTTTATAAGTCTACTTATTAGGTATAACGGATAACTAGATTTGCAACACGAGTCATGTGATCTGAAAATAACAACAGCAACTACATCAACAGCAACAACAAGAACGACAACAACAGCGACGACTACAAAGACGACTAGAAGTATTCTTATTCTGCTTTATTCAATAGCCTTCACCCAATGGACTGCTGAAGTCTGTGATGCAACCCCCCCCCCCCCCCAAGAAAAAAAAAGTGTAAGTGTCACAAAAGATTGCCAGGATAAATTCGGCTTTGAATCACATGAAGATGTGTGTCGGCACACATAATAAATTGCTGTATTTCTTTGATCTATCAAAGAGCAGAGAAGGTAAAGACCGCTTTCAACAAAGAATCAGTGACCGTGGAAAGGACCCCATTTAACAAAGAATCAGTGACCGTAGAATCACTTGCACAAAGCGAGTCTCATATAGAGTTAGTATGTGTCAAGAAAATCTCACCCCTAGCCGCCTAGATGATAATTACCTAACTTATCTAATAATCTGATGTCTCACTGCCTTTTTAGTCTTCAGTCTTGTACGTCCACATGATCAGCGATGATGGGCCAACAGTATTGTCAATATAAACATTTTCATTTAAACATGAATATCAGTACTAATAACTGGTGGTTCGTTTTTTTTTTTGTTTTTTTTTTTTGATCGTTGACAGAGCGAGAAAAGCAAGTCTCTGTTTTCTGTGTTATGCGTGTTACACACACACACACACACATGCACATTACATAAATTATACATTATATGAAATATATACATTATATAAATATATATATAAATATATATATATATATATATATATATATATATATATATATATATATATATACATATATAAACACATATTATTTTACTTATGGGGATTATATACATACGTATTCTTTTTTATTTGCATATTCACATAAGCAATCTTCTTCATTGCCTTGAAGCTTATCAAACACTGGTTTAGATTTGCCCATCTCTCAATACGTGGCTGGGGCCAATTGAAGAAGACCTAAATTTGTTTCGGTGCTCCCAGCAGATAATAAGAGTGACTTCTTACTTTCGAGGCAAAATTTGAAAGAGAGAGAAAGAGAAGAAAGTATTATTACGTGCGTCCAACAGTAGATACAATCGCGGGGGCGCAACAACTCGCGTAGTAAGGAGGAAAGGGGCTTTGTGGCGCCAAAGTATATGCACTGTATACATTGGCAATCGAGCGTTGCAGATTGTGTTTACGGAACTCCATAGAGAGAGTTATACTGGGGTTTTTACAATCTCTTTCTGACATGTCTGATGATCAGAATGGGAATGGGCTTGCGGTGAGAGTTCTGTGTGTCAGCGTTGAAGCGAAGCCGTTCTCATACTACCAGGGGGGTGGAATAGTGTTCTCTCTCCCACCTCCCTGATACTATAAACGAGCATTAATTTAACAACGAACTTTTTATATATTTCCTCCGCTTGGCGTTCGGAAGAATTCGAAAAACAAAAACAAAACAAAAGTCAAACTCGACTTCTAAGAGCTCGTGGTATCGTTTGCACACACTTTTTTGCACAGATTCGTTCTATCAAATGCACATTCTGCTTTCCGGCCTAGAATGATCCTGTAAAATCTCGAACAATAACATCATTTTGTCATAAAGTACAATGTATATAAAAGTGAACATATTACACATAATATATAAAAATAAAAATGTGCAGGAATGGCGAAGTATATAGGTTAGGACACACTTCTCTTACCAAGTCGATTCTTCAATATTATTGTTCAGACAAGCAGTGAGTCCAGTTGATAATATCCTGAACATTCATCCACGAGGGGAAAGTTGTGCCTCAGTGACGTAAGATATCCAACATCTCTCGAAAGGTCTCCGATATGCAGTATGTCCCCCCCCCAAAAAAAAAAAAATACAATCGGATTTTCGCATTGATAACTCCAATATGATTTAACCGTCTAACTGCTACTTCAGGGTCTTAAAATATAACATCTTAGCTATGTCATGCAAAAAAAAAAAAAAAAATCATTCAATTTGGTTACGTGGTCACCTGACAGAAATATGTTGATCAATGTAACGCATATCCTGGATCTGATTCTCCTAAGTTAGGCACTTGTATGCTCTTGGAACTGCATAATGTGTGAACACAATGGACAGAACTTGGAGGGTAGGGATTCCTGATATCCTCTACAAAACTCCTCATTTCTCTTTGACCACTGAAGCAAATCGGGTGGGGTTTTCTGGAATATGTGGGTAATAAGTTATAGTTTCATTTCCTGAAATTATATTTGTATTGATTTACCGTTTTTAGAGTTATCGTTGCAGAGGATTCCGTTGTATTTTTTTTTGGAAATACGGTATATATATATATATATATATATATATATATATATATATAACACATAGACATCACAATTATGCAGATCGTTTTATACACAAGCTTGAAGGTAGAAATCTGTGCTGAGTTTGATTACTATTCAGGTTAGGTTATCTTTCATCAATCAAGCTTAAAAGAAAGTGGAACTCTTTGATATACTTAGCATGTGCAAGGCAAAAAATACGAGATAGTGTCACGTAACTTTCAACAACGTCTAGTTAAGTTTCATCACTTCAATTTCAGTAACTGCTCAATGTTTATACTGTATATAACGATATCCCCGTCAAAATGAGGTAAGCTGTTGTAGTAAAGCAAGTTGAAGGTGTTGGATGTTTGATCGTGACATCAAATATCACAGAGTTGCAAGAAAATAACTTATCGCCGCAAGCTACAGCAAGTTTATTTCTCTCGGTGTTTTTATGAATACAAAAATGGAAGGTTAAGAGCAGATGAAATTGTACAAAATGACATGTTATATATATATATATATATATATATATATATATATATGTATATCATATATATATATATATATATATATATATATATATATGTATATATATATATATATATATATATATATATATATATATATACACACACCAGATAGATATATTAAATCATAACAAATCGATTTAACGACATCTTCGGAAAGCCTGTTTGGACGAGTGTACACACAGCGCACAGATTAATGTATAAAAGAAGAACAAACACAATGTATCATGATGAGCCTGTGCGTTAAACAAGTTTAAGGTGTCAACGTATACGTTTAATGTGCGACCGATGCAGCAGAGGAGAAACTCGACATGGAATATAACTAAAAATGAGGTAAATAATTACAATAGTCGCACGATGCATTTTGTGCTGCTGGAGAGGGAGTGGGCCTGAAGCTCATATACACTTTAAACAGGCGATCCAAGGTTCGAATCCTACAGGACGCGTGAATCCTGCGATCAAAAGTAATGCCCGTAATCTCGCTTAATTGACTGAGGTGAATGACTTGATTTAGTTGGTATAGGTAATGCCTATTGTTTAACATTTTCAGTCATCCTGGATTGTCCTGTACATAATAATAGAATTAATGATTGGAAAAAAATGTTTTTATTTTCTTTATAATAATGTTTTACTATTATATCAAGATTACTTTATTCAGAGTTATCATGATAATCACAATCATAGTCATAGTCGTTCTTTTCGTTTTGTTTCTTTGTGCGTATACTTTTAGGTAGAATATACATTCAACCGTTAGGATCCGTATCAAGTTTTCGTGTTTGCTCTAATGCTTTTGTATGAGTTTCAAGATAGTGTTAGAGTATTTCGCTCAATCCTCATGAAAAAGGAAAGAGGTTTAAAGAGCTTCAGTTTCTTGTTTTTTTTTTTTTTAATGCCGTTGTATAATGTCGGCGTCCGTGATATATGACTTGTTTATCCCTGTGTATCATTATTGATCATCATCACTGTAGTCATCACTGTTCAGTTCAGGATAAATGCAGAGCAGAGCTATTAGTTAGCGAACTTTTCGGTGAAAACACGCGGTTTCAGTAATAATTACGGTACAAAATTCGTAAATTGGTGAATGGCACAACCGCTTGGGTTGCCGTGAATTGTGGCTGATCGAGTCTATGATAATTAGTGAAAATGGTACTGCGCAGTTGATAGGGTCTTGGGCTCCACTCGCCACTCGTGTTAATTCCTCGCTTCTAAATTTCACCGCCATACAAAATCGCCCCCACCCACAGATCCCCGCCCCTATCGACGGCCATCGTAAGTGGTAATTTTAGCAGTATCCATTTCAGCGAGAGCCCTGCGATGATGTCATGGAAATAGGCAGGATATTGTAACAGGCCATCAGAATCCCACGGGAAAATGATCATGTTTCCATCTAATCTGACGAACAACTTCTCCGTCCACGGAGATGTCGCACATTATACCGTCCGGCCTAATTTCCTTAAGAGCGACCTGGTGATTGTAATTCAACAGCTAATCCGCTCTCTGGAAAACACAATCAAAACAGCCCTTTTTTTCGGCCAACGGGAATGAGAGGGAGAGCGAAGAAAGGAGAACCCTCAACCAGGAAAACTTGTCGTCATCAATTGGTTTTGTAGCCTCATTTGAGACTGTTGATATTTTGCTGCAAAGATAAGTTCGAAGATATTTTTATGATAAAAGTTCATGGTAACCGAACGATCAGTTTTCGTTGCTGTATTACTAAAACCCGCACAATACTTTTATGCTAATTTACTCTTTGACCTACTTAATTTCCCCATGCTTTATCTGTACGTCAACTTCCATCAAAGTGAAATGAATGCCTACCTTTAGATGGAAGTTCAATTATATGCGGGTAAGTTCGAGGAATTGTTGCTGACGTTCTGGTTGGGGATACGGAGCAAAAACACAACCGGACACAGCTCATCATCATACTGGAGAGTGTAAATCATATATCGGTGAAACCTGTGGAGATGAACAACTTGAAGCAAGGCAATACCTTTCACGGCGCGTGCATTTGGAATAAGGCGTCTCCTGAAGTGAATAAAAAAGACGCCTGTGTTATCTGCTCTCACATGTACGCGCCGCTTCCCGGAGCTCCGGCAGTTGAACGCTAATCGTTTAAACTTATCTGCTATCGTAGCGGAACGAACAGCAAGACGATAGGTAAGTGCACAGTACTGACTTTATGACACTAAACGTATATACAGTTTTTGAAGGCCAATCCACTGCTGGCACCGTGGCACGGTTAGTTCTTCCTCCGAAATTACACGGGGTGTCCTGCACACAAATTCATCTCTGCTGCTGTTGTGTTGACCTACCCCGATGTCAGTTTGGTTATTACGTACAAGTATTTATTTCTCCCTATTGTTTAATTATGGTTTAAGTTGATTTGATACTAATTTTCCTCGCTAAACTGGGCCGAGAGTGTGCCAGCAGTGACCATGGTGTATAACTACTATCATTTTCTTAAATGTTTGGTATGTGCGGAGTGGTTGGTATTTCGTCATGTGTTTTATGTTTAGTTGATTTTCGTTGTGCATTAAAAATAACGTTTCTCCTCTGGTTTAATCGTCAGAATTCAGAATTGGTCATTTGAACATGATTATTGTCAATCAATTTCCTGAATTATACCAATTTGCACGTCGCAGTTTATTTCCTTACTTCCTATCTTCCATCACATCTAAAGCAACCTGAACCTCTTGCTTGGAAAATCGAATGAGAGTCTTTGTTTTCCTTGTAGGCCAATCACTTAGGGCCTACATCAGATCTATTGTGTCGTGACACATGAACGACGTGTGATCCCACACTGTTGGTGTCATGTATTGCTTAGCCCTTTCTGTTTTATGGGCTTCGGACTGTGTGTACAATGCTATGGGGTTTTCTGTGCCTATTGCCACTCGAAGCATGTAATTAAAGGGTTAACTAAAAAAAAAAAAAATAAATCTTCCGGCTGGCGTCACACTGCTTCTAAATTTCCTCAAGGTGGCCATAGATAAATATACGAAAATGGAATTGTCAATTCGCTCAGAATTAGCCCTGAATTAGGTGAAGAGCTGATCAAAGCCAAAGCAAGTACGATCTCTTGTTAGCAGCCTGAGAATCTCTAGCGGCGGTGATTATAATTTTTTTTTTAATTATTAAAGATACCCTCACGAATATCCCGATGTTTGTACGATCGCAGCCGAATTTGAATATTGCCATTGTATCGTTTATCCATCTATACCCAATTTCTGGACAGTGTGACGCTTACGTTTAGAGATCGCACGTGGGATAAATCCAAGCATTGTATAACCATAGAGCTGTAGTATCTCCATGGTATTACCAGGGAGGTGAGACACCTCCCTGGTATTACCTACACGAACTTATTCACTGTCCCTACTGCGATGTACTTCGTGTATTAAAGGACAATGCGTGGACGGCGCCTCAACCAGTTGGAAATGGATAGTGCCCACTTTGGGTACTTTTGTGACAAGTAGGTTGAGCGAGTACCGCACACCTTGCCCGTAGAGAAAAGTGTGTCGAATTGACCGTGCGCATTATACAGTTTGTAGACTGAGATAGGACAAAATAGGAAAAGACAATCGTGGCCCTGCATGGCAGCGAAATATCATGTGTAAAAACCACTTAAATTCTAATTTCACATCAAGTCAAGATCAGGTTGACTCCGTGAAACTTACTAAAATCAGACCAACAAAATTGAAAGTAGTTTTGAAATCAAGATTGGATATAAATAGGAACGTTCTGGAATTCTTACAAGGAATTTCATCCTAATATCACGTGGATTTGTATGAAGACAGAAACGTCAGAGAAGCAATATAGTTCAAAGTTTGGGGGAAAATCGGACACATATTGAGTATAAAATGAACTGTAAAAGTTAAGAGAGTAATATAGACAACGTTGACAACCCTGTGTGATGTAGATTTAAGCAGCTCTATACTTTGAACTTTCACAAATTTTCGTTTTTTGGAATATCTATTTTATATTATTTTGTGATAAATATATATATATATATATATATATATATATATATATTAATGATAATAATAATAATAATGGTAATACTAATGATAATAATAATAATAATAATATAAACATAATGATAATAATATTAATAGCTCATCCTCTGAAGGAAGCACACAAAAATTAATACTTTATTGGCACTACCAAGAAATAGCGGGTCTGAAATGAAATATTCCTTTGGAGGAAACTGAATATTTTTGAAGAATTGTCGTGTACAAACCGAACTAAGAATTACTTACTTTTCACCTACATCACAGAGAAAGAGAGAGCCATGCTGTCTTCATTTCTAAATTAATTATCTGAACCTTTAAAGTCCATTACTCTTTAATATTTGTTGTTTCATGATTTCCCCCAAATTCATACTGATCTGCCTGTCTGATTGTTCTGAATTCATACAAAGCAACGTGATACTCAGAAGGGAGGTACTCTCCTTTAATAAGTCCCACACGGTTTTGCCAAAACGTAATATCGACTGCTTCGAGAATCGCAGTGGAGAAAAAAAAAATCATCAGGTTGTTGTTAGATCATTATAACTCACTAAGATAATTTGATGCGAAAGTAACTACTTGTATATATAGGCTACTCTTTTTTTCATTTCAGGTGAAACAGAAATATAAGAGACTACGTTTGTTAGGACAGAGGCAGCTGTGGTGATATCACCTTCCCCATTTGTGCATGTGATTGCAACTAATATTACAGTTTCGTTTGCCATGGGGAAAACCTACAGCTTCCTTATTTTTTACGTCCGATATTGCCGTACCCTTAGAATTCTTTTCATTAGGCTTTTTTATTTTGTTTTAGTTCCTTGAAATTAAATTCGGATGATTTCGAATTGGCATGAATGCACTTCCATTCCATCAAAATAATTATGTCGATGTAAGATTGCAGTCAAAATTTAAAACAACATACCTTTAGTCAGGAGAAAATTGCTGCAATTACATTAATAAGATGCAAGCAAAGTTGGTAGAATGTAAATTAAAGAAGAATAGCATAATATCGCAATGAATGGTTATGCATTGTTCTTTTCCTGCGATTGGTTATGAGGGCAGTACCGCTTCACAATGACCTGTGTTTTAATATGGGCTGTACAATTAAGGGGGGTTTCCCCCTCCAATTATATTGCGGCTTTCTTACAATAACCAAATAAATGTTGTGGCAAAGAAATCTTTATTTTCGATTTACTGTCGCAGTAGAAAGCGTATTCCTTGCATCATGCTGTAGTTAAAGGGCCAGTCGACTGACGGCCAGAGGTAAGATAGCAATGCATGTTAAACTGTACATAATAGAACCTGAAACATGAAAGCTTCATATAGAGATATAGATGGACATGATAGGATGTTGGGTCAAAGCTTCGAAAATGTGTAATTAGTTTCATACTCATGAATACTGAAATATTTAAAGCGAAACTAACTCCTAATTTATAAGTGATGTGTTATATTTTTAAGATACATGTATGCAAAAACAATCAAAAGGAAGAGCATGTTCTCGTTAAATCGACACTAGTTTGGAATTAAGGGGCAACAGAACTTTATTCCAGCTATATCTTCTATCTTATGGGTGACCATATTCTTTGTATTGAATGTAAGGTCGTGGACGCATATTTGAAAACAAAAGAAAAAAAAAAGAAAAACAAAACAAAATCTTAATCTCCTTTCACTTTGTGTCCAGTAGCCGCCGCTTTTGAATTACGATTATCCAGCACCAGACTTTTCATATCAGCTGACAAAAGAAAAATGAAATCAAGAATTTGAAGGTCTCTGCGAAAATCGACCAATCGTGACATTATCCGGTCAACGTGTGGAAAAAAAAAAGATGAAAAAAAAAAAGAAAAGAAAGGATATTTAATGCCTTTGTAAAAGACCTCAATTTTGGGGGTCAATATTTATTCAGGGCATTCAGTACAAATGATAATACACTCATACAACTGGTTATTGCCCCTAACTGCGGGTGATTTCATTGTTCCCCTTCCGAATCGGTATGTCCGACGCCACCTTCCTCTTTCAATGATTTCTTTGCCCCAATTATGCTGTGCAAATACGACCGTTCGTGCTGTGATACCGTATATAGAGAATGTTTGTGCTGTGCCATGAATATCAGAGGGTTGGTACTTTACATGACTGTCCTTTAGCATTTGTTTTTAGTGGCTGTGTTACCTTCTTTTTTTATCCTTTCCTTTTAGTGTATTATACCTCAAAGAAGTATATGATGAGTTTATTTGCGTTATCATTGTTTTTGTTTTGTTTACTGATATTATTATTACAAATCAAACATACGTCACACGTGTGACCGTAATATCATTTTTTTTTTTCATTTCGAGTGTTACGATAGGGTTATTTAATCAGGAATAATGCAATGACCTTAAGACCCATGCATTTAACTTTGTTATGCGACACAATAATGCTAATTAGAGTCATGTTTACTTGCAAGTTTGAAAGAAAAAAAAAACCCACCTTTTAATCCGTTCATAGGTGTATTTGAGTGAGTAAACATCTATTATTCAAATCATAAAAAGAGGGCTGAATAAAGGGAATCGACACTGAGTCGAAATTCTGTTTCACAATATACCCC
Organism: Diadema setosum; assembly: GCA_033980235.1. NCBI lineage: Eukaryota > Metazoa > Echinodermata > Echinoidea > Diadematoida > Diadematidae > Diadema > Diadema setosum. The sequence continues at coordinate 19,224,445 of CM067074.1, forward strand.
TTTTTATCCACAACCCATACCACCTTCAGTGCTGTTGCTATGGAAACGATAGGATAACTGGGCATGACTTTGTCATTTCACACTCTGTTCCCCAAGTCTAATATAACATCAGTGAATCCACATTTTTTTTTTTAATATAGCTTTCTTAAGAAAATCTCACTTGAAAGAATACTGTTGCCATGGCAACGATCCGTTGTCTATGAATCATATTTTTCCTGTTTGTTATATACAGTGTACTAGTATATATATATATATATATATATATATATATAAATAATTATACATATATATATATATATATATGTATATATATATACACACACATATATATATATACATACATATATAAATATATATATATACATACACACACACATATATATATATATATATATATATATATATAAGGTGTGTGTATATACAGGTGTGTGTGTGTGTGTGTGTGTGTGTGACCGTGCATATCACAAAACCAAAACCAACAAATAATCGCATCCCTTGATTTTACTCGAGGACTCAAAAAAGGTGAAATGGGTCAACCGAGTCAATGTTTAGTTTTTCATATTTTCTGAAAGAACTATCCTTCTTCTACATTATTCTTTAGTTTGGGATCATAGCATGAATGGGAAATTGTGTTTTCAGCAGTTTTTCTACAACCCTTTTTTTTGGCGGGGGGGGGGAGGGTAGAATGATCAGGTATGTCTTAGAGGCCCCTTTCCATTTCATGAAATCCTTTGTTTACTCTTCACTTTCAAGTCTAATAACTTTTGAATGGATAATGCTGATGCTTTGAAAGTTGGCATTAATCATGGACAGAATATGTTAATAGAGCATGCCTAATTTCAGCATATCTGATAATCCCTTCATTGTTCTTGCTCCGGTGGTTTACATCCTGTGTTTTTGTCCCTTCATCACACAGCTAGCACGGCTTGGTAAAGATTAAACAACTGAGTAGACCCTGTACTTCAGAGCCTCTTTTCTCAGTTCACACTTTTCCAGAGTGTGTGTTTTCTTTCCATTATTTAGATAGGTTAGGGGAGTCCATTTGAGTTGAGTTATACATCATTTTAAAGCTTAGAGTCTGCTCTTTCAGAATCTGCCCTTAACTAAAAAATCCATGTCTGGTGACTTTTTGTTGGTTTTGTAATGCAGGGTCTCATATATTATTATGTAGATTGTCTTCAAAATCATAACATATTCATATTTTCAGTGCAATATATGCATATCGTATGAAAAACGTAATGTTTATTTTATATATATATATATATATATATATATATGGGCCGTGACGCGAGAAAAGGGCCCTTAGAGCCACTGCGCGCAAACGCCATAAAACCGCGCGGAAGTTTGACAAAGCAATACGCGCAAAACAAAAGATCAACTAGCTAACTGCGCGCACATGCATAGACGTATCAAAAAGTGGCAGGATTTGGACAAAACATTCTTTTTGAATATCGTAAAGGGGTCATTTAGGATTGGAGTTTCAGAAAAAGGTTTGCATATCTAAATACGTCATAGTTCATTCTACAATGTGGACGTGAAAACTCATTTTCGTTATTCAACGCCCTAAGGGCCCTTTTCTCGCGTCAAGGCCCATTGGGCCATGACGCGAGAAAAGGGCCCTTGGAGCATTAAATACCGAAAGTGAGTTTTCACCTCCACATTGTAGAAGGAACTCTGACGTATTTAGGATATGCAAACCTTTTTCTGAAATTTTACTCCTCAATGGCCCCATTACGACAAACAAAAAAACATGTTTTGTCCAAATCCTGTCATTTTTTGATGGTCTATGCATATGCGCGCGCAGTTAGCTAGTTGATCTTTTTTGCGCGTATCGCTTTGTCAAACTTCCGCGCCGTTTTCTGGCGTTTGCGCGCAGCCGGTGCTAAGGGCCCTTTTCTCCCGTCACGGCCCAATTTATATTATATATATAGTGCATGAGGCTGAATGCACTAGAACAATATAAGCACCGACAAATTCTGAATTTGCCCCGAAGGCCAGTTATATTCAATGAGGCCGCAGGCCGAATTGAATATAATTGCCTGAGGGCAAATTCAGAATTTGGAGGAGCTTGGTACTTGTTATAGTGCAATAAGACGTCATGCACTATGTGTTATATAAAATAGCATACATACCCAGTAGTCCCAGGCAAGATAAATTGGAAAAATACGAAAGCCTAGATCATTTAAGACTCTACACGTGTCTAGACAAGCAATAATACCAGTTTCTTTGAACCTGTGTAGACAAAATCCTGAAGATCCAAATTCAACTATAGAGTCTAGGGTCTACGTGGTTATCTAACGTTTTCTAGGCCCTACGATAGGTTAGGTCAAGGGGCCCTGGCCTAACGTTTTCTACTAGATCCACGTCACTTACGAGCGACAGAGCTAACGTACAGCTAACACTTGACCCTATATACAATACAGTGTAGGTCTACCATGGATCTAACAGTAACACGTTAGACGCCCTACTTACTGCACTGTCGGTCCAGGACCAGGACTAGATGATGTTTTGTAGGATTAGGAATCTACTGGATTTAAACACAAGGCTCGTGCCAGGCATCATTGAAGTCACCATTGCTGCACATGTAGATTCCGAGAGTGTGTTGTAAATGTCGTAGTAAAAGTTCATAGCGTAGCGTGATCAAAGAGCGCTTAGCGTATACCGTACACACGCTGCCCATTTCCACGGCGCACTTCCGCGTAGAATGTACGGAGAAACCGGCACAAATCTTGGGTTGACTTGCTCAATATCCGTCGGATTGATTCCTTTTTCAGAACAGTAGGAGTCCAAAATTCGTAGGGCGTATTTGATGGCGTCCTTTGTGTCCTTATTATCTAAGATACTGTTTACATAGATCAGTCTCTGTAAAAGTAGCGAACCTATTCATTTCAGCTTCCATGTTTAAATCTACCGCTGAAAGTCTAGTCCCACACAGGTAAGTTGCCGGCATAGCCAGCGAGAATTGAGAATAACGATAATATCGAGCAAGCATATCGCGGTTGTGGCGCAATCGCGTCGATAAGGTGCGGGATTCAGTACTCGATGATTAAAATTAGGGAGCAAAAACCGATATCAAATCGATAGTGGGTTATCGTTGGCAATCGTTATATTTTGCGTGCACTATAAATTTTGTCATGCACTGCCGGCCTGTATCATAAGTATGTATGCTATACCAGTATATACACACACACATTGTTTTTGTCGACGCATACTGACTAGCTGCCAATATTATTATACCCTATATCCTCCCTTAAAGGTAGGGGATACCTTTTACAGACCTCCCAAAATGCAGCAAAACATTAAATATGAACGTCAGGGGACTTGCTTAGGCCACTGCTTAGAAATTTGGAAGTCAACAGTTATCTAAAATTTGAATAATGCACAAAACTCAACTACTCAGTAGTTCTGTGTGTCAGCCACACTTAAGCCTTTTTGTTGCATTCTTCTGTATTTGTGATCTATAAACACAAATTTAAAAGTACAAGAGCTGATGTAATAACATATAGAGTGTGTGGCAAGAATGTATATAGAAATGTTTGTAAGTGTTGATGAACTTTCTTCACAAAATATACATGATGGACACACATGCAGTACAAAGGTCTGCAAAGGTAGCCTAGTAATGTACTGGAATTTACGGTGAGCCCCGAAAACAATTCAATTCAAAATCTAACGGTAAAAAAAATGTACTAAATGTTACCTTCCACTTTCAATACTTTATGGGAGTTTCTAAAATGATACTCTCTTCAACTTACCACTGTATTTATACAACTCTTCATTTAAGGCGTGCAAATGGGATTCCCTACCTTTAACTACAGGCCAAAAATAAAAGCTCTCCTTTCATCATCGACAATCTCCCGATCTATAGTTCAGTCAATAATTGCGTGTTTTTGTTTATTTTTCCCCCTTATTTTTATGACTCTCTGAGTTTTTTCAACGCTCGCTAAATTTCGCTAAGCTCATTGTTATCAAGTTTCTTCTATTTTTGGTTGTTGTTCCTGTTATTCGAAATGTGTCCCAGTGCGGTGGGAACCGTCACATGTTTCTACTTATAGAGTTTATTGCAGCCCCCGCAGCCGTCCGACGTATCTATGTCCTGCAATCGTGCAACTTGATAATGGCGATGTGTGCATACTTTGTTAGCATAATTGAAAAGGCTTTCTTACCGCTGAATTTACAGAAACAGGGAGAAAAAAAGAAAAGTCACACTAAAGACGCTGCTTACAGAGGATATAAACAATTGATAAAGATGGTAGTAATGTTACTCATTTTTTAACGAACGGATATCCTGCCAAACATCATTAGAATGTGCTACGCTTCAAACAAATATGTACTTCTCTCATCCATTCTTTTTTTTTCATATAGAATTTGATAGCCAGCTGTGAGACCGGTAGGTGTGTGCCGTCTGCAATGGCGTCGGCAGGTGAGCACGAGTGGCTCTTCAAGCAAGACACGTCTGCAGCTGCCGGCAGAAGCGAACGCGACGGCGAAGGCGGTGAAGACGATGACGAAACGGATGAAAACTCGACAGTGGAGTCGGAAATCACCCGCTCCAACATCGTGACATTCGCGTGTCTCGTCGTTGCCACCTTCATCAGTTGGCTCGCGTTTGCCATTATGGGACCGTTCTTTCCGCGTGAGGTAGGTGGACTGGAGCCCGACAAAGATTTTTTTTTTCTTTTAATACGTCTGAGCTCCTCGCTAAAAGGTTGTGCAGTCAGTATAAATTGGAGTCGCGATGCACTTAGGGAAATCAAGTGAGAACGATGCCGGCTCCCTGTTAAATTCAAATGGATAAACCTTACAATTATGGTCCAATTACCTTCTTGTGTGTGTGTGTATGTATATGTATGTGTATGTGTGTGTGTGTGTGTGTGTGTGTGTGTGTGTGTGCGTGTGTGTGTTGGTGCGTGAGTGTGTGTGTGTGTGTATGTGTGTGTTTAAGCACAAGGCAATGAACTTGTTTTTCAGTTTTAAAAGCTCAATGGCTAATAATACCCCAACGTACGGTGGTACAAAATATTATGATAATTCATACAAAACCATGTTAAGGCATTGAGAAAAAAAAAAAGTCTTCATCAAAAGCAATTGACGCAGCAGAATCACAACAACAATGGCAACAATGGCCAGGTCAAAATCATTATTATTGAAAACAAATTCGTTTCTTACGACTTTTCCCTTTCATTCTTTACTTGTCTTCTCCATAACCATCACCATGATCATTTATCACACTCTTAGGGATTGCGTCAATGTCAAATCAGTGCGATCTTGTCATAAAAATGACATGAATGCGTGGGACTGAAGCACGAACATGATACGCATGTCGAAGGTAATTCCGACTAAAAAAAAAAAAAATAGATACCTGACATTGTCATATTGAAAATATAATTATTTTATTATCATTCTTTTACCGAAATCACGCTGTCAGTCTTGCAGTCAACTTTTTGTTTGATGAAATTGTTTTTTCTGCAAAGTAAAAAATATATTTATGTTATGATCATATTTCTCAAGTAATTGGATTCTTCGATAAAAAAAAGAGAAGAATTTCATCATTACAATGCATTCATCATTGTGATATAATTTCATACTATATACTGTAGTATATATTTTTCTTTGTTTTATGTCCATGAACACACCAGGCACATCAAAGAGGAGTGAGTGACATAGAGGTCGGATTGCTCTTCGCTCTTCAGTCCCTTACAACGGTCATCATGTCTCCATTAGTCGGAAAGTTCGTAAGTTTATGGTCTGCAAAAATTCGGTTCAATTCACTTTTATTCGATTTTAATATCCATTCCTGGAAATTTGTTTTGTTTGCATACATACGCAGAATCATTCGGCACATACATGTTATAGAATGCATATATTGCAGAACGCAGTTAAAACATAGATGCGTATACACTTGTCTACATATACTCTGAAATATATAGATTTACAAAGATATGAAATTAATATCACTGTCAGAGATAGCTACATGAAATTGGAGGAAATATTAAACTGAGTTAAAATCGCTCTGGTTGTGATGTGCGTGCATGCAAGAGTGTAAATGTGTGCCAAATGAAATGACTTTATGACAAATGACAAATATGAGTGAGAGTATTTTTGTATCCAAAAGTGACTGTATAAAAGTTTTGAAGGTTTTATATGTGCTTATGTATCGGCGTGTACAAGTGTTTATAAATGTAAAAAAAAACAACAACAACAACATACAAACAATGAATGTATAATTATCTTGTCTATTTAACTATACTACCACATCAGGGAAATAATCATTCTGTCCTCCTATTAAAATCAATGTACAAAATTATCATGACATTTATGATGATTCATATACGCGAAACTTAAAGGGATGGTATAGGCACGGTTTTGGTTAAAATTAAAATTTTATTTGATGAAAATCGGGTTTGAAATCGTTAGCATTTCCTAAAACGAATAAAAACGGTCCTAATAAAAGATGGGTCTCAGCTTTTATTATGACATCTTTGTTTGTTTGTTTTTTATCTCAGTCAATTCAAAGCCAACTTTCATGTAGAAATAAGCAAAAAAGATTATTTCTAACGTAACAAAACAAAACCTAAAGCCAAATTACCTAAAAGCAAGCATGCAGGCGAAGTCAGTGAAAGACAAATCCCGTGCGTTATCGCCTTACGAAAAAAAAAAAGAGGGGGAAGGTTATGTCGGATAGTATGTGTACGACATTTTGACGTAAATGGGTTGCCCAACGATGACATTGTTTTAATCAGTTGTAATGTATTGACAAACTTTGAATGACTGGATCATAGCGAGTCACGCCGTAGGACATTAATATCCTGTCTTTTCTTAGTTCCGTTCTGTATATCAACGAAGTTTATGATTGACATCACCAAAGTCAAATTTATCTTCTTTTATCTCAACACGAACAACTGACGAAGGACATTATCGTCTGCATGTAGCATGTAAGCGATGTGATCAATTGGCTTCTTTCTTAAAAGGCAAACTGTGTTTACGATTGAGATGTGATTGCCAAGGTATCTCGTATTTGCTGGAGAGTAAAGGCCGTGCACACTGGGTGGCTATCGCCGAATGTATTACGTAGTTAGTGGGAACGAGGCGATGCGGGCACTCTGATTTAGGTTACTATGGAAACCGTGGGTGTGACATTGCCAATTTCTCAACGCGGCTTTTGCAGTTTCCGTATATAGTATGTGTGTGTGGGCTTGGTTTTTGTGGATTTTGTTTTGTTTTGTTTTGTCTTTCTTCCCTTTCACCGGACCTCGTCAAGCTAACGGTATATTTTTGTTGTTTTTGTCGTTGCTCATTAGCTGATTAACCGGATGAATGAGAGTAATTGGCGGGACACATCGCCCTGTTAATACTAAAAGGCGTCCCCGAGGATTTTCTTTACCTTGGGCTACTGCGGAAAATAACAACCCAATTCTCTCTTCACGTCATGTTATCGCAGACCTTATACTCATATGTATACATTTTTATGTATGTATGTATGTATGTATGTATCTATCTGTCCATCTATTTATCTATGATAATTATATATATAAAATACATATTTCATATACATAAACGTAAGAAATGCGTTTTCTGTGTATTGTGTCAGATCTTACTATAGACGGTAAAACTGCTATGCATTCGTTCATAAATTGCCTACCGAGTCTTGATCCAATATGTTCTTAATAGTACAATAAGTGTTTGTAATCCCGTACGCATACAAGATTGCACATTGTTTTAGAAAAAAGAAAAGAAAGAAGTGAAATCGATGAACAGATAACAGCTGACAGGAACTAAAGACAAAAAAGAATCTCTTCAGTTTGTTGTGGTGGGTTGTCAAATCACAGTTTTAATATTTTTACTTGACCTTTTGACCTTTGACCTTTGACCTCATGACCCAAACTTAAAAGGGAGACGAATAGTTGGACTGGCAATGAAATGTATGAACATTCCTATTCACAGCGAGAAGAAGTATAAGAGGCAAGATTTAAAAATATCTATGTCAGTGCGTCAGAGAAGAGGAAGTGAAATGATGCTGGGCGATCCTTTAGTTTCTTCGACAGAAAACAAGTAGCAGCCGTTTATTTATCAAAAACTCTGATTAAGAAAAAAAATCAGTTTGATAATAGAAGCGAAAGCAATTCAGAAATGTGGTGATGATGACATTACTATTATTATTATTTTTTTTTTGGGGGGGGGGTGAGTGGGTGGGTTGGGCGGGGGTGGGTTATGATAGGGATTGGGGAACAAGGGGGGGGGGGGTAGCTGATAGGCACCATACGTTGTTTTGTGGTTTTTATCCCTATTTATTTGTTCAATTCAATTCAATTCAATTCAATTCAATTCAATTCAATTCAATTCAATTCGATTTTTATTTTGGTCAGACGATTAGAAGTAGCATGAATACCATGGTAACCAGAGAACGCGCACAAATCTTGCATTTTTTTTTTTGGGGGGGGGGGGAGACTAGTATTTTCGTTCAAAGGACATTAACTAGCCTTTTGATACCTATCGAAGATATTTAGGACCTATACATGCGGGTGCCTCACCGTATTAAATGAATAGCCATTGAGTAATTGTACGGTATCAATAATTATTATAGCGTTTGTAGATTATTATGCTGATGATGAACCATCATTACTTAGAAACTGCTTGCTTAAACCAAGAAACGCGCAAACTTTAACCGCGCCATGCTGTGGTTCTTATACTCGATGAATGAAGCGCCATTTTAGCGGACGACTTGATATGTGTGCGATGCATCATGCCATGGCGAGCTGTTTTGAGATTCTATGAAGCTGCTCCCACACAATGCGTCACACATTACCTGATTGCACATGCCTTCCAGTTGAGACATGACTGGCGTTCTAATAACGTCTAATGGGCAGTGAAAAATTCACCAATAATTGTCAATAAATCTCTCGATGATCTCTTCATATTAAAACACTCCGACGCTGCCGCACAACTGTGTTATAGGTAAGATGCTATTATGAAATGCTGGTAGAAAGATTCATTTACTTTTCCATCACGTTCTTGGACATCCAGAGACGATGGATTGAAATCTATTTCATTTCAGCAAGCAAAGATGGATCAGCGAAGTGGTTTAGCCGGTAGCGTCTCTGGCGTGCTATAGTCAAAATGGCACCGGTTTGAATCATTGAAGCCATGCAGCTGAGTAATTACTTGTGTTAACATGTCGCCTGGTCTTGAACAATGTGCAGTTGGCTACAGAATATCTGTGTGGGATAATATGGCCATTAGATGGCAGAGAATCACGAACCACAAACGTCAAAATTCCCACTTTGATCCTCGAAATAGGCAGCCTGCGAGCTAACCGTTCGATTCCCCCCCCCCCCCGCCCTTTCCCGGCGGTTGGCCCTGAGTGACATCGTGCATTTCGGGATGCAGGTGATTCAAAATTAATGGAGATAGTTTCCCCGGGGAACGGGGGATGGGATGGTGAAGAAATATAAATATATATTATATAATATGGTGGGTTTTTCTTCTCTCTCTCTTGCTAGAAGATTGATGGGCATATCAACTACGAGAAATTGTTTCTTTATCTCACAGATACGTGGGATGATAATTTCCGGTGTCTGTTCTCAAATAGACACACAACAAGAATAAGATCTGCGCATCACCGTAGTCACACACACACAGACACACACACATCCACATCCATACATACACACTTTTTTTTTCAATAATCTTTATTTTTCGTCATTCAAACATGGAAAATAAAACATTCCATAATCATGTTTCTGACATTATATTTTGGGAAAAATGTTATATGTTAATATGATATCTTTAGAAACAAAAATAACAACTGGATATTTGACCCTTGGCATTTCAGTCGTCAAAAATTAATGATTGAAATTAAAAAAAATACACAATTGTATATCAAAACAGAATGTGGTAATATTGTCTATTGACCAAAGACCCCACCCCTCCCCAGCTGCTCTCCATAGCTGCCCCTCCCAACTCTGTAAGCACGCACATACACACACGCACACACACGCAAATATACTAGTAAGCAAATAATAAACGTTGGTGAAGGTGATGGGACAAACTATCACTTCCGAGGCGATCCCCTGGATGTAGCTATCGTTCCGAAGCGCAGCTGAGGAAAGATAGCGTACACATCCAGATTGCCGAGGAAGTAATAGTTTATCTCATTGCCTGGAACTAAAAGTTGATCATTTGCTTTATATTCCACATGTAGGGTCCTAGATATTCCCATTTCATTCCACATCTGAAACAGTTTTAGCTGTCTTTAGGTATCCTTGGGGCTAAGGCTACGTAGTTTACTTTGGACGTATGCGCGTAGATGAGAAAACAAAGAATTTGCTCCGCACCGAAATAAACCACAGTGCAACGCACTTTTATTTCGCGCGTACTCAAAATTGTAAAATATATCAAGCGTTAGGACTGTGTGTGGACTAAGAGATCAGCGAAACAAAATGACTATCATCATAGAGTGTAACGAACTTTTCTTCTCAGGTAATGTGATGGACAAAACTACGCTTTATCACGTGATCAGCTCTTGACCAATCCTATAGCAAGATTCTTAGTATGTGGAATATAATATATTTCATCATCCTTACTCATTCTTCCCTGACAAGATATAGATTTAATGTCATATCTGTCTTCCTGAAATGTTTGACGTGTATACCCCTTTCCATCACAATTTTGAAAACGCTCTCTCCGTCATTCTGGCCATCAGGGCTGTCAAAACAAGAAGAAGAGATAGAGGTAGGGATTGCCTCCATGATAATATTGAAGGGATGTACAGTTTCGGTTGAAATGGGGCTTCAGGATTCCAACGGTTTTTTTACAGTGATTTTTCTATATATATATATATATATATATATTTTTTTTTTTAGGTAATGATAATTTTCTTATGAAACATGGGAAAGCATGTGCTTCTCCGAGGAATGTAAAATTTATTTGTTGAAAATTGGTATTGAAATAAGTGACATATCCAAAACATTTTAAAAAAATAAGAAAGCTAACCTAATAAAAGGTGGAACCCATCTTTCATTAAGATCGCTTTACTTTGATTTGTTTTCGGATTTCTCAGCCATTTCAGAAACAATTTTCACCAAATAAACTATAAATTCCTTTAAGAATTGTTTGCTCTGTATCATTTCAAGATTATCTCGCAAAAAGTTAAAAGCTGAATCCTCACCTCAACCAATACTATATCACCCCTTTAAGCCCTCCCTTGTATGGCCCCAAAAGGAAACTAACTGGACGCATTGACAGAGCAGTATGACTCATAAATGGTTTCATTTGAACACAGTCTGTTCGTATTCTTCTTGATGTTGTTGTTATAACAATGTAGATGGACGTGTAACGCATTCATTTTCCATAACCTCTCACATTATCGCATCCACAGATCCCAATGATAGGCGGCAAAGTGACCCTTGTTGGAGGGCTCGTCATTGAGACTATTGGCAACATATTTTTCGGGTGAGTGACGTCACGTATATTCTCGACGAACATCCGCCTTCCAGGAATCGTGTCAGGCGATATAACGGTATAAGACACGCTCGCCTACTTTAATTACCGCCACGCGCGTTCGACTATTAGTATTAGCGGCAGTGGGTTTATACGCGCTCCAAACTTGCTTGTCTCTCAGGGCAAGAATTATCATGGGAAGGGGGGGGGGGGGTGGGGTGAGGATATTAGACCGGAAGGCGTGGGGGGGGGGGGGGGGGCTCACCTTACCGCATTGTGAGATGAGTGAAATAGATGAGGTTTATTTCGACATTGTGTTGTTAAGATAAACACGATACGTCTACTTCTTTGGCTCTACTGTCATCATTAACAACAATCATTGTTTTTATTCATGAGTATTACTGCTGTTACAATTCCCACTAAATAAAGCATCCATCGGTATATTGCGGTATTATCACAGATGCTGAGAGTCAGTAGATGGAATACGATGGGGGGGGGGGGGGGAGGAGGGGAGGGAAGGAGTGGCCAGGCGGAGCGGAAATCACTGTGCCGTAAAGTTGTACACTTTTTTTTCCTCTCTCTCTCTCTCAGGGTGCCAATGGTGCAATTAGTAATTACTGCGTATGGTCATCTGATAATGACTCAGTCGTTGCGCATCATTTGTTACATCAAGGCATCACATAAATCATTATCCTACCGTCATTTTTCGTAGTATGTGTGTCGGCTGAACTAGAAGTACGTGTACACGTAATCCTGTGCGTATATAGGAGAACCGAGTGTACCGCGTATTTATCAATAGTTGCCATATTTTGTACTTTATGACTTAAAGTATTGTACATTACATTTGTATTTTCTCTCTATTCTGTACTACAGAATGACACGAGAGTCAGGTATAATATAAAATGCCGGGATGTGTGATACTGACATATCTGATTCATTTTTTTTTTTTACCTCGAAATTCATTTACATAATCATTATAAACATTCAAGTAGAAGTAAAAGTCATTCTACATGATTCACAGTAAAAAATACACAATTTGACATACAGCCACAAGTACTCTAGATAATATGAATTAGTCTCCAGCTAATATGGGATACAAAACCTTTGGTTTTTACTTACATGTATTCATCTATCTTTGTTGCTTTGATATTACAAAAGATAGAATGAGGAAAAATACCATGATTTGTTGTATTTCTGGCAGAAAACATGGTATTTTTTGCTTACAAAGAAGAAGACACTGTAACATTTCTGGATTTCTATAGTATAAATTATAATCTTCCAAAATAGGCCCCAGCATAAATAATCTAATAAATTAATGTAAAAGTATGGGTATGCAAAACTGATTCATACCGGCACATTTGACGTTATAGTGCTGTTCTAATGGACTTATATTTTGTTTTGTGGCAAATTCATACTGAGGTATTATCTTTCTTTTTATTATGTTTTCTTTCTATCTACGTTGATCATTATAGAAAGATCAATACATTCTCTGTAAAGTGTCTTTCAAGCGCATTAAACTATAGCTTAAAATGTAATCAGTTTATTCAATGATCATCATAGGATACCTTACTGTAATAGAATACTAATTGTTGCCACAATAGTTAACATTATGCTTTAGTTGTTATTTTTAACTCATAGATATGCACTGGAATGATGAAATATCTCTTTGGACAAAAGAAAAAAAAGCAAAATTAATTTTACGATACTATCAGACATCGAAGCCTTGCTGTCGGATTGCTTTTTTTTTTCTGGAATGTTCGCAGGTACATTTGCCAATTTCCACTTTTTCTAATGTTTGCTTTTGCCTCCATTTATTCTTGAAGATTTTGTGCGAAACTCCATTCGAGAACAGCTTTCCTGGTCTTCACCTTCCTCTTTCGCGCCCTCATCGGTGTAGGCGTGTCAACATCGGTCACTGCCACGATGGCAATAAATGCCAACACTTTCCCGAATCATTTTGCGCGAACAGTGGTGAGCAGAACATCAGAGATTTGAAACATGTTTTCGCCTGTGTTTCCTAACTTTTTTGTTTGTTCGAGTTTCCTCTTCCCGATTTCATAATAATTATTCTAGTAATAGCACTACTGACGACAATAAATCGTTCATGAAAAAATGATCGCATTCATGTTTTTGAGATTATTAATCATAAACACTAGAGCAAATGTAGATAACATCAAATAATGCACATCTGGGACTGAAAACTTATCTTTATAGATAAATTGTCCTTGTTGTAAATTTCTGATTCAATCTGTTTCTCTACCGATTGTGTCCCAAAAATTATAGTTTGATCAAGTTTAAGTTATTTCCTGTTTAATTATTTGTGTTTAATCCGTCTGTCTCTCTGTCTGTATATATTTCTCTCCCACTACGTCAGCCCTTATCCACTTGAAACAGTTTGAGCTCATGAATTCGTCAAATCAAATTGAAGTCAGGTGCATTTTGTTCTTTACGTTATTTATCTATTTATTCATTTTGTAATCAATCAATGTATTTTTTATTGTCTCTCTTTTTTTTTTACAGGGCATTTTAGAAATGACGGCAGGCCTTGGAATGTTGCTTAGTCCGCTCATAGGTGGCGCTCTTTATGAAGTAAGTTCAAGTTACGAAGATCTCTGCAACCAAGAAAAAAAGTACATTCAATGTATGCGCGATTGATTCTCTTGCATTATACATCAATTATTATTCTCAGTCCAAGATTGATGACAAAGCGAACGCGTTTTCTTTTAATTCAGTTGTATCAATGTGTAGGCCTACACGCAGAATCGTTATCTTCTGCCTGACAAAACAGAAAGAAAGAGATGACATTGGAAGTGAATAAGTGATGATATTTCATTTAGGTTGTTTTTCCTTTTATTCACAGTTCATCTCTCTTCGATATGTTTGCTCCCAAACGCATGGGTACGCGTCCCTGTTGCTTGCCTATAAATTTGTCAGCTAAAGAATTGCAGGAAGGAAGATACTATCGTAATTTCGTCTACTAGAATTGACAAATTTGGAAGATTTTTTTTTTTCAAAAACGGATATTTCTAATAACCGATGTGTAATTGTTGTAGCATCATTTCACTTGCATGAATGAAAACAGAAAAAAAAAAGGAATAGAAAGAGTGAATAATGAAATTTTCAAACGAGGACTATACTTTGTATGGCAGAGACGATTAATTTTCATTATTTCCTCCCCACCCCCCACCCCCTTCCCAGGCTGGTGGCTCAAGCTTTCTGCTACCATTTGTGGTGGTAGGAGCGTTAGACTTCGCCTCAATGCTCACCTCGCTAATTTTTCTCCCTAGAACAAGTAAGTCACTATTACAAGTCTCTCCTATATACATTTTGAACTTTGAACTTTATTCAGCTTTGATCATTTGGGGGTCCTATCACGAGTCATACAGCCCTTGAGTTCGACACTCGGTAATGAAAGTAAGGTCCATGAGTCCGACACAAGGTGAAAGAAGCCCACGAGTTCGACACTACAACACGAGGCTTAACCCTAACCAGGCCGGGCTGTTTTGGGTGTTCTGTAGCCGAGGGGGGGGGGGGGGGGGGGGGGGTGATTCAACCCCCCCCCCCCCCGATCTCGGCCGTCGATCGCGCAATCACCATGAAAATTGGCACATGCATTACCTGTGGCGTAATCTACCATATTATACAAACAGAAAAGGAAATTTTCATTATGTTTATTAATTATGCTAATATATGCATAAAAACATACATTTTGCTCTAAATCAGAAAGTAAAGCTCATAGAGTCCTATTTTTGGTGCTAACATTCTTTGTAGCATTCCTAACAAAGTACTCGAAAAACAAATTTG